>JAMPIV010006149.1:0-279041 GCA_024509875.1 Oreohelix idahoensis | reverse complement strand
CTTTGCTATATCCAGAACTGGAGACAGACATGAAGGCGATGAAGAGGACAAGAAAAGACCAAGAGCCGATGGCACGGGACAGGAAGACTTGGCAGACGTTTGTTGAAGGTCTATGCTCCTTGGGGAGCTGAAGGGTGTTGTTGATGATGATGGTTTGTATAGTTCCATTTGAGATACCCCAAGTAGTGATTAGGAATCTAAAGTGACACATTTCACACAACATAAAATAGCCACATATTTTATCTAGCATGCAAACTAAAGAACCGACCTGTAGAGTCTAGGAAGATGCTATCTTCGCCGTGTGGCTGTATAGTTGCCCGCTTTGGTTTTTTCCTGTTGGCAATGGAGCCTTTTTGGCTGATATTTCGTTTGTGCTTGAAGTGGTCAAAGTTCAAATGGGAAGCTTCTGGAAACTGAAAATAAGTATACAATTTGCTGTCACTATTGCTTAAACAGAACATTAGATCTGTTTCACAAACAAAGTAAATGTTTTAAGACTGGAAGGACGGTTCTTCCACTTCCCTCGTCTACTTCAGCTGACACATATGGTTTGAATGTTATCAGTCATATACAGAAACAAATCAGATACAGAAAATAATATCAGATACAGAAACAAATGTGATGTACAGCATCCAGGTCACACACAAAATGATGCATACTACCAGCTCAACAGAAGAGAACAAGACTTCACACTGGCCGCAACATTTTGGGATACCATCTATTCAACAAGCTAAGGATAGGAACTACCGATGAGTGTAACTGTGGCACTGATAAAATGACTGCTGAATATCTATATCAAAGATGCCAAGCATATGAGGAACAGAGAAAACGCATATGGCCGACACCAGTACCATTCGTGGAAAAGCTCTATGGAGATGCAAATAGCCTCAAGCTGACTACTGCTTTCTTTTAAAACATTCAAGTGGACGTCTGAGAGTGTACGAAGAAGAAGAAAAAAAACATTATCAATCACATCTTTCCATGGTGATTATTTTTTGAAAACTGCAGCATTTCTACTTTCATCATCATCATCATCACTTCCCTTTCTACTTTTTATGGACAATGAAACCACCACTGCAGCTGGTCCTCTTGTAGGAATCCTGCACCAAAGTATTCATGCACTCTTGTAGTGGTGGTGTCTGCAGCAATTTGTTTTACATGATGAGGTTTCTAGCACCATGCACTAGCACCATGCACAACCACATATCTGTCACCTCTTATAATATGCCGGAGGGACCAGTATTCTTATTCTTTCTTCGTCTACTGGACTTATATAACAATCTTTTAAGTTGCTTATATACTGTATTCTTTTTCTTCCTTTTCTAACTCCTTAATATCTTTCTGTGATAAGGCCGAAAAGGAGACACCCGCCCCCTACCTGTTTCTAGGCAGATTATTTTCGATGTGCGCGAAGCATTCTGGGATGTGAAAAGTTTTAATGAAGATATAGTTGAAGTCATAATAATGCCTAGAAATTAATTGTGGTGTATAGTTGTGAGTCATATTTGATATTCGTGTGTTATATTAAATAGCTGTAGGTTTTATTTGCGTTTTCATGCCTTCTAAAGCGATAATCGCGTGTGATATTTAAGTAGCCAAGATTAATACGCCCAGCGCGCAGTAAGTGAGTGATTAGCCTAGTGCCTATAAAAAGAAATAGCGAACCAACAGCGGCCCTTTTTAAGTATCACCCCAGTCGAGAGAGAACAAAACGAGGCGCCCTGTGTACCTACACAGAAGAACACAAAGACATGACATGTGAGTTAATTTAAATTAGAATTAGTTTTATATAATTCTGAAATTATATTCAGCACGAGTCTGTTTTAATGTTTAGTGATATAGATAGATGTGTTTCCAAAGGAAATGTCTTTTTAGGACATTATGATTTAGTCTCGAAATGATAGATGAGTAAAAATAATGTTTGATAGGTTTTATTAGGCACGCAAAGCCCAAATCACAGATGTGAGAGTTTAAGAGCAATTATGTCAGTCATCAGACCGGGCAAGAAAGGCAAATTTAGTAGGAGAATGTTTTATACATGAAACTGGACAGAGAAGCATCTATTACTTGAATTTAGATGATATTGGCTTGTTAACAAAATATCAAGATGGCGCCACGTGGTGATTGTATGAAAGCGGCGCCAGCAAGTCTGCATTTATCACTCCTAGTTATCACTTAATGTTACGCAGTTTTAGATCGCGTGAATCGACACGTGGGTGAAAGTATGTAATTTTCCCCAGTAATAGAAGAGAGAGTTGTCGTGTTAAATTTCCTTTATATGATGACCAGTTCTAGTTGTTAAGTCAAGAGTAATTATATTTTATTTCTTTAATGTAAAAGTAATTGAGTGTATTTCACGATAGCCTACTTATCATAATTCTACTGTATATATTTAATGGGTTACTGTGAGGTGAGAACAGTCATTTAGATTTCTGGAGAGCGCGAGGCCACTCCTTGGACGTAAAGCGCATTTGAGACATAAATGTTGCTGTTTGCTCCTTGCGGAGCAGGGCGACACCAGTGCGGCTGAATCCAACAGAAGCCTGCATGAAGCATTTATATGCTATGGCAGTGATTTGTTTCGGTAACGATGTGTTTCATGTGATGAGATTCCCAGTCTCATCAGTGGTCATATACGACACGCTTGTTGCCAGGCGCACCAGTCGTCACATACGACATGCTTCCGAATGCAGTAACGAATATTGAGATAGATCAGTTGTGAGGTGGTGGTTTATTCTCGTTATTGAGAGTATTTGTTGTACATATAGGTGAATATTATTTTATGTCCATTTTATGATTATTTAATTATGGTTATGTGAGGAATGGTTGTGAGAGCACGTGGGCTCACTTCAAGATATATATTTCTCTTCTCCGCTCCTGAGGGAGCATGGGGCCAACAGTGTGGTTTGCCTTCATATTAAGCATTCAGATGCTCGGGCAGTAGTGGTTTTGGTAGCAATCTGTGTTACACGGTGAGGTTGCCAGCCTCATGCACAACACCATACTAGTTGCATTGGATGACACACATGAGTGTGTGTGTGTGTGATAGTTGAGTGTGTCAGGTGGCGGCGTAGGACAGGTTGACAGGTGAGAGCGTGGTTGTTACGTACATTTATTACCTAAGGGGGTAGTCTTCGGTCCTGCCAAATGTACGCACCAGTTTTATGTAGTTATATTGTTTGTGCGTTCGATTGATTCACGCACTGACGTGCACAATGCTGTGTGAGTTGCTTTGGACGCACGTGTAACCTAGTTGGGTAGATTGTGACGTCATGATAGGGGCAGCTCGGACAACATTTTATGTCCGCAGTGTTATTATTTGATTCCTGGCAGATTTGAAGAAGCCAGCAGTTGTATTCGTATCTATTGGTCTTCATGGCGAAGCCAATAGTGGATGTCTGAAGTAAGTGTCGCCCCATTTCTTATGGCAAGTTTAATTATGTAAATTAAAGTATCAGGCCGCTCCTATTAATGGTCTAGCGGGAATTCATCGGAGATGACATTCCTAGAATTGGACACACGGAGTCGATAGCCTTTGGAATCTTTTGTAGAGGGAGAATCCATATGTGGAATCAAGTTAATGAATATAGATATATGCTTCACATGTTTAATATGCCGTTTTACCTATGCCAAAGTCGTGGTATGGATACCGAGAGGTTAGCCAAGATGAAACACTAACTTGGTTGTATTGTTATATCTGCCTTTTTGTTTGGATTGGATATGCTATCCAAGAATTTTACAACAAAGTCTGGGATGCTTACAAGTATGATATAAATTATTGCTCCGTGAGAATGAATCCGTTTGCCTTAATAAACGTCCTTGGGAGAAGGTCAATGGACGTTAATTACCATGTCTGTTATATGAAATGGAAGTGATCCTTAGTCACTGGAATAAGAGAACTTAACTGTTAGAGAATCTACAACAACTTTTAACAGTGATATTAACATTTTAACGTATGATCTTCACATCTGTAACTATGATTGTCTTGTTCCACTTCGTTGGTGTCACGTCAATAAAATACATGTACAGTAAACACCGACTTGTGTGCTGCCAATACTTGCCCAGTTCACCCAATGCAACGATACCTGTTGGAATGTTCGTTTGAAGAAGTTTATTGACATTTTGTTCGTATTCAACCATTCGCGTGATAAAATCAATACCATTACCATAAACGGACTCCAACAGAAAATGGTGTGCCAGCGTGGTTTGAAAATAATTATTTCAAAGGAACGAACGCAAGCCAAGGAATCGTTTGAAGATGGGATTTGTTCTTTCAAGGTGAAATCATCTTAAATTTGGAACATTGTAAAAATGAATCAGAATCAACTAACCGTTACCTCAAGGTCATCAATCAACCTCCAGGTCCAGTTGTACGGTGACTAACTGCACTTGGGATCACCTATTCCTCATTACGTGCGAGCTTGTGTTGAAAAAGCAGAACGAAGTATTTTATTCCTCCAGTACATACACGGGGGACGAGGCACATTGGTTGTTCTTTCCGGCACGCGAGATGAGTATAGCGTGTTGTCGTTATACACTTTATTACATTTAGCTGTGCCTTTAATGTTCATATCTATATTTTCTATATTATTTGTTATGTGTTGTGTATTCTTTGCGGGAGGTTGGGAGGTAGATCTGACGAACGAGATCCATCTCGAAGTCAGTTCGGGCTCTTCGTCAGACGTTCTGTAGGACATTATTTTGCAGACTTCCCGCAGTGGAATGTTCCTACGCGTGAGCGTAGAAGGATTCTAGGTCCACTGTGTTTGGTGGTCTGTAACACCTATCTGTTCTAGCTGTTTCGTCAAGTTTTACTTGTTGTTCTCATAGTTCTTTTTAATCGTACCTTATTTTCATGATGTATTTTGTTTGTGATTATTGTCCATCTCACCTTTCCTGTCGTTTAGTTTTTTACAAAACCATTGTTTTTACACTGTGTTGTCTATTGTCTTGTTAACTATCTGATCGTAGTTATCGTCGTATATTTTTACGATATTCTATTTTAGTTATACATTTTATTTTTTTTTGATTTCTACGATTGTGTTCACCCGTCCATTTTATCATGTCTTGTCGGTTATGTTTCTATTGTCTTTCTCGTTGTTCATTTCATGACATTTGATTACATAAATTTATTGATTAATAACATATTTAATAATTATATGATAACATTATACCGTTCTAAGAACAGGAACGAGGACCACTAGTTGTAGTAACACTTTTAAGTAGTATTATTACATAATAATATTGAAATGGCTACCTTAGACTATTTCATTAAGCAAGCAAAAGCTCTTCAGATGGCTCCTGATGAAGCTAAAGCATTTGCACTGTCAGAATATAAGAAAGCTCAAGAAATAGAAGCTGATCAGAGAAGATTGGAAACTTTACGTTTGGAAAATTTGAAATTTGAGGCAGATCAGAAACGGATTGAGGCTGAGGAACAAGAGAAGAAGATGAAATTTGAGGCAGATCAAAAACGGATTGAAGCTGAGGAGGATGAAAAGAAGAGGAAATTTATAGCTGAGGAAGAGGAGAAAAAAATGAGATTAGCCGCTGAATTGGAAGAGAAACGATTTCAGCGAGAGGCAGAACAGAAGCAAAAGGAGTCTGAAGAAAGACTTAGAAAAGAAATGGAAGAAAAAAGATTAATAGCTGAAAAAGAAATGGAACAGAAACAAAAAGAAATAGAAGAAAGGAGATTAATAGCTGAACAAAACACAAAACGACTTCAGCTTGAGATGGAAGAGAATGAAAGAAAACGACAGCATGAACTGAAATTAGCAGAGTCAGAATATGAGAGAATTAGGTTAACTCAGGAATCTAATTCTCAGAGAACTTTTGAAAGCCACACTTCATCCAGACAGGATCATTTTAAGGAGATTCACCTTAAATTGCCAAAATTTAATCCCCCGTCTGATGACGTAATATTCTTCCTGGATAGGTTTGAGGCCACTTGTGGGTCTTATAACGTGGATAAAAAGCTCTATACTGTACATATTTATCCAGATTACTTACAGGAGATGCATTAGCAGTTTATCATACCACCAGCATTGGTGAGAAAAATGACTACAATGCTCTTAGAGCAGCACTTCTGCAAAAATTTCAAATGACAGAAAACGAATATCGTTTGAGATTTCACACATTACTACCCCAATCTAGCAGAAATTTTAGTGATTTTCTGTCACAGATACGACTAACATTAGAAAGATGGATCGAATTATCCAAAATTGAAAAGTCGTATGAAGGTCTCTTTGATTTACTGATGCGCGATAAGGTACTTTCGTCGGTAAATCCTACATTTCTCGCATTTTTACACGAACGGAAACCTTTATCAATGAAAAACTTAGAAGAACATGAAAAAAATTTTTGCACTGCTCACCCAAACATGGATCTAAGTAACGCGCAGATTAAGAGTGAATTGCCTGTTGCTTTTGCAGCACAACAAAACAATTTTTCACGCAATCGTTCTTTTAGTGCTGATAGATATGTCAATAAGGGAAATAATCATAATTTCACCAATGATAACTTTTACAAAGGGAAGCAATTTCAACAATCTGCTCCATTTAATGTTTCTTGGAACCAAACTCACAGATCGCGAGATTTTGGTAACAATTATTTTAAAAATAATCAAGGACATTATAATAAACAAAACTGGAGATCAAGGTCTCAGGGTCCGCAAAACAGACAATTTTTTTGGAAATAAACCATTTAACCAACATCATAACGATCATTCTACAAATTATCGGACTAATCCAAATTTTAACTCTAGCAGAAACGACAATTATGGCAATTTTAATGACAAAAATCACAATCGATCGCGCCGACGAGATAGATCGTCGAATAATACAGTTAGACATTCTAATGTTGCTTTTAATGATACACAGGCTAACACTGAACAGGGTAAAGTAGCTGAAACTCACAATGCTATGTCTTGTTCTCTAGATTGTTCCCAGGTGAAAGACTGCCCAGAATGCTCGACTCTTTTCCAGCCTAAGGCGATCACGACGCTGCGTTGCGGACATACCTTGCCTAGTCTACCTGCAGTCTGCATGGCCACTCCTGCGTCAGTACACCATGGACAGGGCTCTCTTAAGTTTAACAGAGGATTTGTTAACAATATTTCATGCTCTCTTTTATTCGACTCAGGTTGTACGACAGTGGGCGTCCGGACATCGCTGATCGACCCTAGTTGTGCGACGGGCAGGGTTGTGAACTGTGTCACGTTTGGCGGAACTGTGGAAACATTCCCCACAGCCATTATAACACTTCATACTCCATTTTTTTCAGGACAGATCCAAGCATGTCTTCTTCCAAATCCAATTTGTGATTTGATTCTTGGTCGCATACATGGTATTAAAGAGTGTACACCTCAGCAAATTGCTGAATGGGAAGAGCGACATATTCAAACTGCAAATGCAGTAGTGACTAGAGCGCATGCTATTAATATGTCGCATGATACACCTATTGAACCTACAGTTCATACCACTTGTGATGATGATGCTCCTATTTCACGGGAGTTGTTTGCAACATTGCAAAAGAATGATAATTCATTAAAAAAATTCTTTCAGTATGTTAACAAAAAGAATACAAGCAACAAACTTGCAAAATCTAGACATGACTTTATACTTAAAAATGGGATTTTGGTTAGAATACTACGGGAAAAGGATTCATCCATATGTTCTCAAATTCTAGTACCATCCTGTATGAGATCTCGGATATTACGGCATGCTCATGACTCGCAATGTGCGGGCCATATGGGTTTTTCGCGTACCAAATCCAGAGTGCTTTCGGCATTCTACTGGCCAGGCGTCCATAGAGATGTTACTCTCTATTGTCGGTCCTGTTTGATATGTCAAGAAGTTAAGGTACGGGGTCCATTTCATGCGGCTCCTATTCAAGCTGCGGACATCCCGATTAGACCATTTGATAAAATGGCCATTGACATTATTGGTCCAATGCTTCCATCTGCTAGAGGGCATACGCATATTCTTACGTGCATTGATATGTGCACTCGTTGGCCTGAGGCCATCCCTCTCAAGAACACTTCATCTGCCAGTGTAGCAGAGGCATTGATGTTAATCTTCTCACGCATTGGTTTTCCACGGAAAATCTTGTCGGATCATGGGGTTCAATTCATTTCTGAATCCATGTCTCAAGTGATGAAGACATTAGGTATAGATAGATCTCTTAGTTCTATTTATCATCCGATGTCAAATGGGTTAATTGAGCGTCTCAATAGGACACTCAAGCAGTTGTTGGGTAAGATGACTCAAGACCATCCCCAAGACTGGGATCGGGTCCTACCCGCTTGTCTCTTTGCGTATCGCGAGGTACAAAATCAAGCAACGGGTTTTTCTCCGTTCCAGCTTGTTTTTGGCATGCAACCACGCGGTCCGATGTCGTTAATCCACGACTTATTGGTGGATGAGAATATTGAAGAGGAAACTCAATCCTCTTATGAGTATGTGATCTCTCTTAGAAAGAAAATCATAGATGCTTGTAGACTAGCTACTGCATCATCCGAACATGCCAAAGAAAAAGCTCGTCTATCTGCAAACAAATATAGACGTCTTCGCCAGCTCATACCTGGTGATGAAGCTTTTGTATTATTACTTCCTGCGCATAACAATCGTCTTTTAATTACCTGGAGAGGTCCTTTCAGGATCATCTCAAGAATATCCGATGTCGACTACATCGTTGATGTTAATGGCAAACATAAAACCTTCCACATTAACATGTTGAAGGAGTATTACTCACGTCCTGATTACTTACAGTCAGTGTTTCAGGCAACTGACGATCCTACACCACCTATTCAACACTATTCTAGTTTGTCAGTCATCCAAGAAGAGGAATCTTCTTTTGATGATGTACAACTACCAATACCAGTTGTACCACTCCATTCCACTGAGAAATGGAATGATGTTACTATCTCATCTACTCTTACTGATGATCAACGTCAGCAAGTCTCTAATATTCTACACACGTATGAGGATGTCCTTACTGACATCCCAGGTCATACGTCAGTCATCCAACATGACATTATTCTGACTGACGATACACCTATTCGAGTTCGCCCATATCCTATTCCTTTACACTTTCGTGATAAGGTTGATAGAGAATTGGATGAGATGCTTCAATTAAATATAATTGAACCATCTTCATCACCATATTCTTCTTCTATGGTAATCATTCGGAAGAAGGACAACAATATACGTCTTTGCGTAGATTACAGGAAATTAAATAAAGTTACAAAATTCGATGCGGAACCATTACCTCTTTTAGACGACTTATTAGAGAAATTGTCTCATGCCACATTCTTTTCGAAATTTGACCTTTCAAAGGGTTATTGGCAAGTGCCATTAACCCCTAAAGCAAAGCCATTCACCGCTTTCTCGACGCCAAAGGGTCTTTTTCAATATAATTTTATGCCATTCGGGTTAATGAATGCGCCAGCTACCTTTGTACGCATGATGCGCCGCATATTGTCTCATCGTCCCGATGTCATTACTTATATAGATGACATCTGTCTTTTCAGTGACTCTTGGGATGAACATATTCAGGGTTTAAAATCTTTACTTTCTACCTTACGGGATTACAACTTAACAGCAAAACCTTCAAAGGCTTTTGTCGGTTTTCATGACATCTCATTTCTTGGTCACCGTATAGGTCGCGGTTTAATATATACAGAAGACAGTAACGTCTCTAAAATTTTAAACATCTCAGCACCTAAGACAAAAAAACAAGTGAGGTCACTCTTAGGACTAATACAGTTCTATTCTAAATTCATCCCTCATTTGTCTACTATAACTGCACCTCTTTCTTCGTTACTGAAGAAAGGCACACCTAATGTAATAAAGTGGTCGCAGGATCACCAAACGGCGTTAGACTATATAAAACAAATTTTTTCAAATAAGCCTTTTTTAAGGTTGCCTAACAAAGATCTCACCTTTGTTCTTCGCAGTGATGCTTCTTCCTACGCTATCGCGGTAGTTTTGATGCAAGAATACGGAGGTACCTTATTTCCTGTTATGTACGTATCCAGAAAGCTTACGACGAGTGAAATGAAGTACTCCGTTCTCGATAAAGAGCTCCTTGCTCTTGTATGGTCAATCACAAAACTGGAACGTTACCTGCTCGGCTCACACTTTGTGGTGGAGTCTGACCAGAAAGCTCTTACGGCATTGAATACTGGAAACGTTAAGTCATCAAAGTCAGCGCGTTACGCTATAGCTCTCCAGCCATTCCACTTTGAGATACGTGCTATTCCTGGAGTGCAGAATGTATTTGCAGACTGTCTTTCAAGATGCCCTAGTGAACTTGGTGAAACTAAACCACTTTTGGATCGAGAAACGTCCTCACCGAAACATGAATAACTTTGTACAGTGTCGTTAATTGTACATCTGTGAATACTATGTGTAGTTTTACAGTATTCGTATGGATATAACTTTCAGAACATACTTACATATGGATTATAACATTATTTCTTGTGAAGTAACGTTTTATTAGAACGGGAACAGTGATATTAAAGTAACATTTTTTTTAGTATGGAAACATTAGTAAAAACGACAAATAGACATTCATTAGTTTTATGGAACATATTACACTACATATCGTGTTCGTTAACTTATTTCGTGCATGGAACATTAGGAACCTATTCTTGTTGACTCTAAATAGTTCTGAACGAATATTCACAATGACTGAAATTAGAATTACTTAGAATAAATTACTAGTTATTTACTTATGTGTAATTAAGTACAAGAATTAGATTAATTCAATTTAATCAAATTGATTGTTTATAAATCACACATCTACTAACGTTATTAGTGTCTCGCAATACGTGTAGTCACGTATCCCACTACATGATATTTTACTTTTAGATAACTAGTCAAACTTACTAGTGCTAGATATCAGTAAGTGCATTGCTTCTTAAAGTGTTTAATTTTACATTGCTTCATTTTTGCACATTGTATTTCAAAATTTTCTGTTTCACTGATTCTTTTATCATTGATTATCATCAGTGTTGCTGTTCATTTTCATTTTTGAAATCATATGTTTCAAATTTTGTTGAAAACTTAGTTGAATTTTATTATCATCTTTTTTGTTGATTTTTCATTCTTCATTTTCATTTTTTCAACTTCTTTTTACTTCGAATATTACCACATCGTTCCAAAGTAGGTCGATGGTGGATGTGTGCTTTAATGCATACTGTCATTTAGTTCTATTAATTTCAAGTCAATATTCTTTTCTTAATATGATATAATTTTATGCATGTCATAAATCTTGTTGTAGTTTTGACTCACCTCTCTCGAGTAATTAGTTCGAAAAAAATTAATGGGATTAATTTTTTTAAGGGGAGGTAATAAGGGAGCTGTTACGTACATTTATTACCTAAGGGGGTAGTCTTCGGTCCTGCCAAATGTACGCACCAGTTTTATGTAGTTATATTGTTTGTGCGTTCGATTGATTCACGCACTGACGTGCACAATGCTGTGTGAGTTGCTTTGGACGCACGTGTAACCTAGTTGGGTAGATTGTGACGTCATGATAGGGGCAGCTCGGACGACATTTTATGTCCGCAGTGTTATTATTTGATTCCTGGCAGATTTGAAGAAGCCAGCAGTTGTATTCGTATCTATTGGTCTTCATGGCGAAGCCAATAGTGGATGTCTGAAGTAAGTGTCGCCCCATTTCGTATGGCAAGTTTAATTATGTAAATTAAAGTATCAGGCCGCTCCTATTAATGGTCTAGCGGGAATTCATCGGAGATGACATTCCTAGAATTGGACACACGGAGTCGATAGCCTTTGGAATCTTTTGTAGAGGGAGAATCCATATGTGGAATCAAGTTAATGAATATAGATATATGCTTCACATGTTTAATATGCCGTTTTACCTATGCCCAAAGTCGTGGTATGGATACCGAGAGGTTAGCCAAGATGAAACACTAACTTGGTTGTATTGTTATATCTGCTTTTTGTTTGGATTGGATATGCTATCCAAGATATTTTACAACAAAGTCTGGGATGCTTACAAGTATGATATAAATTATTGCTCCGTGAGAATGAATCCGTTTGCCTTAATAAACGTCCTTGGGAGAAGGTCAATGGACGTTAATTACCATGTCTGTTATATGAAATGGAAGTGATCCTTAGTCACTGGAATAAGAGAACTTAACTGTTAGAGAATCTACAACAACTTTTAACAGTGATATTAACATTTTAACGTATGATCTTCACATCTGTAACTATGATTGTCTTGTTCCACTTCGTTGGTGTCACGTCAATAAAATACATGTACAGTAAACACCGACTTGTGTGCTGCCAATACCTGCCCAGTTCACCCAATGCAACGATACCTGTTGGAATGTTCGTTTGAAGAAGTTTATTGACATTTTGTTCGTATTCAACCATTCGCGTGATAAAATCAATACCATTACCATAAACGGACTCCAACAGTGGTGTTTCTCATTCAGTATTATATTATGATTTTAACTATTCTGTGCTTTGTTTGCTTCTTCAGATTAGCATCGGGCACTGTTGGGTGTTTTGTTTAGTTTTGTTTTGTTATGTTCGCTAGTTTATTTGTTTAATGTTTGCTGAATCACTGAATGGGTTGTAAAAATAAATACAACCCCTGCCTCTAGAATCAAGAGTTTTATTGTTGTTCGGGTCAGTGCGAGTGTGAAAAGAGAGTGATCAACGATCACAATATAATCATCATCATCATCTCGCCCACCCCATCACATTTCCATGGGGTAAGATTGTATTTCCTGCCTGGACTGGGAAGATTGTATTTCCTATCTGGACTGGGAATACTGTATTTCCTATCTGGACTGGGAATACTGTATTTCCTGCCTGGACTGGGAATACTGTATTTCCTGCCTGGACTGAGAATATTGTATTTCCAGTCTGGACTGTGAAGATTGTATTTTCTGTCTGGACTTGGAAGATTGTATTTCCTGCCTTATCTCACTGAACGCACTATCAAAGTACAGGGAAGAGTTCTGCAACAATTCAACAGATTCAAATACCTTGGAAAGTTAATACCATCAGATGGAAGATGCATCTCAGAGGTGAAGATGCATCTCAGAGGTGAAGATGTATCTCAGAGGTGAAGATGTATCTCAGAGGTGAAGAGTAGAACAGCTCAGGAAAAATAGCAGAGTTTCATAAAATGAATAATATTGTATGCAACAACTCTTTCTCAATGGAAGTAAGGAAGAGAGTTCTTCAGAGTTAGAGACCACAGAGGAGTCGTTTTATAGAAGAGTTTAAAGGATAGCACAGGCAGCTAAAAAAAAAGAGTAATGAGAATGCCCGGAAAAAGTCAGCACACAAATGATGCTTACTGCTCACATGAGAAGGAAACAATCCACTTTCTATGAGCATGTACTTTCTTTAAGCATATACTTTCTTTCAGCATGTACTTTCTTTCAGCATGTACTTTCTTTAAGCATATACTTTCTTTCAGCATGTACTTTCTTTAAGCATTTACTTTCTTTCAGCATGTACTTTCTTTAAGCATACATTTTCTTTCAGCATGTACTTTCTTTAAGCATATACTTTCTTTCAGCGTGTACTTTCTTTAACTATACTTTCTTTGAGCATGTACTTTCTTTAAGCATATACTCTCTTTCAGCATGTACTTTCTTGAAGCATATACTTTCTTTAAGCATATACTTTCTTTCAGCATGTACTTTCTTTAAGTATACACTTTCTTTAAGTATACACTTTCTTTAAGCATATACTTTCTTTCAGCATGTACTTTCTTTAAGCATTTACTTTCTATGAGCATGTACTTTCTTTAAGCATATACTTTCGTTCACTATGTACTTTCTTTAAGCATTTACTTTCTATGAGCATGTACTTTCTTTAAGCATATACTTTCTTTCAGCATGTACTGTCTTTAAGCATGTACTTTCTTTCAGCATGTACTTTCTTTAAGCATATACTTTCTTTCAGCATGAACTTTCTTTAAGCATATACCTTCTTTGAGCATGTAATAAGAAGTAGAAAGCTGGAATATAACGTAACAACAGGAAAGACTGAAGAAAACAGATACAGAGAATGATTAAAAGAGAAGAAACAAAATAGTATGACATCATGGCAGGAAAGACAAAAGAACTGATAAACAGTTCTGGAGACAGGATGTTGCGGACAGACATGATCACCTATGCCACCTGGCATGGTACCTGAAGAAAATAAATCTGTGTCACTACACGTCCACAACAATGGCTCCCTCTGATAACTAAAGTTCTCCTTAACTAATCTGCATTTAGTGTTCTTATTTCAAGAATGCTTATATCACTCCATGACACCTAGTACATCTTCTTGCTACAGAACCAGAATTTAAATGGTCTTAAACTTTCAGTCACTGTTAAGTGTTCAACAACAGATGAGAAGAAGACAATGGTGATAGACAGGACACACGTGGAAAAAACCTGATGACAGCGTTACAAGGTAGTCCTGATTCTGGAATAGGTAAGAGAGGTAGGGGGACACTGACAAAACACATCATTGAAAAGAGAACTGGAGACAGAAATGAAAGTGATGAGGAGGACATGTGATGGCATGGGACAGGAAGAATTGGCATGAGTTAGATGAAGGCCTACGCTCCTTGGAAAGCACAAGTGTAATGAATGAATGAATGAATGTTAAATGTCCTGTCGTCGTATCACGTACAAATAACATTTCAGGATCCATTTTAAACCATTCCCAAGCATGTTTCACTAGGTTAATTAACAATCGAGGTTATCAACCAATCAGTACCCTTTAGCTCCCCAAAGAAGCATAGTGTTACGTGTCATAATGTTAATTATTCCGGAGATATTCTCCGTGGCCAAAGTAGACTCTAGGGGCAGTCATACAACACGAAATCAGCATAACTGCACTGAGTGAACCAACACCTCCTTCACAATTTTACACACATGCAGTTTATTTGTTTTGACAAACAGCTCCAGGGTAATAGATATATAGGCCCAAAGGCAAAATGTAGTAGTACGTATAAGTCCAGTTTGTTCCCTATCAAACGCTGGTCATTGGCAATCAGTCAAACTTTATTTAATATTGTCCTTTGGACATCTTTATGAATAAGCACACATTTCCTTACTAGAATTAGACAGGGACACCTCAACCATATATATTGATGTCCTGGTGTTGAAATAATTCAGGAAAAACACAGAATACTGCAGGAGCTCAAAACACATACGTCTGCACACTTCCAAACACAAGCCGCATCTCTCTTTCAGACGATCACCTCACTTCTGCTTCAAATTTGTTCACGTCTGCCAGTAAACCATATCGGCATGACATCACTTCCTTTATTAATAAGTGACTCCGTATAAAATAAACAAAAAAGGAGCCCTGTTGAGCTGCCTATTATATCGACATAAACGTTATGAATTTTAATCATAACACATAGGCCTTCTACAAATGTATGCCAAGTCCTCCTGTCCCATGCCAACATCTCAAGGTCTTTCCATATTTTCTTTATCATTTTCCCTTCTGTCTCCAGTTCTCTTCTCCATGTTTTTTTTGGGTCTACTTCTGCCTCTTTCCCTGGGGGTTTCAGAACAAGGACTGTCTTGTAATGCTATCAACAGATTTCTTCAATGTGTGTCCTATCCATCGCCAGTGTCTTCCTCGCGACCGCTGTTCCACTGGCTCTTGTCTGGTTCTTGTCATCAGTGCCACACTGGTGACCTTGTCATACCATTTCAATCCTTCTTTTTACGCACCCATTTATGAATAGCTATCATGGTTATACTGTAACAAAATGTGCCTGTGTCTTGCAAGAGTAGCTCTTCCGGAACAAAAAAAGTGAATGTAATAATTTTGAAAAGAAATGATCTGAGATTAGCAATCAAAGACTATTTAATAACTTACCTCAAGAACTGAAAAATCGAACTCCTGATTATTGATGTTGACTTTGATGTCATCAGTCTGGTAAACACAGAAATAAATAGGTAAACAAGAAATACATAGGTACACATGAATGTAGCAACACAATACTAATTCAATGTTTATAAATATAAGAATGCTAATAAATTATATACATACAATAACGAGAAACTGATGGAAAAAACTAGATAAACACCAAAGAAAAAAGAGGTGAGAAAAATGTTGATGTTGGAAACACATTAAGGAGAAGGTGATAGAAAGCACCACAAGGCAGTCCTGGTTTGGAAACCCACCAGGTTAAGAGAAATGCAGTGGGGCACTGTAAGCAGAATTTAAAAAGACAGAGAAGACATGGAAAGACCTTGAACAGATGGCACATGACAGGAAGACGTAGTATAAATTATGCAAGAATAAAGTTCAGAGTTAAACAAGACAAAAAAGAGTGTGACAATATGTATTGGCAACATTTAAGTTCTAAACTACCGATAATTTCATTGGTATGAGACTTGCTGTTGTTTAACTAGGGCTGCTGAACTTGTCACTCTGTTGCAGCCAATGCCAAGTTGATTTTCTTGGCATCCTCTACCCTGTAGATCTAGGGTTTTCCTGTGACTTTTCTACCACTCCACAACTTACTGAGATGGATTCATGAGTTACAGTGTCTTTCCCAGGAATTTTATCATGGCTTGGTAAGAATTTAAAGGACTTTTACATCTAGTTTTAGGTTAACAGGAATTCCTCACCATCCAGGAGGGCTTCCTAAGTTTACAGGGCTAAAAATCTGTGCTCTCATTCTGGGCTCTCCAAAGGAATTGTCACATCCTGTATACAACCGCTTCACATATCATCTATGGATTGTGAGATCCTCATGCATGTAGTCGACCAGGTAAAAGCTGGAGTCAAGTCTGGATATGAAATTATTCCCCTGTGCAATGCTGGGTTTTCAACATCATGTACCACAGCTCTTGTGTGGCTAATTAAGCCCTGAGTACTGGCCAGGGAATGAGGAGGACTGCAGTAAATGGTAGAGTGAAAAAAAAAAAGAAAGGGTGATACATCTTACTAGGACAAAAGATATGAAGAAACCTACACTGTAGCCAAAAGGCCGGGCAACTCAAGAACTCAAAGGTTGCCTGTTTCCAGGATGCACTGTGTGGGGGTGCTCCACAGTCTTTGGTTAGTTGTCTAACCCATGGAAGTCACACATGAGCAATGTGAATTTCTTTGCATCATAGGTTTGAGGGTGACATGAAAAACCAGTACAAATCATAGAACTGGGAAAATACTGCAGCAAGAAAGAGTGTTCACGTGTATTTGGTTTCGAGAACTATCTTCGCTGCAAAGGACCATCTTCTTTGCCCACGGACAACTCAATCAGTGCTCTGACCTCTTCCTTTAGTTGATGTGTGTTAAAACCCTCAAACAGATCTATTCCTTCCTTCCTTTCCCTTTGCACTCCTTACGGTGTATTGAGCCACCACTGTAGCTGGTCCCCTGGCAGAAAGCCTGCACCAAGAAGTCACAAGCTCTTGCAGTGGTGGTTTCTGTGACAATTTGTTTTACATGATGAGGTTGCCAGCCTCTTGAACAACCTCCTATTAGTCATCTTGTACGATATACCTGAGGGTTCAGTAGTCCTTATTATTTGTCTAAAATAGGTCTATTCGCAGCACCATTAATTTGTAGACTTATTCACAGTACTCCATTAACTCATTGATTTACCCACTGCACTCCATTTATTCAGTCTATAACAAATGATGTTTCAGCTCCAAATGTCAATTAATTAACAAGGATAAGCAAGAGTGAATGGAATGTACACCAGACAGATTTTTAAGAAGAAAGAAAAATAGATTTTCAAAGTGAGGACCAGGAAAAAAAAATACTTTCTCTAATTAAAATTAAGAAGGCAAATATTAATCATCCTCATCACTGCCTTTCAACTTCACAAGGAGCACAGGCCTCCAACAAACTGATGCCACATCCTCATGCCTATGCCATCAGTTCAAAGTCTTTCCATGTCTTCTTCATGCCCTTAGGGGTCAGAGTGGCTGAGGTATGGTGCCCGCCTCAATTCCTAAAGGTACCGGGTTCGATTCCCAGAAGAGGGAATATAATTTATGCACATTTTTTTTTTAGAACCAGTGGTCCTAATGATGTCATACTGCCCTCTGGTCTCCTGGGTAATGAGATCAGATGCCTAGCCTCCTCGGATTAGAGTGGATAAAAAAGGAGGTTGTGTGTGCAAGCTGCACACGTTAAAAATCCCACGACAGTTGGAGATCGTAAAGTTAGTTGCTTATCCTTTACAGGACGTGGCAATCAACCCCAGCTTTTATTGGCTGTTTGTGATTTTTCTAGGCAATTTTTACATTCAGTAGTTTGCCATTGCTTTCTGAACGGTACGGCGCTTATACCATTGTTAAAAATCCACACAAAGCGATCTGCTACCAAACCGCCTGCAGCAGGTTTCGAACCAGGTATATCTGGATTATGAAACTGCGTTCATATCCATTAGGCCACAGACGCCAAGATCGTAAAGAGTAGGCCATAATGTCTATTTTATCTGCCCTGGAAAAAATTAAAAAAAATTAGAAACCTACCCACCACAAAAATATTTATAGAATGTGTGATTCCTGTATATACACCTTGGGATTCTTGCAGGTGCTACGGTGTTTGTGTACTGTGCTGAGATCCTCCTTGTCTGATCTAAGGGAGGAGACTGGAGCCCTGATGGAGTTGTCCTGGTGCAATGAAGATAGTCCTTAACACCAAAACCAAAGCAAATCCGTTTCATTTCAGTCTCTAGTTCTATTCTCCGTGTTGTTTCCTGCCCATACTGTTCAAGTTTTTGTGGCTTTAAGTTCTAAAGGATGGGGCAACCAGCCCTGAGCCAAACATGGCGTTCACATCATGACAGTGCAGACTACGCTGGCTTCGCCATGTCCGCCACATGGAAGATGGTCGCATCCCAAAAGATATCTTCTATGGGCAACTGGCAGATGGCAAAAGAACAGTTTGATGACCGCAGCTGAGGTTCAAAGATGTGTGCAAGAGACATGAGGGCACTGGACATAAATCTAGCAACCTGGGAGGATGAAGCTGCCAATCGCACCAAGTAGCGATACTCTCTCTGGCGTCACTTCAGATTGGGTGAAAAGAAGCTCTCACGGCAAGCAGAAGAGGAGAAAACGTCGAAAGGAACACCAGGAAAAAAAGCGGCTGAGTGTTGTCACCGCAGAGCCGCATTCTCATAGTCAGTTATGACTGAAGGGTCTATTACTATTATAATAATGAAAAAAAAACTAATGCTGATACCTTATTGCTGATGTCTTCAATCTTTGCTTTCTCAATCATCTTCTCTTTAATATTATCATCTGTCTTTTCTTTCTCCTGCCCATTCTTCATGGCATGGTCATCAACTGCATCAAAGTCTGTATTAAGTTCTGATAAAGCCACAATGATGTCTGGAGACTGCTCCATAGCAGGTTTCAGTAGAGCAACATCAGTGACTAGGTTCCAGTCACCACTCAAGGGTTCACAGGTCAAGCTGTCTGTGACATCCATGCTTGAAACCTTCATCAAAAAGAGAAAAAAAGAGATAGAGAAAAAAAAAAGAAGAAATTTCATCATTTTTTGCGGCAATTTATTTTGCATGATGCACTTGCCAGTCCAATGCATGATCCATGATACTAGTCACCTGATACTAGGTCACCTGATACTAGGTCACCTTGTATGACATTCCTGAGTGGTCCTATTCTTTCTTCGTCTCTTCAGAGATCCCCAAGAACTACACAGGACAAAAAAAAAAAAAGAAATATAGAAACCTTACTTACTTACTTAGTCGTTCCTCTCCTACCGTGAGGTGTAGAGGTTTGGAAGAGAGAGCACCATACTATCCTATTGGTTGTCTTCCTCCTGGCCTGGTTCCATTCTAGTCCTCGGTCCTTCAAAGATTGTCTGATGTTGTCCTCCCAGCGGACTCTGGGTCATCCTGGAGGTCTGGATCCCTTAGTTTCCCATGCTCATCATGGTAGCCAATCTTCTCCCATTCTGCAGACATGGCCAAACCATCTTAGTTGGGACTGTTCTACTTGGGTCTGCAGGGGTTGGGTTTTTAGGCCTTGACGTATCATCTGGTTGCGGACCATGTCTCTTCTTGTTACTTCAAACACTTTCCTCATGATAAAGAAACCAATAAATACAAATATGGCAATGCAAGTCCCGTTGTATAGCTCTGAGAGAGCAGTTATTGTGGAACAAAAAAATTAATTTAATCTTATATATAAAATCCCAGCTTTTTCTGTCAATGCGTAACGCTAAGGGATACAACTTTGGTTGAAAGTTAGACATTAATTGTATTGTTTCCCTTATATGTACTCTCCTGAAAATAGTAACACTTACCAAGGAAGAATGCGCAAATGACGGTGTGCACAAAAATATATTTATAGAATACGTGATCCCGTATACACACATTGGGATCCTCGCTGCTGCTACGTAGTTAGTGTACTGTGGTGATGCACAGTGGTTTTTTTAAAAATACTTATGAATAAGTAAAATTGCCGTTAGGTATTGGTGCTTTTGAATTTAATTCCCGTCTTATGACGGGCTTTTACACTAGTAATATTTATAGGAGCAGATCTGAGATAATAACTTACCTAGAGAACAAAAAAACAAAAACAACAACCAAGAAATTACAGACTTTCATAAATGGATGCTTGAGCCAATCAGATGGGCTGAAATGGTACGACAAGGTCACCTATGGGGAAACTGATGAAAAAAAAAGCAGGCAAACGTCAGCAGAACAAGCAGCAAGGAAAAGGTGCTGGTACCGGATAGGACAAACACAGAGGAAACCAAATGACAACATTATAAGGCAGTTCTTGCTTTTGAAGTCCCAGGGTAAGAGAAAGTAATAAAAAACATATGGAGAAGGGAATTGGATACACACATGAAAGAAACAAAGAGAATAATGAAAAGAACTTGACGGGATGACACAGGACAGGGAATTTGGTCTGAATATATTTAGGACCTGTAGTCCATAGAGAGATGAAACGTAATGAATGAATGATTGAATGATTGAATGAAATAAAAATAAAAACTTGTAAATGTAGTTTTAACCATACCAGCCCTGATCCCCTGAGAATTACGACCCACTATTCCGGAGTTCTTGAGCAAAAATGTATGAAAACACACATATGTCACAAAAAAAACCATGATTACACAAAAACAAAAGCACATGCACCCAATAAAATGTCAGGTCAGTTTCAGTAATGGGCATGTTTATAATATAGCACCAGTATTCTGCCTTACTATGCCAGTCAGCCCAGCATGTGGATCGATCCACTACAAGCTGGCACCAGTAACAGTGTTATTAAAATTCTGCTCGTTATCATTATCAGATCTGCTTTCTTCACCACTGGACTCTAAGTCATTTTCAGGGTACATTTCATCAAATTTCTGTTCATCATAGTCTGTAAATGATATATTTTCTATTACATTCAGCAGCCTTACTCAGCCTAGAATTAGGGCTTCCCACTCAAAGTACTACAGGGAATCTGGCAGACAGTTGTTGTTGTTGTTGTTTAACTAGGGCTGTTGAGTTTTTTGCTCTTTTGCAGCCAAAACCAAGTTGACTCCTTGGTATTATCTACACTATAGATCTAGGCTTTTCCTGTGACTTTTCTGCCCTTCCGAAATGTGTTGAGTTGAAGTCCTGAGCTCCAGTTTCTATAACTTGGCTTGCATTTAAAGAATCATCGCAGAGTTCGCAAGGAGGACAACATAAGACAATCCCTGAAGGACCGAGGACTAGACTGAAACCAGGCTAGGAGAAATACAGCCAATAGGATAGTATGGCATTCTCTCTGGCAAACCTGTACACTCCAGGATAGAAGAGGAACGAAGGTTAAAATGAATGCCCGATGACGGTCGAACACCTCCTGCAGTATTGTCCAACCTACAGTAATGAACGGAGTAGCATATGGCAACAACCCACTTCTGTCAACGAAAAACTGTTTGGAGATGTCAGGAACCTTGAGTTGACTACTGCCTTTATTAGAATCATAAATGTGGAAGTTTGAAGGCGAACGAGGAAGAAGAAGAAGAAAATGAATGCTCCTGCGTGAAAGTAGGTCATAGGGAAACAGTTAATTGGTATATTTTTGTCAGTGTTACAGATTCTTAAAACAGAAAAGGATGCTAGTTTAGTGAAATACCTTTGTCAGGATAACATAACAATGGTAAAACACCTCCTTCAGCACAACACAACAATGGTGAAACACTTTCTTCAGTACAACATAACAATGTTGGAACACCTTCAGTACAACATAGCAATGGTGAAACACCTTCTTCAGTGAAACATAACAATGGTGGAACAGCTTCAGCAAAGCATAACAATTGTGAAACACCTTTTTTCAGCACAACATAACAATGGTGAAACACCTTCAGCAATGGCTGAACACTGTCTGCAGCACAACACAACAGTGGTGAAACGCCTTCTTCAGCAATGGTAAAACATCTTCAGCACAACATAACAATGGTGAAACACTTTGTTCAGCATAAAATAAGAAAGGTGAAACGCCTTCTTCAGCATAACATAATAATGGTAGAACGCCTTCTTCAGCACAACAATTAATATTTTTTTTACAAACCCCTTAGCATGGGGATGGTATATACTAATATTATTAGTAGACTGGTATGTTAGTTTATTAGTGGTGCTTACCTCTTTTATTAGTAATTATTTTTTATTAATGTTTTTTGTTCATAACCCTCCACTCCCAAAGGAGCATAGGCCTTCAACAAACACATGCCAAGTCCTCCTGTCACGTGCCATCATCTCAAGTTCTTTCCATGTTCTACTCATCATTTTCACCTCTGTTTCCAACTCTCTTCTCCATGTGCTTCTTGGTCTACCTCTGCCTCTCTTGCCCTGGGGGTTCCAGAACAAGGACTGCCTTGTAATGCTATCAACAGGTTTCCTCAGTGTGTGTCCTATCCATCGCCATCGTCTTCTTCTCATCTCTTGTTCCACTGGCACTTGTCCAGTTCTTGTTATCAGTTCCACGTTGGTAACCTTGTCATACCATTTTAATCCCTCTATTCTACGCAAGCACCCATTTATGAAAGTCTGTAGCTTTTTGGTTGTTGTCTTTGTTGTTCTCCATGTCTCCGAGCCATACAATAGGACTGACTTCACATTTGAGTTGAATATTCTTATTTTCGTGTTGGATCCTATTTCTCTTGATCTCCATATATTTCCCAATGCAATGAAAGCTCCTCTTGCCTTTTGTATTCTTATTTTGATATCGCTGTCTGTCCCTCCAACTTTGTCTATATTACTGCCAAGATATGTGTACGATTCTACATCTTGTATTGGTGTTTCTTCAAGTTCAACCCTGTTATCATTACCTGCATTAATTCTCATTATTTTTGTCTTTTCCCTGTGTATTTTCAGACCCAATTGCTGTGACCTCTCATCGAGTGTTTTCAATTTGTCCTGCATCTGATTACGGTTATGGGACAGAAGAGCCAAGTCATCAGCAAAATCCAGATCATCCAACTGCTTAGTCAGAGTCCACTGGATTCCATTTCTGTTGTGTGTCGTCGATGATCTCATAACCCAATCTATTGCCAGCAAGAAAAGAAATGGAGACAAGAGGCATCCCTGTCGCACTCCTGTTCTTATCCCAAACGGTTCTGTAAGCTGTCCTTCATGAAGAACTCTGCATGTCATGTCTTCATATGTTTTCTTTATTAAATTTATGATCTTCAGGGGAACTCCATAATGCCTCATCAATTTCCAAAGTGATTCTCTGTCTACACTGTCAAATGCCTTTTCGTAGTCCACAAATCCGATGTATAGTGGTGAATTCCATTCCAGACTTTGTTCAACTATTATTCTCAAAGTGGCTATCTGGTCTGTACATGATCTGTTTTGTCGAAAACCTGCTTGTTCATCTCTCAGTTTCTTGTCTATGGACTCTTTTAATTTCTCAAGGATAATCCTGTTTAATACTTTTCCTGGCACTGATAGTAACATTATTCCTCTATAATTTGTGCACTCTTGTAAATTTCCCTTCTTAGGCAACTTAACCAGATATCCTTCCTTCCATTCTGCTGGTATCTCTTCCTTTTCCCAGACTTTACCAAGTAATTTATATAACATCTCTGTAGCTGTGTCGATATCTGCTTTGATGGCCTCTGCTGGAATGCCATCAGGTCCAGATGCTTTTCCATCTCTTAGAAGCTTTATGGCTTTCTTTATTTCTTCCTTCGTTGGTCTTTCCCCGTTAATTTGTAGCTCTTCTTCTGCTGGCTGGATGTCCAGTGGGTTTTGTGGAGCTGGTCTATTGAGAAGGTCCCCAAAATATTCTGTCCACCTCTTCATTTTATGAGGCAACTTGTTTGCTTGTATTTCCCTGTTAACTTCTTTGTGCTGCTATACAGTTCTCTCATATTTCCTTTGGCTGCAGCATCTTCTGCCTCTCTTGCCAACTCCTCAATATACTTCCTCTTGTCTCTTTTGATACTTCTTTTTACTTCTTTGTTTGCTTCTGTGTACACTTCTTGAGCCTTGGCTTTGGAACTTCTGGTTTTGCTTGTGTTTAACTCTGCTTTCTTGTTTTTTCTGTCTTTTATCTTATTGATGGTTTCTGTTGTTATCCATGCTTTTTGTTGTCTTTCCCTTTACCCCAGTATTTCTTCACATGTCTCCTTCCATACAGTTTTGACCTGCTGCCAATAGTCTTCTGTATTCTCTACATCTTCCAGCTGTTGGAGCACTTGGAATTTGTTAGATACTGTGACCGCAAATGTGTCTCTTGTTTCTTGATTTCTTAGCTGTCCTACATTAAACTGTTGTCTATAATTTTGCATTGTTGCATATCTCTTGAGTTTCATTTTTACTTTGGCTATCAGAAGATGGTGATCTGATGCCACATCTGCTCCTCTATATACCTTTACATCCTGCAATGATGATCTAAACTTCTTGTTTATGCATATATGATCGATCTGATTTTCTGTTCTATGGTCTGGTGATATCCATGTTGCCTTGTGTATTCTCTTATGTGGAAACATGCTTCCTCCTATAGCCAGTTGATTTGAAGCACAGAAGTTTGCGAATAGTTCTCCATTTTCATTCATTACTCCTAGCCCATGTTTTCCCATGACTTCTTCAAATCCGGTGTTGACTGTACCTATCTTTGCATTCATGTCACCCATCAAAATTGTGATGTCTTTTCTTTTTACTTTATCCATAATTTCCTGTAGTTTAGTATAAAATGCTTCTTTCACAGACTCTTCTTTGTCATTAGTTGGTGCATAACATTGGATGACATTTACATGAATTTTCTTTTTTAGCTGTTTTGAAAGTAGCTGTTATTATTCTGGGTCCAACAGCTTCCCATTCAATGAGTGCTTTCTGTGCTTCTTTAGATAACATAAGAGCTACGCCTTCACTGTGGTGTGAACTTTCGTCTTCATGTCCTGAGGACAGCACCAATTCACCTGTGATGAGTTTCTTCCTGTCTACCCCCTTCCACTTTGTTTCACACATTCCCAGAACCTCGATTTTGTATTCCCTCATTTCTGCTGCTACTTGCGCCACTTTCCCTTGTTCGTTTAATGTCCGAACATTCCAGGTGCCAAATCTGGAAGTTCTCCTAGAAGAAAGAAGGTTAGTCAGCAACACAGACTCCTTTCGGCTTTCTCTGTGTTGCATCATACGCCTCCCAGCGAGAAGACCTTCCCCTGTCTTGGATGGCTGTGTTTTATTTTCTTTATTTGACTTGTCCATATTTGTTGAAGTTTTTTGTGGTTTAAATTTTTTACAGGATGGGGTAACCGGCCCCATGCCCAACCCTCCTTAGTCGCCTTCTACGACATGTTTGGCAGGGGACAGTGTTACTATTCTTTGCTCCCCTTTCGGGCCCCGGTAACACACGGGTGAATGTTTTTTGGTGTTATGTTTATTATTATTAAGGTAAACACAATAAACACATTTACTGAAAAGTTTATGCATTTTTTTATTTTTTTTAAACGTATGCACGGTCCCCCCCCCCCCCCCCAGCTCCGGGCCCCTGCACTTCAGCCTACTTAGCCTAATGGATAATCCGGCCCTGACTGTTTAGTGTATGACTTTAACAAATGATGACATGATGGAATCCGGACTCTGAAATATATAGGCTGAATAAGTCAATACATTTAAGGGGTGATTCGACTTATGACCACTTCGACTTACGACAGAGTCATCGGAATGGGGCCCCCCGTTGTGAGTCAAGGACTACCTGTATTGTAACGTTACTATCTGAATATCTTACAAGAACCAAGAAATGTGAACAACCATAATAAGACCATCTTTCTTTTCTTCTCTCTGCACTTCCCTCACCTCTGGGAGATCACTGGGGGCATCTATAAAGTCCAGAATATCTGGGTTCTTTGCCTTGACCTCAGACTGGAAACTTGCGGGTGAAACTAGGTCATCGTCTACTCCAAACAGTAGGTCAACTTTTGGGACGGGTTTTGAGTCCGTCATGTTGTCCTAAAAGCAAAAAAAAAAAAAAGAATAATTACTTGTTATAAATAGGAAAACAGTAAATAACAAGAACAAAATAATGATTAGTAAGGGTATGCCGAGGGTGTGGTGAGGTTCTCCTAATGCATATTGATGATGACAGATGAATAGTGAATTGGGTGTCACCCCAAAGACCCTAGGCTGTCTCACCACTTACCCCTTATTAGCAACATGACAGGAATGAGAGACTACCATTTTGTGACAGCGGAACACACACACACATCCGGGCAGTTCACAAATTACGTAACGCATTTTAAGTATTTTCAGGCCCCCAAACTTGTGCGTAACAAAAACCCACAACATTTTAGACACCCCCCACCCCCCACCAAGACGTAACATCTGGGCTTACCAACAAAACAGTTGGTGTTATAAATGTTTAATGCTGCAGATATACAATAATGATGGAAGGAGTGTGGACCAACAGGAACATCACCATTATCATTACATTTCAGCTGCCCAAGGACCACAGGCCTTCAATAAATTAATGGCAGGTCGTTCTTCCTGTGCCATCCGCTCGTGGTCTGTTCATGTCTTATCTATCCTTGTCATTTCCGTCTCCAGTTATCTTCTCAATGAGTGTATTTTGTGGGGGGTCTACCTCTACCTCTCTTACCCTGGAGATTCCAGAACAAGGACCTGCCTGGTAATGCTATCAACAGGTTTCCTCAAAGTCTGTGTCCTATCCATCGTCAGCATCTTCTTCTCATCTTCTGCTCCACTTGAATCTGTCTGGTTCTTGTCATCAGTTCCACATTGGTGATGTTGTACCATTAATAGCAGTGTTGCTCAACAAGGAGTGCATGCCCCCCCCCCCCCCCCCTTTGATGCGAAACCCACCACGAGGGGGTGCGAGAGAGATACGAGATATTTTAGAATATATCATGAACACTATATTATACACAGAACCCAACAGTATTTGTACAAAAATAGAACACCGACAACGTGAATTAAATACCGAACATTAATCACAGAAATGAGGTATCTGAGGAAGGTGGTTGAAGTAACAAGAAGAGACATGGTACGCAACCAGACGATACGTCAAGGCCTAAAATGCCACCCCCTACAGACCCAAGTAGAACAGTCCCAACTAAGATGGTTTGGCCATGTCTGCAGAATGGGAGAAGATCGGCTACCACGACAAGCATGGGAAACAAAGAGCCAAGGATCCAGACCCCGAGGACGACCCAGAGTCCGCTGGGAGGACAACATTAGACAATCTTTGAAGGACCGAGGACTAGAATGGAACCAGGCCAGGAGGAAGACAGCCGATAGAATAGTCTGGCGCTCTCTCTTCCAAACCTCTACACCTCACGGTAGAAGGGGAACGACTAAGTAAGTAAGTAAGTACATTAATCACATTTTAGAAATAACATTATCTCAAAACATACTCGTTTATCTTTTTCATTTTTCTAGATATTTTGTTTTACCAACTAGAAGATAATGGGGTGCGAGACTTCTTAAGATGCATTAAAAGGGCGTGAGGCTTCTTAAGCTGCTCTAAAGGGACGCGGAACCTCTGAAAGGTTAGGAAGCACGGGTGTCATGAAATATTCTAATCCACATATATAAATTATCAATTAAATATAAAGCCTAATAAATAAAATTAATAAAGAGAAGAGCAATGGTAAAATAACAGTGCTGTCACAAAGAATGTACTCGAAATCCCCCTTGTTTTCTGCTTCGTCTGCAAATTGTAACGCTTTCACGTTGATAGTAAAAGCCTACTGTATTATACCCGCTTTCTTCAATGAAACGTGTGCTGTATTTCTTGGAAAAACATTAAGAGGCAGACTGCGTAATGACCTAAATTTTAAATTCCATTCATGTCTTTTTCTACATTACGTTACCAAAACGAACGAACAGATGGACAAAAGGATAGCGAGAAGGGAGAGGCAGAAAGCCGAACATTAAACACGCGTCGCGCGATACACAATTACTACTAGCACGCGTGTTAGGCTACAAGCACTAACTTTTTTTTCAGACGGACAGTGATAAAATACACTACCCTTCCCCAGAGTTAGGTTTTAAAATCATAAAAAACGCTTATTAGGAAAGATAACAATAGATGGGTTTACGGTTGAAAACATAACAGTACCCAGACAGCACATCTTCGTAACAGGAGGTAGAAAATACATATTTTGAACGCAGCCACGTAGCTCTTTTAAAGTGGGAAAATTGGGTTCCTTAGGGCTTGCTGACAAATAATATGTAAAACGTTACGCAAATAGTCCAGGAATTAATAAATTATACCCAAAATAAAATAGTGAGGCTGCCTGACAGCATGAAATCATTTCTGCTCATAAAATTTTTTATAACGTGTTTGAAAAAACCTTACGTTACATAAATAGCCTACCATGTAAACTCCAAATTGATTGGAGCGCAACAAATGAAAGCCTAACCACGATTGGTCGAACTATAAATACTATCTTTCGTTGTTAGGGGAAACGGGAAAAGGTAACATTTTTTCAAACACTTGTCGAAACGTGGCTCATTGGCCAGTCTCGCTGATATACACACTTGGGAGCGTTAGTTCGAGACCACTTGTTTAAATGATCTTGATAAAGCAACAGTGCGTTGAAGCCAGCTCATAATTGTGTTAAATAAAAGCCTGGAACATAGGCAGATGGAAATTTGTGCCAGTTTGTGCCAGAATTCATTGCTAATCAACGTATCTGTGTTTATTCGTATGAATTGTGGTAAGCTTGAACCATTCAATATCTTTTAATGAAAATTGAATGTGAATTGTTGATTTATGCCTGTATATATATGTGTAGTTCAGTGGCAAATGTGAGGTAAAGCCTGTAATGCTCCAGCCTGAACAGAGGGTGTCGGAGGGTAGTAAAACGGCATGGAATGGCCAAATAGTACACTGACACCTGGATGATTGATTAGACAGAAATAATGCTGGAAGTGCAGAGGCGTAGTGACCATTAAGGATGGTAATGCTGGTATAAAGTATTTCAGATGAAGCTGACTGTTGGCCTAACGCTCTGAACGCAATGTTTGTGATGTATTGTGATCAGTGTATAAAGAAAATATAAATTAGTTATGAAGTAGAAGGTACATCCTTCTTGATTTCAGGGACAGTGGTCTTGATGGTACTGAGCAGCACCTGGTCAGAGCTTTGCTGAATCCAGTGTCGGACAGCATACTCCTTGGTCCTTTTAGCTATCAGTGAGGTGTCTCCAGAGCCCAGAGGAGAATTCGAGCAGAGGAGTCCTTTCCTGCCGCCATCACGCCAGATAAGCTACTTGGCCAGCTGAGCTCAACATTATGTCCCTCATCTTGAAATGAAATTGTAAAATTAACATTAAGAGGGGAATTTAATTGTCTTAATATCAGGAACTGAGAACATCTCCAATACTAGTCCCTAAAGACAAACTATTGAAGTCATGATGACAAATACCAACAGAGCTTGAACAAAACAAAACCAGTATTACCTCATTTTACTACTACACACTTGACACACATAGGATATTTGTAATACTATATGTCACTACTATATTCATATTGAAAATTCTGTACATAACTTGTAATTAAAATTGATTGTGATTCCTGGTTCCTTTGTATTTGAATCAGGACACAAATACATTATTAACAGCACTGAATACATATTGTTATCTGAAACGTTACGAGTGACTTCTTTAAGATATTCTCATAGAGTGTTATATGTATGTGAGTGTCACAGTGTTGTTAAGAGTAGTGGATTAAATTAAATTGTTTATATGTCTGTTGTTGTGACTTACACTTCACCATACTCATACCCTAGACACATAACGTAGCATCACACTATTCCAGAATAATTCTGACTGAGATATATAGATATGTGGTAGCAAGTAAGGTTATCTATAATACACTACTCTTAATAGATATAGATACCTTCACAGCTGATCTCAGTCAGTACACTAAGTTCCCTATAAGTATTTATAACATCCCACTTCACCACAACGGGTTTATGGGAACATCCAGATTCAGTAAGTAATGAGACTGAAATCTGGTCTGTTGGCACTTCTTGTAGAACTACATTAAAATGAGATATTTTTCCAAGTTCTCTCGTGCACCTCTGCATCATGTCTTCCTGCCTTGTGTAAAGGTAAAGGATCCCGTTACACATTGAGGCATATTGGGAATATGGTGTTAGGCCCATATTTTCTTGACCATCGGCACATTAGGGGTGATGTGGTCATCATCACGCCGGCCGCCGTAACATTCCTAGAGTTGCTCTGGTGCCCAATTGGGGCTGGGTCGACCCAGGAGCCGTTTGCGGCCTAAAAAAATCCCACCTCCTTTGGGGATCGAACCATAGACCACTGCGCTAGGAAGCCAGTGCACTAACCACTATGCTACCGCGGCTCCTGCCTTGTGTACCCATATCTTATTTATTTCTATCTAATGTATGTCAAACAACCAAAAAGCTACAGCCTTTCAGAAATGGGCGTTGACGTAGAATAGACAGACTGAAGCGGTATGACAAAATCACTATTGCAGAACTAGAACTGAACTGATGACACGAACCAAGTGGAACAAGATATGAGAAGAAGATGCTGGCCATAGATAGTACACAACAGGACATACACTGAGGAAACCTGCTGGTACGAGTATTACAAGGCAGTCATCATTCTGGAATCCCCCGGGCTAAAAGAAGCGGAGGTGGCCCGACAAAACACAAGGAGAAGAGATCCAGAGACAGAGATGAAAATAATCAGGAAGACATGGAAAGGTCTAGAGCGGATGGCACGGGACAGGAAGACCTAGCATACGTTTGTTGAAGGTCTGTGTTCCTTGGGAAGTTCAAGGGGGCGGTGAAGGTAAAAAAAAAAAAAAAGGTAAAGGTATTCCCATAGAATATACTGCCGTAGGGGAGTAAAGAGTTAGAGACCACTAATCTAGATCCAGCATTGAGAGGTAGGGTGATCAGTTCCCTTCCTCGCTGCCTTTTCCGTCCCTAGCTCAAGAGCAAAGTCAGGTACCCATTTCCAGCTGAGGGTGTAGATAACTTTGCCGAGAGAGACCAGCGCTCTAACCGCTCTGCGAATGTATCTCTATCTTATGTTTCATTTTGCATTGTGTCACTATATTATGTACCTCTTTCTCACGTATCATACATGCGGTTTATTATGTCACTGTGCATCTGCCGTCACTACCGTTTTTTTTTTAACGATTTGTAACGAGAGAAGTTACTATCCAGCAGCACAAAACGAAGCCCGACCTTCAACCCTGAACCCACGACTCGAAAGTGTCAGAGTGACACGCTTTTTGTTTAGAATTCCAACCAATCACAAAGACTGTTTGTGTCCCATATCTGGTGCACCACTTAGGAATTTGTCCGACCCTGCTAAACTCCCATCGCAGAGCAGGGAAAGTGGAACAGTCCAACGTAATTGTTTAAACCGCAAGAGACAAAAAATGTGGATGCTAGTCCTAAATTTGGAAATCTCAGAACAAAGAGCTGTGAGCAAAAAGCGACCTCTGGTGTCATCATTCCTAAGTGCAGGGAACATGCACTTAACAAAAACAAAAACATACACCCTCGAATATCCTCTGTTTCTCTTTCACTCGCTCTCATTCTCACACACGTACAGACTGACTGACAGAGTCACCCACTGAATGACTGGCGGATTCATTGACGACTGACTCACTCACTGATTGACTGACTCACTTACAGACTGATTCACTCACTCACTGACTGGCACATTGACTAACTCACTAACTGACGTATTGACTCACTCACTGACCCACTCACTCAAACACACATACAGTCAACATGCATGAACCCTCACTTCCGCATAAGGATACCCTTTTGCACTCTCAATGACATACGCAATCGTACTTCCACACAATCCAGCTCCCGTACCTCTTGTTAATCCACATATGCACAAAGATCAGCTTGTTCAACATAAATCCCCACACAAACACACACCACCAGGCATAAACACAAACGTAAAAGCAAACTCCCGCAGAAAAGGAGATAACAGCCGAATGTTTCCAAGCTTTTCCAAAAGTTTCCTGGAGCTCTTCTAAGAGGTTCAGAAACTGTACGGTAAGAATCGGATATTTTACTGATCGTCGAAACATAGAAAGATATACTAGTTTAGGGTTTCCTAGCCTTGTTTGTGTCATGGACCCACTTGATTGTCCGATGAAGGTAAACTGATCCCTTTGATTGTCCGATGAAGGTAAACTGATCCCTTTGATTGTCCGATGAAGGTTATGGATCTCTTTGATTGTCCAATGAAGGTTATGGATCTCTGTGATTGTCCAATGAAGGTTATGGATCTCTGTGATTGTCCAATGAAGGTTATGGATCTCTGTGATTGTCCAATGAAGGTTATGGATCTCTGTGATTATCCGATGAAGGTTATGGATCTCTGTGATTATCCGATGAAGGTTATGGATCTCTGTGATTATCCGATGAAGGTTATGGACCCCTTTGATTGTCCTATGAAGGTTATGGATCTCTTTGATTGTCCAATGAAGGTTATGGATCTCTGTGATTGTCCAATGAAGGTTATGGATCTCTGTGATTGTCCAATGAAGGTTATGGATCTCTGTGATTGTCTGTCACGTAGGTCTTTATATCATTAAATTACCTACATCTTCTTCCTATTCTCTCACCCGAATCCTTTTATTTTATTATCTTTCCGTACTTGTTTTTCCTGTATTTTTCGCATCACTCGGGTGCGGAAAATATTTTCTTCTGTATTCTCAAACTGTACCTGTTTCTTTTCTCAAAACTGAGAATCGCACGAGTGACTTGATTACGTAGATGTCAGCTCTGCCGGTCGAACGATAGCTGTGAATATACGGTCCTCGCCAGACATTCGTCTGCAGTTTTTTCCGGTCAGAGCGCTGACTGACCAGTGTCCCTGGGCGGGGGATGTGAGAATTCGCTCCATCGGGGCATGGCAGACAGACAGCTGTCTACAGTTTGCAGTAACGCACGAGGTTTTTCATTAGAAAAACCCGGCGTAGTGTGAAAAATCGCTCCGCACTGGAGACAGGCTGTCTGGGATTTGAAACTCACTCGTACTCTCGGTCACTGATGGCTGTTATGACATGAGGGAAGCTGACGCAGGGTGTTAGAGAAGGGGAGATAATTTCGCTTGGCGAAAGAGTGGGGGGCCCTTTGTCTAATTTTAAGATATTGGCCCGAGTTTGTAACTCACTTCACTCATTCTACATTTTACAGTAGACGTGGGCACTTCGTTCTAGAACACTTAAATTTATAAGTGATATCTCTTAGTTTCATTGTGACATCGTAGTGCTGTGCTTGAGGTATATTAATATTATATATCTAGTATTGCGTGTAGGGTTTAAAGTGTTTAAAGCGTTAAATCGCTCATTTCATTTTAACTAGTTTCTTTTGAACTGAGTGCATAATTTATAAGTCTGTATTATTTTCTAGTGACGCATACAGTGGAAAGCAGAATAAATAATATGTCCAAGCTTAACAAACTAGTAGCTATAAGGAATTTAATTTAACGGCTAATACTCAGTCGAGAATATTTTATATCAAACTTATAAAATGCTAGACGCGACATCAGTGAATATTGACGGAATACGCACCATATTCCTAAATTCCTGATGATCGATTTTATATAACTTATTTCACCGGAAGTTTAAATATAAGTCAAGCTGTAGGCTTGCTGTTTTAAATGTAAGTTATATTGGGTACATAATATGAAAATGATTTATATGTGCTTTTCTTTTTATACAGTGAAATACTGGGGGTGACCCGAACTTTACCAGCATTTAATAAGAGTTCATAATTGTGAAGAAATAGACAGTCCTTATTTTGAACCACGTGGGTTTCTCAAGTAACACTGATCTGACGGTGCAAGTTAGACAGAAATACTAATATCCCACTAACGGGTTTTTTCAAAGACTGTAATGATCAATACTGGGCCTGTGAACCAGATCTTAATTTCTTCCATAAACTCTACGTAAATTTTCTGCCTGGCGGCGAGAATAATTACAATCTATGACATAAATTTTCCGACATTGTTGACAAGTGAGTGGGGAACCAAGATTTTCTGTTTTGAGAGAGGTTGTCCACCGGTCATCTTCCTAATTAAGGGAAACTTCGTGTTCTGACATTGTGTGCTCGTTTAAGCCTAATTCTTACCTCGGGAGTCAAGTGACATTAACTTTAGTCTGAAATAACTATCGCCTGAAGCAGACGCTCCCCAGATCCATTTTAATGAAATCAACAAACAAATCTGCAGAGCTGGGATCTGTTTCAGTAAACGACAGTAACAGATAAAAAGTGTGAGTGTCCAACATTTGCGCCAGCCGGCGAAACCACAACCCGATTGTAAGTATATCAGGGCCCTGATGAAAGAATCGAGTGAAAGTGACGGAAGGAGGTTCGTTGTATAATACCCTCATTTGTTATATGTGTTTTTTTTAGGCGAGATTTGCTGCTTAAGTAACGTGTTACGTTAGAATAGATACTGCTGTCAAAGTCAGTCTATACCTTCAAAGGGGGACAATATTAGACCCTAACCACATGCATCTATAACTCTTTGGGCCATCATCTGTCATCCTAACGGGGCTGTGGGCTAAACCTAGAGTTAAGATCATAGCGGGGCTATCACCCTTGTGGCATTTTCTTGATATTGTATGACTATGTGCATATGTTTTCCTTGATGTATTTTTGTTTTTGTTTTGGTGTTGTGAGAAGATTTTATAGATGATAAATAAAATCTCTCTGGAACTAATCAGCGTGTTGGTCAGCTCGTTCTAGAATATTTACATAAGTATTGTTATAGTTTTCCCACGTCTGTGTGTCTAACTGTTGTCACTGGAAGGGGTGTGCACGTGAGTGGTATGTTCATACATAGTAACATATGTTGTCAATAGTCTGTCTGACTCTTATATATCTGTCGTAGAAGATAGGCCTGAGAGAGAGAGAAGATTCTTGTTTTCAGGGGACAGCTCTATTTGATTCGCTACCACTGCACTCTTGGGAAAATCTATTTCTTTTTTTACTACTCTCACTGTGTGTATCACATGTTCTAATCTGTTCAGAAGGGACCTAACCCAGGTCTTAATACTCCTATCGAAAAATCTACGACAAATGGGTTCTCGTCCGTAGGATTTTTGAACTTAGAATAGGAAGACGAGTACGACAAATGGTTGCTCGTTTCCGGTTTTCGAACTTAGAATAGGAAGACGAGTACGACAAACGTGGACTCGTCTATCTGGATTTTGTACTTTAGATTCTTTATTCTGATATAGAGTAAGAGTGTGATGTCTTGTGAGTTGTTATATCTTTAAATAATTTATCCCCTAGACTAACGATCTGTTTACGGGCGTGCTGACCACACAAACTGATAAGTTTTTTTCCACAGCATTTTAAATAATATACATTTGAGTTACAGGTGGATTTTGTCGGAATATATGTTATTGTTGATTTGTAATACTAAACGCTGGTAAAGTTTTGTGAGTGTATAACATTCACAAGGGTTATGAAGCAGGTAGGTGTTTGAGCAAAGCTAAGGAGTGCGTTTCGGACTACCCGTCCAGATTAATTGCCTCCCTCACCCGAACTGTCTTCAGGGGTAAACTTGATAGTGGATTAAAAATTAAGGGATTATTTTTTTCTTTAATTTTTGCAATAATTATTTTGCTTTTCCACTGTAGCAACTTATTTTTCAGAAGTAATCTTAACTACCATTTAGTTGGCGTAGTCGTGTTTTGCATTAAGTGCTTTATTGCCGATAATAGCAGCGATAGTTAGATTTTACTTTGGAGGAGGTATCCCGGGGTTAAGGATATCATCTTTTGAATTTTTGGTACATTTTTTTCTCGTAAGTGGTAGGAACCAGGGTATCCTTTTTCCCATTTTCTTTCTCCGCTAGTCTCAGTTACTGACATAATATGGCCGAGAGGGCAAAGCTTAGACAACTCCTCAGGGACGAAGCGAGAGAGGAGGGACTGGAAGGTGAAGAAGCGAAAGCTTTTGTCAGAGACGAACTTGAGAGATACGATGCGGAGAGGAAAGAAGCGGAAGACCGGCTATTACAGCAGAAGAGGATTGAGGAAGAAATGGAAATCCGCAGGGCGAACGAAAGAGAGAAGGAGAGACAGCATGAGGAACGAGAGAAGGAGAGACAGCATGAGAAGGAGAGGGAGGAGAGACATCATGAGGAAAGAGAAAATGAGCAACGACGACAGCATGAGTTGGCTCTTAAAACTCTAGAATTCCAAAGTCGTGGTGCTGCCTATACCTCCAGCAATGGAGAGTCTTCTCCTCATTCTTCATTAACTGATCCTTCTAGCACTAAATCTACTCACCTCACTGCTATGTCTTTCGCTCTAGAATCTTTCCCTTGTCCAAATGAGAAGATTGACACTTGGCTGGAAAAATTTGAGAAAATTGCAACTCTGTACGGTTTAGAGAGGTCGCGTTGGAACATGAAGCTTTCCCAGGCTTTGAAAAGTTCTGCGTATGATGTTTACGCCAAACTGGAAAGCAGCCAACAAGACAACTATGATCTGTTGAAGAAAGCGTTACTAGAGCGCTTTGAAATGAACGCTCGCAAATTTTTGCAACTGTTTCGCAACAGCTGGAAAGAGAATTCTGAAACTTTTCAGCAGTTCTCGTCTCGTTTGAAGGGTTATCTGACAAAGTGCCTAGAGCTCTCACAGCTCCCCTCTACCTATAAAGGTCTTGAGGAATTTGTTTTAACAGAACAAATAAAGAACACATTGTCTGCAGATACCCGGAGATTTCTAGCTGAGCAGGGGGCAGAAAAACTTGAAGACATTTTGGAAAAGTCTGAGCGTTATCACAATGCGCTGGCTGAACTACCGGCCACAAAGCGGAAACCGACAGAGAAGCATTTTCGAAAACATAACCTAGAGCAATCTTCTCAGGCTTCTAACCAAAATAACCACAGAGAAACTGGACCTCAAAACCCCCCTCCTGAAAAATCCAAGTTCTACAAGAACAAGTACCCCAACCACCCCAAACAGTCTGATCAACCCGACCGTCCTACATGGCAGCGCAGCCAGAAAGGTCAAGGTGGCAAAGGGAGAACCCCTGAGCACGGGACATATGATCAGACCGAGCACGCCGAGCCGAAACGCATCGGATGCTTATTGACAGTCTCGCAAGGCGGAATTGTTGACAGTGATTCCAAACCTGTTGGGGATAGACCCTCAACGCGAGGTACTGTTATTTTGAACGGTTCTCAAACTTCTTGTTTATTCGACACGGGGCTTTCTTACGATTGCATTGTTGCCAGAAACCTGGTAAAACCCGGTCAAGAGACAGCAGAGACCGTCCAAATTTGTGGAGTTCGTAAGAGTGATGCACCTACAGCGCTTCCCATCGCATTGGTGGAGATACACTCTGACTTTGTCAGAGGCGTGATCAAAGCGGCTGTTATGGATGATCCCATCTACCCAGTCATACTTGGCGGGAGATACGTGTCTATTGGGAAACCGGAAGAGCCGATTGTGGCAGCAGTAACTACAAGAGGGCAAACCAAGAAGGAACGGGAGCCTGCGCCTAATTTGTTACCTATGGAACTTAAAGAAGCGCAATACAAGGACCCTACTTTGGCACCCTGCTTTAGGAAACTGCCCATGGCTAAGGAACCCAGACAGCACGGGGACATTTTTTCTGAGGATGGCGTACTTTATCGGAGAACGGGCAAGCCTGACCAAGGTTACAACCAGCTCCTAGTACCGAAACAGTACAGAAGCCAAATCATAGAAATGGGGCACTCTCTTCCCTTCAGCGGACACATGGGACAGAACGCCACAAACCAACGTATAACCACTCATTATTGGTGGCCAGGAGTAAACACTGATATTATCAGGTATGTCAAATCCTGTGCCCAGTGCCAACGTGTACCACCCAAGCAACGGACACCCCCAGTCCACATGGGTGAAATGCCAATAGTGGGAACACCATTCGAACGGGTTGTGATCGACATTTTAGGGCCTTTCGAAAGGACTAAAAGAAGGAACAGGTTTATCCTGACCTTAGTCGATACATGCACTTTATGGGCAGAAGCTATACCGCTAACATGCGCAGATGCCAAGCATATCGCAGAAGCCCTCGTGCAGATTTTCACTCGGTTGGGATTCCCTCAGCAAGTGTTGACGGATAACGGATCCCCATACCGAAACCTGTTGATGGATGAGATCGTTAAGATCTTGAGGACCCAACACATCCACACTAAGCCATATACTCCGGCCGGAAATGGGCTCGTGGAACGTGCAAATGGAAACCTCAACAGGATGCTAAGTAGACTGGCACAAGTGAAACCTGAAGATTGGGATCTTTGTATTCCTGGAGCTTTATTTGGCTACAGAGAATCTCCTCATACTTCCACAGGATTTCCGCCAGCTACACTCTTATTCGGCAGACCCATTAAGGGCCCGCTTGAAGCCTTACTTCAGTCTCTGACAGACGAGAAGGCGGATGAGACAGTCGTCTCAGCAAGTAAATATGTGTTGGTTTTAAAGGAAAGGTTGAAACTAGGGTGGGACCTAGCAACGACTAACTTTAAGCGAGCACGCACAAAGCACGCTAACCGATACAGGAAAGTCGCGAAAGAAAGAGAACTGGAGGCAGGAGAGAAAGTTTTTGTTACTCCCTACCGAGAACAACCAACTGAAGATCGGATGGCAAGGGCCGTTTACCGTCCTGAAAAAGATTTCTAAGGCTAACTACCAGATCTCTATTCAAGGAAAGGAGAAGGTTTTCCATTTAAATCTCTTAAAGAGATACTTGGAAAGACCTGTGCCGACCTCCGACCATCTCCTGACGATCGCCAGAGCTGACGAAGATGATGATAGTGGCAGGGATATTCCACCGCTATCACAGGAAATCTTTCAAAAATGTCAGAAGCGGCGACGCTCTTTCAAGCGCGCATGGGAGACATTCCAGAGGAAGGAAACTTTGGGGAGTAGACTTGAGTAGGAATTGGACAGAGAGGGAGGGGGAAGATGAGAGGGAAGAAGACAGACACCCCGAAGCTACGGTTATAGGAAATTTAATTCCATAACGTAGACATGGAGTGCTTCCATATCTTAAGGGGGGACGTCCTGTCACGTAGGTCTTTATATCATTAAATTACCTACATCTTCTTCCTATTCTCTCACCCGAATCCTTTTATTTTATTATCTTTCCGTACTTGTTTTTCCTGTATTTTTCGCATCACTCGGGTGCGGAAAATATTTTCTTCTGTATTCTCAAACTGTACCTGTTTCTTTTCTCAAAACTGAGAATCGCACGAGTGACTTGATTACGTAGATGTCAGCTCTGCCGGTCGAACGATAGCTGTGAATATACGGTCCTCGCCAGACATTCGTCTGCAGTTTTTTCCGGTCAGAGCGCTGACTGACCAGTGTCCCTGGGCGGGGGGTGTGAGAATTCGCTCCATCGGGGCATGGCAGACAGACAGCTGTCTACAGTTTGCAGTAACGCACGAGGTTTTTCGTTAGAAAAACCCGGCGTAGTGTGAAAAATCGCTCCGCACTGGAGACAGGCTGTCTGGGATTTGAAACTCACTCGTACTCTCGGTCACTGATGGCTGTTACGACATGAGGGAAGCTGACGCAGGGTGTTAGAGAAGGGGAGATAATTTCGCTTGGCGAAAGAGTGGGGGCCCTTTGTCTAATTTTAAGATATTGGCCCGAGTTTGTAACTCACTTCACTCATTCTACATTTTACAGTAGACGTGGGCACTTCGTTCTAGAACACTTAAATTTATAAGTGATATCTCTTAGTTTCGTTGTGACATCGTAGTGCTGTGCTTGAGGTATATTAATATTATATATCTAGTATTGCGTGTAGGGTTTAAAGTGTTTAAAGCGTTAAATCGCTCATTTCATTTTAACTAGTTTCTTTTGAACTGAGTGCATAATTTATAAGTCTGTATTATTTTCTAGTGACGCATACAGTGGAAAGCAGAATAAATAATATGTCTAAGCTTAACAAACTAGTAGCTATAAGGAATTTAATTTAACGGCTAATACTCAGTCGAGAATATTTTATATCAAACTTATAAAATGCTAGACGCGACATCAGTGAATATTGACGGAATACGCACCATATTCCTAAATTCCTGATGATCGATTTTATATAACTTATTTCACCGGAAGTTTAAATATAAGTCAAGCTGTAGGCTTGCTGTTTTAAATGTAAGTTATATTGGGTACATAATATGAAAATGATTTATATGTGCTTTTCTTTTTATACAGTGAAATACTGGGGGTGACCCGAACTTTACCAGCATTTAATAAGAGTTCATAATTGTGAAGAAATAGACAGTCCTTATTTTGAACCACGTGGGTTTCTCAAGTAACACTGATCTGACGGTGCAAGTTAGACAGAAATACTAATATCCCACTAACGGGTTTTTTCAAAGACTGTAATGATCAATACTGGGCCTGTGAACCAGATCTTAATTTCTTCCATAAACTCTACGTAAATTTTCTGCCTGGCGGCGAGAATAATTACAATCTATGACATAAATTTTCCGACATTGTTGACAAGTGAGTGGGGAACCAAGATTTTCTGTTTTGAGAGAGGTTGTCCACCGGTCATCTTCCTAATTAAGGGAAACTTCGTGTTCTGACATTGTGTGCTCGTTTAAGCCTAATTCTTACCTCGGGAGTCAAGTGACATTAACTTTAGTCTGAAATAACTATCGCCTGAAGCAGACGCTCCCCAGATCCATTTTAATGAAATCAACAAACAAATCTGCAGAGCTGGGATCTGTTTCAGTAAACGACAGTAACAGATAAAAAGTGTGAGTGTCCAACATTTGCGCCAGCCGGCGAAACCACAACCCGATTGTAAGTATATCAGGGCCCTGATGAAAGAATCGAGTGAAAGTGACGGAAGGAGGTTCGTTGTATAATACCCTCATTTGTTATATGTGTTTTTTTTTAGGCGAGATTTGCTGCTTAAGTAACGTGTTACGTTAGAATAGATACTGCTGTCAAAGTCAGTCTATACCTTCAAAGGGGGACAATATTAGACCCTAACCACATGCATCTATAACTCTTTGGGCCATCATCTGTCATCCTAACGGGGCTGTGGGCTAAACCTAGAGTTAAGATCATAGCGGGGCTATCACCCTTGTGGCATTTTCTTGATATTGTATGACTATGTGCATATGTTTTCCTTGATGTATTTTTGTTTTTGTTTTGGTGTTGTGAGAAGATTTTATAGATGATAAATAAAATCTCTCTGGAACTAATCAGCGTGTTGGTCAGCTCGTTCTAGAATATTTACATAAGTATTGTTATAGTTTTCCCACGTCTGTGTGTCTAACTGTTGTCACTGGAAGGGGTGTGCACGTGAGTGGTATGTTCATACATAGTAACATATGTTGTCAATAGTCTGTCTGACTCTTATATATCTGTCGTAGAAGATAGGCCTGAGAGAGAGAGAAGATTCTTGTTTTCAGGGGACAGCTCTATTTGATTCGCTACCACTGCACTCTTGGGAAAATCTATTTCTTTTTTTACTACTCTCACTGTGTGTATCACATGTTCTAATCTGTTCAGAAGGGACCTAACCCAGGTCTTAATACTCCTATCGAAAAATCTACGACATTGTCCAATGAAGGTTATGGATCTCTGTGATTATCCGATGAAGGTTATGGATCTCTGTGATTATCCGATGAAGGTTATGGATCTCTGTGATTATCCGATGAATGTTATGGACCCCTTTGATTGTCCTATGAAGGTTATGGACCCCTTTGATTATCCGATGAAGGTTATGGACCCCTTTGATTATCCGATGACGGTTATGGACCCCTTCGTGGAAAAAAAATATACATAAAAGCATAATTTAAAATGTTACTTTTTGAGGTTATGTACACTGACTCCCTAGAATCGATTCACCCCAAAGCATCCGTGGACTACAGGTTAAGAAACCCTATAACATACACTAATGTCTATTATATCTGAACACGTGTTAAATAAAACACAAGACCTCGGTGCCTTTTATATTTGGAGATTCGCCCTGATATAACTGATGGACATTGTACATAGGATGAACGGTGTGCGTCTCGCCAAAACTGCTAATTAAAAAAAAAAAAAAAACACAGAAAGCGCATGTGTAGGCCTCCGAGGAGGAAAAAAAAGGAAAACTATATAGAATAAAAGCAAAGGAGGAGTTAAAGTCGGGGGAAAAAAACTGCAAAGATTATAAAACCTAATGAAAGTTACAAGAAAACCAGTGATAAAAAAAACTGGCGTGGGGGGAGGGTGTTGTGAGACAGAGAGTAGCTACAGCAGCAACTGAACATCTCATATGTTACAGGTTGATGATATGGTATTTGGCAAGTATGGTCAATAATGATAAATTGTTTTGCTGTTAACTTTTCAGCATTTTCATTATATCTTCAGGACGATGTTTCCTTATAACAAGTAAAATAAATAAAGTCCTTGGTAATTTAAAAAAAAATATGTTATTTATGATTTTCTTACAATTAATCAAACTGTTCGAAACTGATCGATCAATGTTCGATTAAAGACATTCGATATATATATATATATATATATATATATATATATATATATATATATATATATATATATATATATATATATATATATATATATATATGTGTGTGTGTGTGTGTGTGTGTGTGTGTGAGTCTGTGTGTGTGTGTGTTTCAGTAACCTACTTAACCACCACCGCTAGGAGTGCATGTCACGCAGGCTTCCTGCAAGGGGATCAGCTTCAGTGGTGGCTCCATACTCCACAAGGAACGCAAAGAAAAAAAAACGAGAATGATGAAAATGATGACGAAACTGCCTCCTCTTTTTTGCCCCTTTCGGAGCACAGACCCACCAATACCGTTAGTCCCTTTACAGGAAGAACATAACATCTTTTTAGGTGTTCTTGTAGTTGTGCTTTCTGTAGCAATATGTTTTACATGGTGAGGCAGACAACGAGAAAAACAGTGGACTATTGATCCTTTAGGAGTCGCGGTAGCATAGTGGTTAGTGCACTGGCTTCCTTGCTCAGTGGTCTATGGTTCGATCCCCAGATGAGGTGGGATTTTTTTAGGCCACAAACGGCTCCTGGGTCGACCCAGCCCCAATTGGGTACCAGAGCAACTCTGGGAAGGTTAAGGCGGCCGGCGTGATGCTCACCACATCACCCCTAGTGTGCCGATGGTCAAGAAAATATGGGCCTAACACCATATTCCCAGTATGCCTCAATCGGCGTGTAACGGGATCCCTAATGATCCTTTAGGCATGCCGTAAAAAAGGTGAGACTGTGCAAAGGGCTGGCGACCTAATCAAGTAAAATAAGTTGCTACATGCATTACAGCAACACTAGTACATGAATGCTGTGGTACAGGCTTCCAGCAGAAGGTGGGTCCATGCTCCGTAAGGAACGTAATGGGATGTGATGATGATAATAGACAGACATGACAACTGGACTGGTATGAGAGGGTTACAAGGCAGCCATTGTTTTTGGAATCCCCAGGGAAAGAGAGGTAGAGATTGACCCACAATGCACGGAGAAGAGAGCTGGAGACAGAAGTGAAGATGATGAGGTAGACGGGGAAAGAACTGACACGTGACAGGATGGCTCGGGGAGCAAAAGGGTGTTGTCTGATTGATTTATAGAAGAGGGGGCGTGGGGAAGGCACGCAGATTCCATACACTAAAGAGGTTAACATATTTTACCGTACCACACACATTCTATCAATATTTTTGTGGTGGGTAGGTTTCTAATTTCTTAAATTTTGCCAGGGCCGCTACTCTTTACGACACTATCGTGGGATTTTTAACGTGCGCAACTTGCACACAGGAATCACATGTGTGATTCCAATATACACAAATTGGGATTCTCGCCAGTGCTACGGAGTTCGTGCACTGTGCTGAGATAATCCTTGTGTGATCTGAGGGAGGAGATCGGAGCACTGATGGAGTTGTCCGTGTGCAATGAAGATAGTCCTTAAAACCAAACCAAACCGGACCACAAGGTCTTTTATATTTGGACATGTGCCTTGATATAGCCGGCGGACTGTGTGTCTAGGTTGAATGTGTTACGCCTCGCCAAAATTCCTAGTAATTTTTTTTTTAACACGGATGATAAGTTGAAATGAATGAAACAACATATACAGGGCAAGGATAGATAGTGAAAAACTATGGCGTTCATAAGGAAAGTACAGTAATTTCCTTCCCTCCCTCAATGATGCGCACACAATTATCGGAAACATGTAAAACGGTGTTAAGTGTGAGTTGACTGTTGTGATTGTTGACAGTTACATTGTAGAAGTGTTGTTAAAAATGCCGCACATCTTCACAAATGTCGAATATGTAGATATGCTGTATGTTTATGGTTTTTGCGATGGTATTGCCCCTGTTGCTGTTGAAAAATACCGTCGGCGGTTTCCCAACCGCAGAATTCCGAATCGAAGAGTGTTTTCAATACATTGCGTGAATGTGGTACGCTTCCAAGCGATCATATTTCATATGAACAAGCCCGTCAACAAAGTGTGGATGAACAGGAAAACATTCTTCAAATGGTAGAGCGTAGCCCTACTACTAGCACACGAAGAATGTCTACACATTTCGGTGTTTCACGAACAAGAGTTTCACGAACATTACTTGAAGACGGCTTGTATCCATTTCATTTACAGTGTGTACAAAACCTCCACCCAGGGGACAGTGCCATGTGACTAGAATGTTGTCATTGGTTACATACTAATCGTCGATTGCTTCCATTAATTCTATTTACTGATGAAGCTTCTTTTGTAATGTATAGTATAGTTCTGCAGTGTGGGGTTCTGTGTTTTCCTTATACTATTTTCTCTATACTTATTTCTGAGTATTGCTTTCATCTATTAACATGTAGAACTGTCTTTTGTTTGTATTTTCATTCCTCCTTCTTTGACAAGTTTATCTGCCTTCTCATTTCCACATATATACTGTAGTGGGCAGGGATCCACTGTACTTTTACTTGTTAGAATTCATAGCTGGTTTTCATCAGTACTTCTGCCTGGCTGTCTAAATCATTGTTCCTGAGGGCTGTGATGACTGATAGTGAGTCTGTGAGGAGTACTGTCTTGTCATACACTGTGACGTAGAATGTAAATATTGATTCAGTGATCTGACAGCCTTTGCTTCTCCATTTAGTGTCTACCATTTGCTAAGCCAAACCACGCAATTTTCTGACTGCATTACTCATATCTAATCCACGCCTTTTTTTCTTGAGATGTAAACAAACAGACATTTCCCATACCCAATTAACCATGGTTTTTTTTTCACGTTTTGTGTGTCTTGTTGTCACATAATTGTGTGTGGGTGTGTCTAGTTAAACTTATCTTTCTAGAGATAAGGGGTTGGAAGAGTGTCTTACACTAAAATATAGTCGTATAGATAGGCTGGACTAGAGAAACTATTCAGTCCAAAGACAACTCTTTCTCCTTTACTATTCACTCGTGAAATCTATTTCTACATCTTTTATTCTCACAAATTTACCACAATCACCTCTGCTCAGACGGGACCATAACTATCTTCTAACCTATCTAAAAATATACGACATACACACACAAACCTATATCAGGGCAGTTATATTGTCAGACTCTCAAGCCATGCTTCGGACAGTTCAGAACCGATGGCAGCGGCAGGAATGGAAAACATCAATAGAATCCTCAAGTCTTTAAGAACCGGTGTGAATCTACTGTCCTGGTCATGCAGGCGTACGTGGCAGGCAATGAGAGGGCTGACAGACTGGCCTCGAGAGCACACATAGTGGGGACACTGGACATGGATAAGGGAGGGATACTAAGGGCAATTAACAATTGCCTGCTAGATAATGACACTGCAATGGATGAATCAACAGGGCCGAGACTGTTGGAGTTTGGCATCAAACGTGGGATTAGCAGGAATGGACGTGAGTGAGGATGTATCCGTCGTATGTACAACCAGCGTGCTACATGTACAATTAGCATTCATACTCTTCGACATTTGCTGAGGGAGACTGAGCACCTATAGGTTTGCCCGGAGTGCAGTGAGGTCGATTCTGATTATAAAACACACACACACTCACACATTTTTTGTTTCTCTCTGTGTGTGATAGTAATACATATACTGCTTTTTTAAAACGTTGCGCTACATGTTTTGTTTACCAAAACTTCTAATTTAAAAAAATGTTGTAACCAAAGTGACAGTATATGTAATATGACAGTTATGTTATGCAAATGTGTATTCCGAGACTGGGGTTACCCGTGTGGGCCACACTCAACACCGTGAACTAGCTACTTTTAACCCGTCATGCACCAGCAGACACGTGGAAATAAATAAAGACAGAAACCCGAGAGGCCTACCAACAGTGAATAAATAATATACATAAATGGTTAGGTTGAAGGCACTCGTTAGAAATGAAGACGAAGAAAACTAGACAACAGAAATACAACAGATGTGATAAGGGGGCGCGAACCCACAACCATCCGAACGGCACAACTAACGGGAAAGATTTCACGTGTAAAGCTGATATGTACGGTCGTATTTACATCTGATGTACAAAAGTTGCTCTGTTCTCTGGTAATACTTTAAAACTGAAATAGCTAAGACAGTGGTTAATGAACATAAAACTCTAGGTATAATCGTTGACCAGCATCTAAATTGGAACTCACGTGTACATGCACTGACCAAGCAAACGGCACAGACAGTTTACCAGTTAGCTAAAATCAAACATTTCCTAGATGAAGATGCACGAAAATTGTTCTATATATCTCGCATACAAGCAAACCTTGACTATTGCTCCACAATCTGGGATGGTTGCTCAATGTCCAACACAAAGAGACTCCGTATTTTCCGGCTCCGACTTCTGAGATTTTAAAAGTTCGATTCCCGACTCTGGCTACAGTTTTCTACTAGTTATATTGCATAAAATTCGGAGTCGAAGTGTGGACATTTTTGTTTTAACTGACTCCGACATCGACTCCACTGAAAAACGACCGACTCCACAGCCCTGATGCAGACTATCATCATGAGCGTGGGTGATTTCCCTGTTTGCTCTTTATGAAGCAAGGGGACGACCACTGCAGCTGCCCCCCCCCTCCCCTGCACAAAGCCTTCACATACTGTTACATCAGTGGTTTCTGTAGCACTTAACTTTTCATGGTGAGTTTACCAACCCTACGCACAGCCCCTTAGCCACCCTGTACGATCTACCTAAGGGAGTGGTAGTCCCATTCTTTCTATATCTTATAAGAGACCCCTAGAAACTTAAGTTATTGTACTTACAATATTAACCTTCTTCAAAAAGTTTCCAATATTGGTTGCGGGTTATGGTCGCCAGAATTGTTTTCACTATGTCTACAGCGTTGGAAAAACGTTGAAAATTACTGTTTAAAAAAACAAAAAACCGCTGAAAATTACTCAAAAACACACTCATAATTCGCGTGCCTCTAACAACGAGTTTCCCATTTTACTGTTTCACTGTATGCAATAAATAAATCAATCAATACCTTTCAGCTCCCCAAGGAGCATATGCCAGGTTCTCCTGTCGCGTGCCATCAGATCTAGCTCTCTTTCTGTCTTCCTCATCATTTTCACTTCTGTCTCCAGTTCTTGTCTGCATGTGTTTCTTGGTATATCTCTGCCTCCCTTGCCCTAGGGTTTCAGAACAAGGACGGCTTTGTAATGCTATCGGCTGGTTTCTTCAATGTGTGTCCAATCCATCGCCAGCGTCTTCTTCTCATGTTCCACTGGCGCTTGTCTGGTTCTTGCCAACAGTTCCATTAGTGACCTTGTCATACCATTTTAATCCTTATATTCTACGCAAGCACCCATTCATGAAAGTCTGTAACTTTTGGCTGTCGGTTTTGCTTCTCTTTACGTCTCAGAGCCATACCACAGGACTGACTTGATACTTGAGTTGAAGATTCTTATTTTTGTGTTGCTTGATTTTCCTTGATCTCCATATGTTTCCCAGTGCAATGAATGCTTCTCGTGCTTTTATATTCTTATTTTTATATCTTTGTTGCGCATTAAATATATGCATGAAATTATATTTTTTTCTCACTATTTCATATAAAAAAGCATAATTTTATCTCTTCTTCGCATTTCTGGCATATTTTGCAAGACAATGAGGCGCAAGGCTTCTCAAGATGCTGTAAAGGGAGCGATTCGTCGTAGGATGCTGTACAGGGTTGCGAGACTTCTTAATATGGTGTAAAGAGGTATGGCACGTACACAAAGTTGAGAAGCACTGCTTTAGAGGGAAAGTCTCTGGAACAAGACAGGTTGAGGTCTGCAGCTGCAGATAGTCAGAGACTGTGTGCATTTTTTGTTGTTGTCAACCTTGAAAATCAACCCAGGCTGTAAGTAATGACCGTCTTGAATGATTGAATACGCTACCAAATCAAACATTTTTCCACCGTTAACAAAGTCATTTTCTTTCTTTCACTGCTATTATAGTTCACTGTCGGATATTTATTTTGATTTGTTGAAATTGCAAGAATAGACGGCAGATTAAAAAACAAGAAGGTTGAAGTTGAAAAAAGAACTTGATCGACCTTCACAGAGACGCAGATGGTGGCACAAGACATACATTTGTGGAAACAAATAGGAAAGCGTTCAACAGAAATCTTACATCAAGGACCACTAGATTACGGAAGTATGGAAAGAATGAAGTACTTACTGTACTGTCTTATATCACCACCAACACAGCAGGAACACAGACAAGCAACAAGCCAGCCAAGTGGACGCTTAATTAGACTTTGTTAACACTTATGAATGACTGCACGCAGAATCGGATCTTAAGTGGGCTTGGAGTACTTTGTGACTACTTTGCAAAGGAATGTTAAAAGACAGGAAGTTTTAAGGAATTAATTAACTTTTATAGCCGCTTAGAGAAGCTTCGCTATAAGTGGGAAGATAACATCAAGAGATGTACAGATCACCGTAGGAATTATCTTCAGTAGAGGATGTGTAATAAAAAATAATATAAATTGATATTAACATTAATGAGCAAAAGGTATGCACAGCAAAAACCACTATATTTCTGTGTATGATACTAGACCAGCAACTAAACTGGAACAAACACACAGAACTATTAGTAGAAAACAGTAGGGAGCTCATTAACATGCTAAAATATATAACAGGAAGAGGCTGGGGAGCCTGCAGTAAGACAATGGTTACATTCTATAAATCATTTATTAGGGGTAAACTTGACTACGCCAGTATTGTCTATGCATCAGTCGCTCCGTGCAATACGAAAAAAAACTAGACACAGTCCAAAACCAGGCACTGTCAATAATAGCAGGTGCTTCGAAGGGAACGTCGGTAAAGGCGTTAGAAGTAGCGCTGGGCATTATACCCCTGGAGCTACGGAGAAAAGAGCTGAGATTCAACTACTGGGCAAAAGTGGCAAAATATCCAACCCACCCAGCACACTAAACCTTTGATGGGGAAACCAATACATAGGTTACATTCCATTGGACTATAATAGATACCGGTGAGGGTGGAAAACAATGGAAGAAATAGATCATCATCCAAACCTATTTAACATAATAAACAGTAGTACTCAGTGTGGTGATTTACATTGATACACTGATCAAATAGTAATAATACCATTTGTTTATAAGATACACTGTCACGCGTTGGTTTGAAACACAAATTGGCAGCGAACGCGTCGGGTAGTGATAACGTAGGGTAAAATTAAATAGAACATGTTTGAAACAAATCAAGATGTAACCCTTTTATGCATAACATGTTTGAAGCAAAAATCTATGTAAGGCCAATATTTGTTCGTTCTATAGTCACACAGTGGAAATGTATACACACACAGACAGCGCATTGCCTGCCAAGTAGTACATTTTATGACGTAACGGACTAGTGGTTTCAGTTTTAACAACGAGAGAGAGGGGAAAAGATGGAGTATTTATAGAAGTAGAAATTGAAAACTAATATGGAAAATATACGGAAATCATAATTACAGGGACCATGGCCATAAAATTTAGTTAGTTTAATAGCATATCTTCTCCTGAGCAATAATATGTTTTAATATACAAAATCCTCCATGTAATAATCAAGATATTGACATAATACTAGATGTTCACGAACGGACTGACGAACAGACCCTCATGTTTGCATTCACTATTCATAACATTTTGGGACGCGGTTTTGAAAAAGAGGCATGAGAGGGGAAAGTGAAATTTGATTGGTTAGTAATAGGAGGATAGGAGAAATATTATTGGGTGGTCCAAACTAAGTATATTTGTAGAGTGATATCCAAGACAGAATTACTAACAGACTGTGAAACACGCAGTTTGTTTGGAGTTTGGTTTTTTAAAATTTCAATTCGAAACGGGGGGACGCGGGATTTCATTGGCCAGCCTCTTTTATAACATCCCAAGCTTCCAAGGCTTGTCGCCATTTGTATAGAATCATTTCCAGACTCAGGACGTTGAGAATAGAAGTGTGACTTTGTTGTTAAAACTAAAACTAATAAAATAAAAAATAGTCACAGTCTAGCCAGCGGCAGAACTGAATGTGTGCCAGTCATCGTACCTGTGGTTTTATTTCATTGAATTGTGGTAAGGGGAATTGAATTATTATTATGTATTATTTGAAAAGGCAAACGTTTGATACTGCCAAGTGGGAAAGTGTATGACATGCCTAAAGAGACAGTTTGGGTATTCTCATTTGATTTATGTTTGAATATTGCATTGTTGTAATTAATAAGTATTGTAAGACCAAGATAGAATAGCAAGCCTCAGTGTTCGAGGAACACTTATTAACATGCCTAGAGCGTTTATATATAGAGAAATAGAAGAAAAATCATATAGAAGGAGATGTACATACTCCTATTAAATTGTGTTGAAGAGAACTATGGAAAAATGACAGTGGCGTATCTGCTATATGGACCTGAGGTGTGGTCATAGTAGGATGTGAGTTCATATAATTTAGGGGCTGGTGCACTTTGTTTGCACACGAGGCTGACCCCAAAATCATACCATGTAGAGAGTAAGTGAAATATACAGCAGATATGAAAAGGCCAGGGTGTCTTTTATGTTGCAGGGTTTTATTTCCTGTTACCAGCCGGTGACAGGAAACCTGAAGTACTATAAGAAGACAGTAACGTCTCCAGTACAGCGTATTCTGTATATTATTATCAAGTGAATCTCTGAGAGCAGCAGTTCTTTGCAGAGACATACCATCGAGTTGAATCTTCACGTGGGAAATTAAAGGCGATGTGCCACAGTCTGGGCACTCTGACAATTTATCGGGAGTAAAATTGATTCCCTACAAATAAACTATAACTCTCAGGCGGATGATGACAACCACAGCTCCTCCAATAACTGACTCACATCAATACTTAGTGAATAATAGTCTGTGAAAACACTTGAAGGAACATTTTAAGATTAATATTATTATTGTTGGACCCAGAGTCCTTGTTTTTAGTTCACTATTAGTGTAACATATATTTTCTTCAGTTTTAAAGACCTGTCCAAAGAAAGAGAAGGACAGGCACAATAAAATTGTACAAAAAATATTCTAAATTCACACTTAAACCACAGACTTATTAAGTTCCTTATAGTGAGTTATATTGTGTTATTTTGATGTACCATCATTTCATTGCATACCCTAGACACTAGCCACATCAAACACCACACATTAGAAATAACATACAGCACCGTGTGAGATCTAGAGAGGTAGCGGTAGGTCCCTTGAGAATTCATCAACATCATCTATTAGACTCAAGGTCTTACATAGCTTGACCTCCCACGGTTGACACATACATAACAACATTCATTATCTTTTACCATCATAACCTCTCCAGCAAAATTTAACTTTGCTACACTCAGTCTCAAGCAAAGATCCCACCATGGGAACTAAAAGTGCCAGAAACTGACTCCCACTTAGCAAAGGTCGTAAACAAATCTAAAGACATAACCTCAGCAAAAAGTAAAGCACTAGAGTACATAGAACAGTATATACATAATAGCCTAACTATATATACAGATGGGTCAAAAGATGAAGAAGGACAATTAGGAGCAGGAATAGCAATACCAAAATTGAAAATCTACAAAAGATATAAAGTAACAGGTAATATATCCATCTTTACAGCAGAATTAGTGGCCTTAAAAGCTTCAGAAATAGTTGCAAAACACCCACCAAATAAAGCAACCATTCTCACAGATTCCCTTTCATCAATACTAGCAATCAGAAACATAACTGAATGCAGCAGACCAGATATTATAGAGGAAATACTGCAGGTCAATACATTTCTACACACCGCAGGTCACACAGTGTCACACTAACATGGATACCAGCACATGGTGGGATAGCAGGAAATGAGCTTGCGGACAATGAAGCCAAAAGGGGAAGAACTAGTTATAACAAAATTGGCCTAAGGAAATTTGAAATTAAGAGCTTAATTGCTCAAGCAATAATTAAAGAATGGATACTAGTATGGGACGAAAGCAAAAAAGGAAGACGCTCATACAAAATCCTGAAAAAAACAAGCAAAAAATGCCAAATACAAGTTGAACTAAAAATATCATTTAATAAAAAATTGCTAAGGCTCAAGCTTGGAACTGGATATTTCATGATAGAGGAACCCACATGCGAAGAGTGCCAAGAACCAAACACAATTAGACACTTTCTGGTGGACTGCAAAATATATGACCAGCAGAGGCAAAACATTAAGACATACTGTAGTAATCACAAGATAGAAATGAGTAGAATATCTCATGGGCATTAAGACCCCCACCAGAAATACAAAAGTTAATAAAACACTATATTACAAAAACAACAAAAGTTAACATATAAAAACAAAAGAAATAAATAAGGATGAGAGTCGGCAGTCTCCAGTGGTGGTAGATTCCCCCTAGATAAATACGGATTGACTATATATAATCCTCCAATCAACATTAAATGCTTACCAGTATAAAGAATATCTTTTTATTTTTTGAACAATAAAACAATATGAACTATAACTAAATAGAAAAATACCGACTAGAGAAATAATATAGGATAAAGCATAAAATAAATACAAAGGAAAAAAGATTACAATAAATGAAACGCGTTCTGATATAACCAGCAACTCCATGTATATAGTAGATGGTTGAAAGGGGCGTGCTATAAGTAAAAGTAGGAAACACCTTCATAAATAAATAAATAAAAAAAATAGATGTACAGGAAAGTCTGTCAGAGTGTGTCATCAAGACAACAGACAGAAGACGCTGGAGCTGTATTGCAGACGACTTTAGGTATGTAGATGGTATCATATTGATGAGTATTTTCTCAAGGAAGACGTTGAATAAAAAAATAAAATTGGAAGAGATGAAAAGTGCAGAATTTGGAGAAACTGAAGAACACAACCCACTGAGTGAGTTGTTTTATTTATTTGTGTGTGTGTGTGTGCTGATGACCAATGTCTAATGTATGAAGATGAAAACAAGTTGAAAAATCATACAAATGCACTTAATTCAACCTATGGCAGAAACAACATGAAGATCAACACATCAAAGACAGAAACTGTAAAGATATAGCACATCACCAGGCCCACTTAACATACTTCTCAACATCAGACGTAAACAGGTTCCAGATTTCAATACTTATGAAGCATTTTTACAGACAATGGAAGATCTGACAGAGAAATTGACACAAGATGCGAAAAAGCCGGTACAATGACTTAACATCCGTCACCACTGCTCAAATATCTGCTTATCAGTATAGAAACGAAATCTGATAATTAGTATATTCTTACCAACTCTTTGCTGGCAGTGTCAAACATGGTCTCTGAGGAAAACCATATTCTGTGAGATGGGTTGCTTAAGAAAATCCATTATTGTTACCAGGAGAGACAGAATGAAAAATGATGACATTAGAAAAATGGTGGGCACTACATCCTACAAAAGGTATACAGAGAGACAGAAAAATTAAGTGTTTGGTCATCTCAAGAGAATGGAGCCCCGTAAATTAGCACTTCGCACCTACAACAGTAAAATATGTGGTTTCAGAGCACTGGGGAAGACCTAGAGGAAGATGAGTAGACAACTTTACAGAAAGTCTACAGCAACAACGGGTTGACAGCAGCCAATGCGACATACTTGGCTCAAGAACGCGAACTTCACTTCCCTACTTCACTTCACGGAAACAGTGGACCGAAAAAACAGAAGTTAAAAAAGGAAGTGAGAATTTGATGACAAATGTCATGTCAGTCATATTGTACGGATCTGAAAAACACGGGGAACAACAAAAACAGTTAGAACCAAAAAAGCTATAGACTTTAATAAATGGATGCTTACGTAGAATAGAAGGATTGAAGTGGTATGACAAGATGACTAATGTGGAGCTGATGACAAGAACCAGACAAGTGGTAGTGGAACAAGAGATGAGAAGAAGATACTGGAGATGGATAGGACACAAGCAGTCCTGGTTTTGGAACCCCCAGGGTAAGAGAGCTAGAGGAAGACCAAATTACACATGGAGAAGAGAACTGGAGACAGACGTGAAGGGGGTGGAATAGACGTGTAAAGACCTTGAGCCGATGGCACGGGACAGGAAGACTTAGCATTCGTTTTTCGAAGGTCTATGCTCCTTTATGAGTTGAAAGGTGATGAAGAATAATTATTGGAAGAGACAGGAATGTCGTGATCGGCATGTCTCAGTCAATCACACGTAGGCAAAGAATGTATGGACGAACTTTAAAAAAAAAAAGTGTTGCTTCACATAAGCTGCAGCTTTCTCTCGTGTTTCCTGAGTCCCGCCCGCGTACAGACCAGGCACAGAATTTTCAGAGGTTAAGACTTAGGCTCTTAAGCTTCTAAGCCCAGAGCTGAACAGGGCAGTCCTTTTCGGGGAATAAAGAAGTTACGAACTACAGTACAAGAATGGGGAAAACAGTAGCCGAAAATAACGTTTTTCCTTTGGAAATTCTCGCGAATTTAGTTACAAGCACGACAAATAAATAATGAAGGAAACGTGAGGCCTGCGAGTAATAAATAAATGAATAAATAGAAGTTATATTAATGATTCAGTCTATAAATGTCTGGGTCTTTCACGGGGTCCTATATTCCGTAGCTTTTATGGCATCGTGAAGAATGACCATGGCCATTTTGAAGTGCTAAAGTGGCTGTGTATCCTTTCACGATTTACTTTCGCAGCAAGACGGTGACGTCGTTTGGATGAACCCTGGTTTAATTCCCAGTGAGCCTATCACTTATATTTCTTTTCTGCTGTCTGGTGCCATCCTTCTTTCTGTCTAACGAGTGTTTGTTATTTACTTTTTTTTTTTTTTTAGTTACTATAGCGAGTGTAGTGGTGACTGTGGGGGAGGGAAGGGGAGTTGTCAATCTAGGTAATTTCAATGTCTTATTTGGCGACTAATATGCTTGTATCGACTTTTAAAAATGGCGTTTTCGAATCACAATAGAACAAACTTAACTATGTCAGCTTTTAAAGTATACTTAGGATAGAGCAGTTTTTGTAAAGCAGATGTAAATACGAACGTAAATGTCATCTTTACGGTTTCCTAACTCAGAGGTCCCCAAACGATGTGGCGTGCCACACCAGTGTAGCGTGAGAGGATGGCAGAAATGTGTGACCGGAAGATTCAAAGACAATCAAGTATTTAGAGAAATTTTCAAAAAATTCATGACCAAAAAAAAAAAATGAAGGTCATTTTCTTATTTATTTTCTTACCTGTGGTATAATATGGGAAATATATGTATAGTAACCCATAGAATTGTCTTGAATTTTTCAAACTTTATTCAGTAATATAATTTATTTTATATCACATAGATACAGTTCTCCACGACATATTGGTGTGAACAGCGATTTTCAGCTTTGAAAAATATCAAAGACCAGAAAAGAGAAAGGCTTCTTTGTGTTGATGAGATGAGAGTTCGTTTGTCTCAAATAAGACCTAATATAAATGAGATACCCTATGAAAACAAGCTCACACCTCTTACTGAATTTCTATATTTTGTGAATGAACCATGTTTTTATGTAGCTGTATTGTTTTATACATTTCTGGATGTCTTATTATTATATTATAAAGTAGTTATGTTCTAAGTTAAGAATAAATCCCTGCTGGGGGTTGATTTTTTTTTTTTTTTTTTTTTGGGAAGGGGGGGGGGGGGGGGGGGTGGCGGGGGTATTTATTATTAGTAAAAAAAAAATTGGTGTGGCGCAAGTAAATTTTCATTCCGACACTGTGGCCCAGAGAAAAATGTTTGGGAACGAACGAACGAATAAACTTTATTTTGAAAGGGTTGAGAATTGGGCACACAGGCCCGTCTGACATTCTGCCCTTCCTTTCCCTAACCATTCATACTGAATTCATTTATTCTCACATGCATTTTACATATCAATGTCAAGGAATTCAACGTTGTAAAGTAAAATAATAAATTAGCACACTCATATTAACATTAATTACTTATAAGCATAACATAACATATGTTGAAAAGTACAAACATTGTCATTAGAACCTACAGTTGATATTATGAGAAAAGATAATCCAATTAGGGGGCATGTAATCAGAACTCAGAAAGTATTCAAAAAGTCTATGATTGTACGAATAGGGACAGGTTGTTTCTTAGGTTATGTGGAAGACAATTCCAAAGATGAGCAGCAGAGTACGCTAAGCTTTTCTTGAATAAGTCAAGCCTAGGATTGGGCACTTGCAATCTGTTAAAGTGTTGACGGTTGACGCGTCTTTCACTGTATTTGAACATTGGCCCCAGATATGCTGGAGCATTGTGTGACAGGATTTTGTGAAGAAATTTAGCTTTGTTAAACAGAAGGCGCTTTCTTAAGGGCAGTATTTGAAGATTTTTATATAGATCTATAGTGAACCCTTGCTACATAAAGAGCAAACAGGGAAATCATCACGCTGATGATGATAGTCTGCATAAGGGCTGTGGAGTCGGTAGTTTTCCAGTGGAGTCGATGTCGGAGTCAGTTAAAACAAAAATGTCCGCACTTCGACTCCGAATTTTATGCAATACAGGGTGTCCATAAAAGACTGTACCCGTTTCAAAAAAATTATTCTCGGCCCCATGACGTGGTTTCTATCACAAAAGTAAGATAATCTCTGCAAGTTTTAAAGCATACCTTACAAAGACTAAAAAAAAAAGTGCGCATGCGCGCAGCGGGTATTTCAAGTGAAACTTTCGCAGTTGAGTTGCAACCGGTAATTGTTACATGTCTCTCAACACACTGGTCAAGTAGGTGAGGAAAAAAAGGACATAGGTACATTCTTTTTGAGTCTTTGTAAGGTATGCTTAAAAACTTGCAGAGATTATCTTACTGTTGTGATAGATGTCGTGAGACTATTCGACCTAGATTTAATATTACATTAATGTCATTATATACACTGCGTAAACTAAAAGACAGACGGGCTTAGAAGAGAGAGAGAGAGAGAGAGAGAGAGAGAGGTACGGAGGAACGCATGCAATACTACCACAGTCTCGCGATATAAAATTAATGCCACCCCACGCGAAAGGCACGCAGGCTTGCTTTTTTTCAAATAAACAGGGACAAAAAAACACTACCAATACGAGGTTAGGTTTTAAAAAACATGGTTAATGCTTATTAGGAAACATGACCCAATACTGTTTTACGTCTGAAATCCTGACATTAGCCTGACAGTACAGAAGACACCCCATCGTATAGAAGTGAACGGGTGGTAGAAGAAAATACATATTTTGAACGCAGCCACTTAGCTCCATTAAACTTATATATTTGGGTGCCTTAGGACTTGCTGACAAAGAATATGTTAGGTGTTAAGCAAATAGTCTAATAATTAACAAATTATAGCCAAAATACTATAGTGGTGTTGTCTGACAACACAGGATCATATTTGCTCATAATGGCGTGTTTGGACACTGCTTTAGAGGAAATGAGGCCACCACGTTAAATCCGATTTGATTGGCTAGAATTATATGTAAGGCGAAACATGATTAGTCGACTGCAAATACTATTTTTGGTTGTTAAGGGAAACGGTAGGAAGGGTACTTTTTTTCAAATGCTTTTGTAAACATGGTCTTATTGGCTAGACCATTTAATATAGTCAATTAGGAGCGTCGGTTCAGTGCCACTTTTTGAAATTAAACTGTGTAGAAGCAAGTGCGTTGAGAACCAGTTCATATTTTTCTAATGAAAGCCTGGGACAGAGGCAGATCGGAATTGTGCCATAACTCATCGCCAGTCAACGTATTTGTTTAATATTTCCTTGAAATTGTGGTAAGCTAGACATATTTGATATCTTTTTGATGAAAATTGAATGTGAATTGATAATTTATGTCTGTATGTGTGTGGTTCAGTAGCAAACATGAGGCAAAGCCTAGATATTGCTCCACCATGAACAAAACTTGTCGGAGAGGAGTATAACTGCATGGGATTGCCAAATAGTACTATGACACCTATCTTATTGAATAGAAGGAAATAATGCTGGAATTGCAGAGGCGTTGTAACCATTAGGGAGAGGAATACTGGTGTATACTGTTACATGAGAAGCTAGCAGTTGGCCTACCGCGCTGAACTCGGTGTTTGTTATGTATTGTGCTTCAGTGTGGAAATAGATTATAAATTAGTTCTGAAGTAGGAGGTACAACCTTCTTGTTTCAGGGACCGTGGTACTAACGTATTAAAGCAGCACCTGGTCTGAGTTTTGCTGAATCCAGAGGCTGGTAGCATACTCCTTGGTCAAGATATCGACCAGTGTTGTTTCTCAAGAACACGGTGAAGCAAGCGAGCAGTGGAGACTGTTTCCTGCCGCCCACACAGAAGTTAAGATTTCGTGGCCAGAGCAGCTCAATCTTGTGTATACCCCCCTCTAAAAGTGACTTTACCTTAAATCAAGAGGGACATTTATTTGTTTCAAATAAAAAGAAACTGTGAACCTTTCCAATATTATTTCCACCAGAAACAAACACTTGAAGTCATGATGACAAACAACAACCTAGCTTGAAAAGCCAGTATTACCTCATAGTACTACAGCACAACTTACACACATATTGCAATAATAATATATGTCAATACAAAGATCCTATCTATAAATTGTGTACATACAACTTGTGATTACATTTGATTGTGATTCCTGGTTCACTTTGTAGTTGAATCAGGATATCTATTATTGACAGGAATTAATACATATTTTTAAAAGTTACACTTGACTTATTAAGATAGTCTTATAGAGTGTTCTATGTATGTGAGTGTCACAGTGTTGTAAAGTATTGTGGATTAAATTAAATTGTTTATCTGTCTGTTGGTTGTTGTGAACATACACTTCATCATTATCATAACCCTAGACATTCAACGTAGTCATCACAATATTCCAGAATAAGTCTGACTGAGGTCTAAATGTGGTAGCAAAGTAAGGTCATCTGTAACACACCACACTTATTAGATACAGATACCTTCACAGCTGATCTCAGTCAGTACACTAAGTCCCCTATAAATATTTATATCATCCCACTTTACCACATATATTGGGGTCTCGCTCCCGGGATATTGAACCTTCCCCTAGCATATATATTGGGAGTAATTCACTTCTGGAAATAATAAAAATTTAAAAGGTATCCTTGGGTGGAAAATAAATAAGGTTGAGCTCTCAGTGCTTGTGGTTGTCCTTAGATAATTAGTTATAGATTGACTTGTTTAAGTTAGACATTGTATAAATTTGCCTGTTAGAAAATGGCCGACCTGGCAAAATTTCGATCTGCTGCTATGCAGGCTGCTAAAGAGTTAGGAATGGACGGGCAAGTTATGATTGCTTATGTCACTACTGAATGTGACAAATTTATTGAACGCGAAGAAAGAAGATTAGAAAAAGAGGCCGAAAGAAAGTTAGAGGCTGAAAAAGAAATTGAGAGGTTGCAGATTGAGGCTGACAAAGAGGCTAAGAGAGGTTGCAGATTGAGGCTGAAAAAGAGGCTAGGGCATTAGAAGCTGAGGCTAAGAAGTTACAATTAGAGGCTGAGGCTAAGAAATTGGAAGCAGAAAGAGAAGACAAAAGATTAGCTGCAGAAAGGGAAGCAGAAGAAAGAAGAGTGCCTGCAGAGAGGGAAGCAGAAAAGGAGGAGAAGAGATTACAAAGGGAACATGAGTTACGACTAAGGGAGTTTGAGTTTCAAAGCCATGCTCCTGAAAATGGTGCCAGTCCCTTTACCTCTGATGCCTCTGCTAGTCAGGGAGCCTCAACCTCAGCTATGAACTTTCATTTAGATCATTTTGTTGAGAAAGAAGATGATATCGAGAGCTATCTAAATAGATATGAACTATTAGCTACCACGTATGGGTTAGAGAGAGAAAGGTGGAGCTTAAAGTTATCTCAAGGGCTTCGTGGTACGGCTTATGATGTTTTCGCCAAAATGAGCAGAGATGATCAAGAAAATTATGACATGCTAAAGCAGGCTCTTTTGTTAAGATATGAAAAGAATGGTGAATTTTATAGAAAAAAAAATTAGGAATGCTAAACTACTGTCAGGTGAAACCTATCACCAGTTCTCTGCACGGTTAGAGACATACTTGGAGAAATGGACTTCTCTGGGGAAAACCCAAGATCTTAAGGAAATGATCCTTATAGAACAACTAAGAGAGTCCATGGCTCCAGACCTGAGAAAGTTTCTCATGGAACAAGGTGCAGAGAGACTGGGTGAGTTACTGAATGTCGCTGAAAGGTATCAAGCAGCTCAGGCAGAGGTATCAGGTAATAAAAAGAAACAGGTAGATAATTTTAAGGCACCACAGAACTTTAATAAATTTGATCCTAGAGATCAGAACAAAGGTAAGCACCAGTTTGATAGGCCACGGTATGACAATAAAAATAAAACCCCACAATTCGATGAAAGGAAATTTGATGAAAGAAAATCTTTCAACCAAAAAAGGAGGTGGTGTAAGAATTGTCGGATGGACAATCATGATACTGACCATTGTAGAAGGAAACCTCCTCATTGTGCTGCTATGACATCTGGAAAGAAGGGAAAAAAGGTCAAACCTGCGGAACTACAGGAACCGTACCACCCCCCAGTGTGTGAAGATGTCATCTGTAATGGAGTCACCATAAGGTGCTTATATGATACAGGTCTAGATTATGATTCCGTTGTGAGTTCTCACCTGGTGCAGGCAGATCAATACACCACAGAAACAGTGGAGATTCAAACTGCAACCAAGGATGTAGCGACCATGACACTTCCCGTCGCCCGGATAAATGTGAAAACGCGATATGTGGAAGGAATCATAAAAGCAGCAGTGATAAATGAGCCAATCTACCCTCTGATATTGGGGTGTAGATATGTCTTCTTGGGGAATCCCAAGAGACCTGTGATATTGGCAACGGTGCAGACCAGATCACAGTCCAAAAAGGAGGAGGAAAATCCAATAAATACTCATCCAGATGAGATGAGGAAGGCACAGGCGGAGGACAAGACACTCAAGCCGTGTTTCAAGAAGTTGCCCAAATGCCATACACCTCCAGGCAAGGGAGAATTTTATATGAAGAACAAGCTGATTTATAGGAAGGCTGGATCTGAATCCAATGGTCACGGACAGCTGGTCCTTCCCACTTCATATAGGACTAAAGTGTTGGAACTAGGGCATGCGATTCCCTTCAGTGGTCATATGGGGATCAGCGCAACAGGACAGCGTATAGCTTGTCACTATTTCTGGCCAGGGATAACTGAAGATATCAAACGATATGTAAAATCCTGTCCAGAGTGCCAACGAGTAGCACCTAAGCATTGGACTGCACCAGCAACTCTGGGGGAAATGCCCATAGTGGGAACACCCTTTGAGAGAGTTGCCGTGGACCTTGTGGGACCTCTCACTCGAACCAAGAGGAGGAACAGCTACATTCTGACTCTGGTGGACACTTGTTCTATGTGGGGAGAGGCGGTAGCCCTGTCATCCATTGACTCTAAACATGTGGCAGAGGCATTACTCACAATTTTCACAAGGTTAGGCTTTCCCAATCAAATCTTGACTGATAATGGCTCTCAGTTCAAGGGGAAACTAACAGAAGAAGTTTTCAGGATCTTCCAGGCCAAACACTTCCATTGTAGTGTGTACCATCCCCAAGGGAACGGCCAAGTGGAAAGATTTAATGGCACGTTGATGTCGATCCTGAGAAAGTTGGCACACGAAAAACCAGATACATGGGACCAGTACCTTCACGCTGCCCTCTTTGCTTATCGGGAGGTATCCCATAGTTCAACCCGGTATGGCCCCGGTAACATTATTGTTTGGAAGGCCAATAAAAGGTCCACTCGAAGCTCTGTTAAGAACGTGGACTGATGAAAAGGCAGAGGAAAATATTACATCCTCATACCAATATGTGAATGAGCTGACCACTCGTTTAAAAACTGGCTGGAAACTTGCCAATGAAAATTTGAGACAAGCCAGGAAAAAACATGCTGCCTATTACAACAGGAAAGCTAAAGACAGAGATTTGGCTGTGGGAGAGAAGGTACTGCTTCTTCTACCCGGTAGTCAGAATAAGTTACAAATTGGATGGCAAGGTCCATATACAGTTCTAGAGAAGGTGTCTAGAACAAATTATAAGATAGATAAGAAGGGGAAAGAAAAAATCTATCATGTGAATCTCCTGAAGAAATATTTGGAAAGAGAAAATCAGGAAGAGACACACTTGTTGACCTTGTCCATTGCAATGGAGATGAAAAAGGAACCACTTTCATCATTTGAATATCCATTACATCCCTGTGAGACAGCGGCACAGGTGAAAATCAGTACACATTTAACGAAAAATCAGAAGGAGAGAGTGCAACAGGTTCTAGATGATCATACAGAGGTGTTAACGGACCGACCGGGGCATACAAACTTATTGGAATATGATATGAAACTGATAGACCCCACACCTGTCTGTATGAAAGCCTATTCGATTCCTTTTGCTAAGGAGAAAGCCTTGAAGGAAGAGATAGACTATTTGTTGAAGGAGGGAATAATTTCACACAGTGAATCTTCGTATAGTTCCAGTGTGGTGCTCTTAAGGAAACCCTCTGGAGAACATAGACTCTGTATAGATTACAGGAGACTGAATGCTATCACAGAAGGTCAGGTGGATCCATTGCCGGATACAAATCAGTTGTTTGCCAGGCTAAATAAAGCTAAATATTTCTCAAAAGTGGATCTGAGTAAAGGATACTATCAGATTCCAGTAAAGCCTGAGGTTAGACCATACCTAGCTTTTAGTACCTCAGAGGGACACTATGAGTTTAACAGATTGCCATTTGGATTGAAGAATGCGCCTAGTGTCTTCTCTAGAATGATGAGAAAATTGTTGGATCCTCTGAATAATCCATGCATCACAAATTTCATGGATGATATCCTTATAGCAACAGAAACATTTGAGGAACACATTGACTCTCTGAACATGCTGTTTAATCGACTTAGAGAAGCGAATTTAACAGCCCGACCAACCAAATGTTGCGTTGGATGTAAAGAATTAGAATTCTTGGGACACACAGTCCATCAGGGAAACATGACCCCTGACCCCAAGAATTTAGAGAAACTAAAGAAAGCCCCGAGGCCACAAACCAAGAAAGACGTGAGATCCTTTGTCTCATTATGTGGTTTCTACCAAAAGTATATCAAAAACTTTAATTCCATATGTGCACCGTTAACTGATTTGACACGCAAAGGAAATCCAGATCGAATTACATGGACAGCACAATGTGAATTGGCATACCAGGAATTGAAGGAAAAGCTCACAAGCAAACCTATTTTGAAATTACCTGACTTAAGTCAAGAATTCATTGTGAGAACGGATGCAAGTAATATCGGGTTGGGCGCGACCCTGTTACAGAAATCAGATGCACTGGATGGGGAATTAACCCCAGTGGCATATGCTAGCAGAAAGTTGAATAAAGCTGAAACCAATTATTCAACTAGCGAAAAAGAATGTCTTGCAGTAATATGGGCGATCAAGAAATTCAATATTTATCTGTATGGGAAGGCATTTAAGTTGCAAACGGATCACAAACCCTTGTCGTTTCTAGCGCAGGCTAGGCATGAAAATTCGAGGTTACTCAGATGGTCCTTACTTTTGCAGCCATTCCAATTCAGCATAGAGTATATTTCTGGAAAAACAAACCTGGGAGCGGATTTTCTAAGCCGCCATCCGTGTGATGAAAATCACCGTAAGCCCCAGGAATAATATTAAATTTCTCTATGTGTATATAGAATTATAGACTGACATATAACGTCTGTTTTAAGTGGGGAGAATTTGTCGTGAGACATTCTAAATCCACATATATAAATTAAAAAGTAAATGTAAAGCCTAACGAATTAATTCAATAAAAGGAAAGAAGAATGGTAAAAGAACAGTGCGGTCACAATAGCGTACGCCTGTGTTATAAAACGTCGTACTAGCTAAACAAGAAAATCCCCTTTTTATGCTCCGTCTGCATAATTGTAACGCTTTCACGTTTGCTAGTAAAGCCTACTGCATCAAATACACGCGTTTCAAAAAAAAAAAAACTGGTACTGTGTTTCTTAGAAAACCTTGAGATACGCACACTGCTTAATGACCTAGATTTAATATTACATTAATGTCATTACGTATACACTGCGTAAACTAAAAGACAGACGGGCTTAGAAGAGAGAGAGAGAGAGAGTACGGAGGAACGCATGCAATACTACCACAGTCTCGCGATATAAAAAATTAATGCCACCCCACGCTAAAGGCACGCAGGCTTGCCTTTATTCAAATAAACAGACACAAAAAACACTAATCTAACGACGTTAGGTTTTAAAAAACATGGTTAATGCTTATTAGGAAACATGACCAAATACTGTTTTATGTCTGAAATCCTGACATTAGCCTGACAGTAATAGAAGACACCCCATCGTATAGAAGTGAACGGACTGGTAGAAGAAAATACATATTTTGAACGCAGCCACTTAGCTCCATTAAACTTATATATTTGGGTGCCTTAGGACTTGCTGACAAAGAATATGTTAGGTGTTAAGCAAATAGTCTAATAATTAACAAATTATAGCCAAAATACTATAGTGGTGTTGTCTGACAACACAGGATCATATTTGCTCATAATGGCGTGTTTGGACACTGCTTTAGAGGAAATGAGGCCACCACGTTAAATCCGATTTGATTGGCTAGAATTATATGTAAGGCGAAACATGATTAGTCGACTGCAAATACTATTTTTGGTTGTTAAGGGAAACGGTAGGAAGGGTACTTTTTTTCAAATGCTTTTGTAAACATGGTCTTATTGGCTAGACCATTTAATATAGTCAATTAGGAGCGTCTGTTCAGTGCCACTTTTTGAAATTAAACTGTGTAGAAGCAAGTGCGTTGAGAACCAGTTCATATTTTTCTAATGAAAGCCTGGGACAGAGGCAGATCGGAATTGTGCCATAACTCATCGCCAGTCAACGTATTTGTTTAATATTTCCTTGAATTGTGGTAAGCTAGACATATTTGATATCTTTTTGATGAAAATTGAATGTGAATTGATAATTTATGTCTGTATGTGTGTGGTTCAGTAACAAACATGAGGCAAAGCCTAGATATTGCTCCACCATGAACAAAACTTGTCGGAGAGGAGTATAACTGCATGGGATTGCCAAATAGTACTATGACACCTATCTTATTGAATAGAAGGAAATAATGCTGGAATTGCAGAGGCGTTGTAACCATTAGGGAGAGGAATACTGGTGTATACTGTTACATGAGAAGCTAGCAGTTGGCCTACCGCGCTGAACTCGGTGTTTGTTATGTATTGTGCTTCAGTGTGGAAATAGATTATAAATTAGTTCTGAAGTAGGAGGTACAACCTTCTTGTTTCAGGGACCGTGGTACTAACGTATTAAAGCAGCACCTGGTCTGAGTTTTGCTGAATCCAGAGGCTGGTAGCATACTCCTTGGTCAAGATATCGACCAGTGTTGTTTCTCAAGAACACGGTGAAGCAAGCGAGCAGTGGAGACTGTTTCCTGCCGCCCACACAGAAGTTAAGATTTCGTGGCCAGAGCAGCTCAATCTTGTGTATACCCCCCTCTAAAAGTGACTTTACCTTAAATCAAGAGGGACATTTATTTGTTTCAAATAAAAAGAAACTGTGAACCTTTCAAATATTATTTCCACCAGAAACAAACACTTGAAGTCATGATGACAAACAACAACCTAGCTTGAAAAGCCAGTATTACCTCATAGTACTACAGCACAACTTACACACATATTGCAATAATAATATATGTCAATACAAAGATCCTATCTATAAATTGTGTACATACAACTTGTGATTACATTTGATTGTGATTCCTGGTTCACTTTGTAGTTGAATCAGGATATCTATTATTGACAGGAATTAATACATATTTTTAAAAGTTACACTTGACTTATTAAGATAGTCTTATAGAGTGTTCTATGTATGTGAGTGTCACAGTGTTGTAAAGTATTGTGGATTAAATTAAATTGTTTATCTGTCTGTTGGTTGTTGTGAACATACACTTCATCATTATCATAACCCTAGACATTCAACGTAGTCATCACAATATTCCAGAATAAGTCTGACTGAGGTCTAAATGTGGTAGCAAAGTAAGGTCATCTGTAACACACCACACTTATCAGATACAGATACCTTCACAGCTGATCTCAGTCAGTACACTAAGTCCCCTATAAATATTTATATCATCCCACTTTACCACATATATTGGGGTCTCGCTCCCGGGATATTGAACCTTCCCCTAGCATATATATTGGGAGTAATTCACTTCTGGAAATAATAAAAATTAAAAGGTATCCTTGGGTGGAAATTAAATAAGGTTGAGCTCTCAGTGCCTGTGGTTGTCCTTAGATAATTAGTTATAGATTGACTTGTTTAAGTTAGACATTGTATAAATTTGCCTGTTAGAAAATGGCCGACCTGGCAAAATTTCGATCTGCTGCTATGCAGGCTGCTAAAGAGTTAGGAATGGACGGGCAAGTTATGATTGCTTATGTCACTACTGAATGTGACAAATATATTGAACGCGAAGAAAAAAGATTAGAAAAAGAGGCTGAAAGAAAGTTAGAGGCTGAAAAGGAAATTAAGAAGTTACAATTAGAGGCTGAGGCTAAGAGGTTGCAGATTGAGGCTGACAAGGAGGCTAGGGCATTAGAGGCTGAGGCTAAGAAGTTACAATTAGAGGCTGAGGCTAAGAAGGTCCAATTGGAGGCAGAAAGAGAAGAAAAAAGATTGACTGCCGAAAGGGAAGCAGAAGAAAGAAGACAGGCTGCACAGAGGGAAGCAGAAAAGGAGGAGAAGAGATTACAAATGGAACATGAGTTACGACTAAGGGAGTTTGAGTTTCAAAGCCATGCTCCTGAAAATGGTGCCAGTCCCTTTACCTCTGATGCCTCTGCTAGTCAGGGAGCCTCAACCTCAGCTATGAACTTTCATTTAGATCATTTTGTTGAGAAAGAAGATGATATCGAGAGCTATCTAAATAGATATGAACTATTAGCTACCACGTATGGGTTAGAGAGAGAAAGGTGGAGCTTAAAGTTATCTCAAGGGCTTCGTGGTACGGCTTATGATGTTTTCGCCAAAATGAGCAGAGATGATCAAGAAAATTATGACATGCTAAAGCAGGCTCTTTTGTTAAGATATGAAAAGAATGGTGAATTTTATAGAAAAAAATTTAGGAATGCTAAACTACTGTCAGGTGAAACCTATCACCAGTTCTCTGCACGGTTAGAGACATACTTGGAGAAATTGACTTCTCTGGGGAAAACCCAAGATCTTAAGGAAATGATCCTTATAGAACAACTAAGAGAGTCCATGGCTCCAGACCTGAGAAAGTTTCTCATGGAACAAGGTGCAGAGAGACTGGGTGAGTTACTAAATGTCGCTGAAAGGTATCAAGCAGCTCAGGCAGAGGTATCAGGTAATAAAAAGAAACAGGTAGATAATTTTAAGGCACCACAGAACTTTAATAAATTTGATCCTAGAGATCAGAACAAAGGTAAGCACCAGTTTGATAGGCCACGGTATGACAATAAAAAAAAACCCCACAATTCGATGAAAGGAAATTTGATGAAAGAAAATCTTTCAACCAAAAAAGGAGGTGGTGTAAGAATTGTCGGATGGACAATCATGATACTGACCATTGTAGAAGGAAACCTCCTCATTGTGCTGCTATGACATCTGGAAAGAAGGGAAAAAAGGTCAAACCTGCGGAACTACAGGAACCATACCACCCCCCCCCCCAGTGTGTGAAGATGTCATCTGTAATGGAGTCACCATAAGGTGCTTATATGATACAGGTCTAGATTATGATTCCGTTGTGAGTTCTCACCTGGTGCAGGCAGATCAATACACCACAGAAACAGTGGAGATTCAAACTGCAACCAAGGATGTAGCGACCATGACACTTCCCGTCGCCCGGATAAATGTGAAAACGCGATATGTGGAAGGAATCATAAAAGCAGCAGTGATAAATGAGCCAATCTACCCTCTGATATTGGGGTGTAGATATGTCTTCTTGGGGAATCCCCAGAGACCTGTGATATTGGCAACGGTGCAGACCAGATCACAGTCCAAAAAGGAGGAGGAAAATCCAATAAATACTCATCCAGATGAGATGAGGAAGGCACAGGCGGAGGACAAGACACTCAAGCCGTGTTTCAAGAAGTTGCCCAAATGCCATACACCTCCAGGCAAGGGAGAATTTTATATGAAGAACAAGCTGATTTATAGGAAGGCTGGATCTGAATCCAATGGTCACGGACAGCTGGTCCTTCCCACTTCATATAGGACTAAAGTGTTGGAACTAGGGCATGCGATTCCCTTCAGTGGTCATATGGGGATCAGCGCAACAGGACAGCGTATAGCTTGTCACTATTTCTGGCCAGGGATAACTGAAGATATCAAACGATATGTAAAATCCTGTCCAGAGTGCCAACGAGTAGCACCTAAGCATTGGACTGCACCAGCAACTCTGGGGGAAATGCCCATAGTGGGAACACCCTTTGAGAGAGTTGCCGTGGACCTTGTGGGACCTCTCACTCGAACCAAGAGAAGGAACAGCTACATTCTGACTCTGGTGGACACTTGTTCTATGTGGGGAGAGGCGGTAGCCCTGTCATCCATTGACTCTAAACATGTGGCAGAGGCATTACTCACAATTTTCACAAGGTTAGGCTTTCCCAATCAAATCTTGACTGATAATGGCTCTCAGTTCAAGGGGAAACTAACAGAAGAAGTTTTCAGGATCTTCCAGGCCAAACACTTCCATTGTAGTGTGTACCATCCCCAAGGGAACGGCCAAGTGGAAAGATTTAATGGCACGTTGATGTCGATCCTGAGAAAGTTGGCACACGAAAAACCAGATACATGGGACCAGTACCTTCACGCCGCCCTCTTTGCTTATCGGGAGGTACCCCATAGTTCAACCGGTATGGCCCCGGCAACATTATTATTTGGAAGGCCAATAAAAGGTCCACTCGAAGCTCTGTTAAGAACGTGGACTGATGAAAAGGCAGAGGAAAATATTACATCCTCATACCAATATGTGAATGAGCTGACCACTCGTTTAAAAACTGGCTGGAAACTTGCCAATGAAAATTTGAGACAAGCCAGGAAAAAAACATGCTGCCTATTACAACAGGAAAGCTAAAGACAGAGATTTGGCTGTGGGAGAGAAGGTACTGCTTCTTCTACCCGGTAGTCAGAATAAGTTACAAATTGGATGGCAAGGTCCATATACAGTTCTAGAGAAGGTGTCTAGAACAAATTATAAGATAGATAAGAAAGGGAAAGAAAAAAATCTATCATGTGAATCTCCTGAAGAAATATTTGGAAAGAGAAAATCAGGAAGAGACACACTTGTTGACCTTGTCCATTGCAATGGAGATGAAAAAGGAACCACTTTCATCATTTGAATATCCATTACATCCCTGTGAGACAGCGGCACAGGTGAAAATCAGTACACATTTAACGAAAAATCAGAAGGAGAGAGTGCAACAGGTTCTAGATGATCATACAGAGGTGTTAACGGACCGACCGGGGCATACAAACTTATTGGAATATGATATGAAGCTGATAGACCCCACACCTGTCTGTATGAAACCCTATTCGATTCCTTTTGCTAAGGAGAAAGCCTTGAAGGAAGAGATAGACTATTTGTTGAAGGAGGGAATAATTTCACACAGTGAATCTTCGTATAGTTCCAGTGTGGTGCTCTTAAGGAAACCCTCTGGAGAACATAGACTCTGTATAGATTACAGGAGACTGAATGCTATCACAGAAGGTCAGGTGGATCCATTGCCGGATACAAATCAGTTGTTTGCCAGGCTAAATAAAGCTAAATATTTCTCAAAAGTGGATCTGAGTAAAGGATACTATCAGATTCCAGTAAAGCCTGAGGTTAGACCATACCTAGCTTTTAGTACCTCAGAGGGACACTATGAGTTTAACAGATTGCCATTTGGATTGAAGAATGCGCCTAGTGTCTTCTCTAGAATGATGAGAAAATTGTTGGATCCTCTGAATAATCCATGCATCACAAATTTCATGGATGATATCCTTATAGCAACAGAAACATTTGAGGAACACATTGACTCTCTGAACATGCTGTTTAATCGACTTAGAGAAGCGAATTTAACAGCCCGACCAACCAAATGTTGCGTTGGATGTAAAGAATTAGAATTCTTGGGACACACAGTCCATCAGGAAAACATGACCCCTGACCCCAAGAATTTAGAGAAACTAAAGAAAGCCCCGAGGCCACAAACCAAGAAAGACGTGAGATCCTTTGTCTCATTATGTGGTTTCTACCAAAAGTATATCAAAAACTTTAATTCCATATGTGCACCGTTAACTGATTTGACACGCAAAGGAAATCCAGATCGAATTACATGGACAGCACAATGTGAATTGGCATACCAGGAATTGAAGGAAAAGCTCACAAGCAAACCTATTTTGAAATTACCTGACTTAAGTCAAGAATTCATTGTGAGAACGGATGCAAGTAATATCGGGTTGGGCGCGACCCTGTTACAGAAATCAGATGCCCTGGATGGGGAATTAACCCCAGTGGCATATGCTAGCAGAAAGTTGAATAAAGCTGAAACAAATTATTCAACTAGCGAAAAAGAATGTCTTGCAGTAATATGGGCGATCAAGAAATTCATTATTTATCTGTATGGGAAGGCATTCAAGTTGCAAACGGATCACAAACCCTTGTCGTTCCTAGCGCAGGCTAGGCATGAAAATTCGAGGTTACTCAGATGGTCCCTACTTTTGCAGCCATTCCAGTTCAGCATAGAGTATATTTCTGGAAAAACAAACCTGGGAGCGGATTTTCTAAGCCGCCATCCGTGTGATGAAAATCACCGTAAGCCCCAGGAATAATATTAAATTTCTCTATGTGTATATAGAATTATAGACTGACATATAACGTCTGTTTTAAGTGGGGAGAATTTGTCGTGAGACATTCTAAATCCACATATATAAATTAAATAGTAAATGTAAAGCCTAACGAATTAATTCAATAAAAGGAAAGTAGAATGGTAAAAGAACAGTGCGGTCACAATAGCGTACGCCTGTGTTATAGAACGTCATACTAGCTAAACAAGAAATCCCCTTTTTATGCTCCGTCTGCATAATTGTAACGCTTTCACGTTTACTAGTAAAGCCTACTGCATCAACTACACGCGTTTCAAAAAAAAAAAAATTAAACCGGTACTGTGTTTCTTAGAAAACCTTGAGATACGCACACTGCTTAATGACCTAGATTTAATATTACATTAATGTCATTATATACACTGCGTAAACTAAAAGACAGACGGGCTTAGAAGAGCGAGAGAGAGAGAGGTACGGAGGAACGCATGCAATACTACCACAGTCTCGCGATATAAAATTAATGCCACCCCACGCGAAAGGCACGCAGGCTTGCTTTTTTTCAAATAAACAGGGACAAAAAACACTACCAATACGAGGTTAGGTTTTAAAAAAACATGGTTAATGCTTATTAGGAAACATGACCCAATACTGTTTTACGTCTGAAATCCTGACAGTACAGAAGACACCCCATCGTATAGAAGTGAATGGGTGGTAGAAGAAAATACATATTTTGAACGCAGCCACTTAGCTCCATTAAACTTATATATTTGGGTGCCTTAGGACTTGCTGACAAAGAATATGTTGGGTGTTAAGCAAATAGTCTAATAATTAACAAATTATAGCCAAAATACTATAATGGTGTTGTCTGACAACACAGGATCATATTTGCTCATAATGGCGTGTTTGGACACTGCTTTAGAGGAAATGAGGCCACCACGTTAAATCCGATTTGATTGGCTAGAATTATATGTAAGGCGAAACATGATTAGTCGACTGCAAATACTATTTTTGGTTGTTAAGGGAAACGGTAGGAAGGGTACTTTTTTCAAATGCTTTTGTAAACATGGTCTTATTGGCTAGACCATTTAATATAGTCAATTAGGAGCGTCTGTTCAGTGCCACTTTTTGAAATTAAACTGTGTAGAAGCAAGTGCGTTGAGAACCAGTTCATATTTTTCTAATGAAAGCCTGGGACAGAGGCAGATCGGAATTGTGCCATAACTCATCGCCAGTCAACGTATTTGTTTAATATTTCCTTAAATTGTGGTAAGCTAGACATATTTGATATCTTTTTGATGAAAACTGAATGTGAATTGATAATTTATGTCTGTATGTGTGTGGTTCAGTAGCAAACATGAGGCAAAGCCTAGATATTGCTCCACCATGAACAAAACTTGTCGGAGAGGAGTATAACTGCATGGGATTGCCAAATAGTACTATGACACCTATCTTATTGAATAGAAGGAAATAATGCTGGAATTGCAGAGGCGTTGTAACCATTAGGGAGAGGAATACTGGTGTATACTGTTACATGAGAAGCTAGCAGTTGGCCTACCGCGCTGAACTCGGTGTTTGTTATGTATTGTGCTTCAGTGTGGAAATAGATTATAAATTAGTTCTGAAGTAGGAGGTACAACCTTCTTGTTTCAGGGACCGTGGTACTAACGTATTAAAGCAGCACCTGGTCTGAGTTTTGCTGAATCCAGAGGCTGGTAGCATACTCCTTGGTCACGATATCGACCAGTGTTGTTTCTCAAGAACACGGTGAAGCAAGCGAGCAGTGGAGACTGTTTCCTGCCGCCCACACAGAAGTTAAGATTTCGTGGCCAGAGCAGCTCAATCTTGTGTATACCCCCCTCTAAAAGTGACTTTACAGTAAATCAAGAGGGACATTTATTTGTTTCAAATAAAAGAAACTGTGAACCTTTCAAATATTATTTCCACCAGAAACAAACACTTGAAGTCATGATGACAAACAACAACCTAGCTTGAAAAGCCAGTATTACCTCATAGTACTACAGCACAACTTACACACCTATTGCAATAATAATATATGTCAATACAAAGATCCTATCTATAAATTGTGTACATACAACTTGTGATTACATTTGATTGTGATTCCTGGTTCACTTTGTAGTTGAATCAGAATATCTATTATTGACAGGAATTAATACATATTTTTAAAAGTTACACTTGACTTATTAAGATAGTCTTATAGAGTGTTCTATGTATGTGAGTGTCACAGTGTTGTAAAGTATTGTGGATTAAATTAAATTGTTTATCTGTCTGTTGGTTGTTGTGAACATACACTTCATCATTATCATAACCCTAGACATTCAACGTAGTCATCACAATATTCCAGAATAAGTCTGACTGAGGTCTAAATGTGGTAGCAAAGTAAGGTCATCTGTAACACACCACACTTATCAGATACAGATACCTTCACAGCTGATCTCAGTCAGTACACTAAGTCCCCTATAAATATTTATATCATCCCACTTTACCACAATAGAAAGCATCCTCGTACCACATCATGGGGCCGAGAATAAATCTTTTGAAAAGGGTACAATCTTTTATGGACACCCTGTATAACTAGTATAAAATTGTAGCCAGAGTCGGGAATCGAACTTTTAAAATTTCAGAAGTCGGAGCGGGAAAATATTTCTGGCCAACTCCACAACCTTGGTCTGCGTGTATTAATGTACACAATGTGTATAAACAATGAAGGGGGGGGGGGGGGGGGCGGCGCTGCTGTAAAACTGATAATATTTAGCAAATGAAGGGGTTGCTGTAAAACGTTTGCAAACACTGCGTTAAAAAAAAAAAAACATGGTACTGGAGTCAGTTTAACAAATGAACAATATACTGGAAACGTGGAGCGGTCCATTATTACTTTTAATCAGCAAAAAGAGCTAAAGGGACATGTTGATTATAGTACTTTGTTGTCTGTATAGAGTTCTGAAGAACGTGCGCTTGTTAATTTTCCAGAACAAAACAATCGTGTGTAACAACTTTATTTTTTTTTTCTCTCCCGAAGTACGACCTGGTAGATAAAAGTACAGACTGCTGTGTCTATCTGCAAATTCACATGTTAGACATTCTTTTCATTGTCTATATCCCAGGGCAGCATATGTAGGTCAAATAAGCACTACTTGGGTCGTAATTCTCTATGAATTACTGTTAACTTTTTGTACACCAGCGAAGGTTACAAAACGGCGTTAGGTGTGGCTGTGTATTTGTAAACGAATGCTACACGCAAATACATGACGCGTGAATAAGTTCATGAATGACTTTTTTTGTTTTGTTTTTAAGACAGGTTTTGACAGGCCTGAAGACATAGATCAAACAGCGAGGAACAAAAAACTTGAGATACCAAGTCACAAACCATGACAGGACGCTCTATACAGAGCGATCCAACAGGAGGCAATCTGATCATCAGAAGTGGTCCCCATGTCGATCAAATGTTTAGGCCCATTAATCTCCTTTACACTCTTAGAGGGGCAGGCCTACTTGGATAATAACTCCCAAGTGTCAGCCTCCTGTTGTATTGTGCAGAGAATTTAACCCATTTCACCTTGGTTGCAGCTTTCAACTTCACTTCTGTTTTTCACAGCTGGAGGCAATTATGAAAGTATCCCTTATGTAGAAAATAATAACCAGAATGTGTAATGAAAACCAGGTTTAAAAAAAAGTTAAAGGTAGTTTTTTTTTTTTTTTTTGCGTTCGCCCCGCTAATACTCGAGGCGAAATGTCAGGTTATTATTTTTTTTTATGTCTAACCTGACAGCGCGCGGCTCCCGTTAAAGGTAGTAATATAGCAGATACAGCCGCAGGGGGGTGAAGTGTTACATACTTCACTATACTAGGTCCAGCTTCGAGGGGGTGTGACCAGTCTCTTCCTCGCTGCTTTTGCCTTTCCTAGCTAAACAGCATAGTCAGATGCCCATTTACAGCAAGGTAGACTGCAGCGTGACGCCACTGTGTTTCGAACCCGGTACTTTCGCCGCGAGAGGCCAGCGCTCTAACTCCTTTGCCAATCGGACGCTCACAACACCAACAGAACTGTTTAATCTGATTTTTATTTTTTCTTTCATCTGAAGGAGTTACCTATTTCTGCCATCACCGGTGTCAATACCTTGTCGAGGTATGGCGGCTTGCGTACCCTGATTACCCTGATATAGGTTACACATTCTAGGGATAAGCGAGAGCAGATGGACAGGGGCAGGAAAAGTGAAAACAACAACAGGAGAAACAGTACTTTACTCTGGAAGAGAGGACGGACAGCACAATGAAGGTGTAGCCATTATTCTACAGAAAGGAATAGAAAGGACATTACTGGAATGGAAACCCATCAAAAGCAGACTGATAAGATTAAGATTGAGAGGTAGATTCACCAATACTGCAATAATACAATGCTACGCACCAACGAATGACAGCGATGAAGAGGTCAAGGATGAACTCTATCAACAACTGCAGAAAGAAATGGAAGACACACCTAGATATGATCTTATTATAGTAATGGGAGACCTCAATGCGAAAGTTGGCACACACAATACATATAATGAAAGAGTAATGGGGAAATGCGGCAGCGGAACAGCAAACGAAAATGGGGATAAATTAATAAGTTTCTGCAGTATTAACAACCTGGTCATTGGAGGAACACTTTTCCCACATAAAGAAATTCACAAATTAACATGGGAATCACCAAATGGTCGGGACAGAAACCAGATAGACCACATCATGATTAACGGTAGATGGAAACATGCATTACAAGATGTGAAGGTAAGAAGAGGTGCAGATGTGGGAAGTGATCACCATTTAGTAGTAGCAAAACTGAAAGTGAAACTAAGAAGGGCTGGACCAACTGTAACTACACAGAAAAGGTTTGACATCAGAAAATTGAAGGACTCCCTTACCAGAAAAGCTTTTAATAACAAAATTCATCAGCGGAAAAAGAGGTGCAAACAATATTACATTAGTAAGAGATAAGCAAGGAAATCTCATCACGACAGCAGAGGGACAGGAAACGAGATGGGCAGAGCACTTCTGAGAAACTCTGAACAAGGAATCACCAGAGACACAGTTGAATGTTCCTGCGGCTGAAAACGATCTAGATGTAAATACAGACATTCCACGAAAAGAAGAAATCATCACAGCAATCAAAGGGTTAAAGAACGGAAAAGCTCCTGGCCATGATAACTTAAATGCAGAGCTATTTAAGACAGACCCTGAGCTAGCAGCAGAACTATTAGAACCACTATTTGCACAAGTCTGGAAAACAGGGACAACACCATCAGAGTGGAGCAAAGGAATAATTGTCAAATTGCCCAAGAAGGGAGATCTTGCAGACTGCAATAATTGGAGAGGAATAACTCTTCTCTCAGTTCCCAGCAAAATACTAGGCAGGATAATTATACAGAGAATTTCAAGAGCAGTAGACCACAAACTGAGGAAAGAACAAGCAGGATTTAGAAAGAACAGAAGATGTGTAGATCATATATTCACTCTCAGGAACATTATAGAGCAGTGCTCAGAATGGCAAAGACAGCTGTACATAAATTTCGTTGATTTTGATAAGGCTTTTGACAGCATACATAGGGACAGTTTATGGAAAATACTGAGGGCTTATGGAATTCCAAGCTGCATAGTGTCAATCATAAAAAAGCCTCTATGCCAACTTTACGTGTAGTGTTGGGCAGAGCAACCTAACCTTTGAGGTGAAGACAGGAGTACGACAGGGATGCCCCTTATCAACCACTCTATTTTTAACAGTCATAGACTGGGTGATGCGCCAGACAACAGAGGCAGTCCAAGAGGAATAAGATGGACTACATTTTCTACATTGGAAGATCTGGAATATGCAGATGACATTGCACTACTAGCACATTCACATCAACACATCCAGGAAAAAACGGATAGACTTAACAAGTATAGCCAGCAGGTAGGCTTGAACATCAATTTAAAGAAGTCAGAGGTCATGACGCTCAATGTGAGCTACCCTGAGCCCATATCAGTAAGGAATCAGCAACTGGTACAGACAGACACCTTCACATACCTAGGATTCATAGTAACACCAGACGGCGGGGCAGGCAAAGACATCAACATCAGAATGAATAAAGCAAGAACAGCCTTTTTTTTAGCCTAAACAACATCTGGAAGTCCTCTCAATACAGCACAAATACAAAATTAAGATTATATCAGAGCTGTGTGCTTTCTGTGCTTCTCTATGGTGCGGAATGCTGGAGAGTTACAGAGAAGGAAATGTCGAAATTGTCCTCTTTTCACACAACATGCCTAAGAAAAATTCACAGAATCTTTTGGCCGAATACCATCACCAACCAAGATCTGCTTACTCGGAGCAAGCAAGAGGACATGCACACCATCATAGCTGGCAGACGCTGGAGCTGGGTTGGCCATGTCCTCAGAAGAGACCCCGATGCCATCACAAGAACAGCTATGCTTTGGACCCCTGAAGGAAAACGAAAGAGAGGCCGACCAAAAACAACTTGGCGGAGGACTGTGGAGGCTGAGATGCAAAGAATGAACCAGAGTTGGGGCACTGTACTGTCGCAGAGAGATTTATGATTAATAAATTTCGATATCTTTTCTCTATTCTGCCCGTGTCTTCTACTTTATTATCGCTCTTTTATCCTTTTTCTTTTTTTCGCATTCGTTTGATTGTGAAAATATAACTCTCCCATTCAAACCTTCGCCTGTCTCTTTTCTTATGTAGCAACGCATTTTTATTGCTGTTAAGCTAAGTTCTTGAGTAGATAGAATAGTGTGAAATTCCTTCTCGACAGACATATGATGGCAGACAATCGTCTAACATTTTCATCTGACACGAAGCTTCTACGGTTAAGTTTCTCGGTGATGGGTGTGAGAGGCGCCAACATGCATCGCTCGGGAATGACCAGAGGTAGCAGCAGGTGTTAGAACGAGCACTGGCAGTTTTATTGTCGGCGCCTGAGTTAATGTGAAGTGTTAAGACGGGACGCTAATTTCGGGTTTTCGAGAATAGCGTGCATCCTTTGTCTGTTTTCAGATATTACACCAGAGTAGTTTAGACTTCATTCATTCAGTACTCCTAAGTTGCAGTAGACGGATCGCTTCGTGCTAGAGAATAAGCTTGTATAGCGAAGTTCTTAGTTTTTCTCGACAATTTAGCCGAGCTTCTAGAATACCGATATGAGTGAATAATTCTAGTTTCGTGGTGATCGCCTGTAGTTCTGTTTGGAGGTAATATTAGATATCTAGCAATGTTGAGTGATTTAAGTGGTAAAGCGCCTATTTTATTGCACTAGTTAATTTCTGTGTAGAGAGATTAAATGATAATTCAGTTGTATTCTCTAAAGTTACAGTGGAGAGCAAATAAATTATATTTCTAGCTAAACTCATTCGGCTATTAATAAATTTGATTAAACTGCTTATAACCAGTCAGAGAATAGTTTAACCATCTAAGTAAATGCACTGATGACTCATGAGTATTGACGAAATATATTTATATGTATTTCTAATTCATGATGATGGGTTTTATTTTAATGACTATAATTTATTTCACGGAAGTTCATAATTTAAGTTGTAACCGAAGTGGATAACTATGTTATATTTTACGCGGGTAGAATAGGATTGTGAATATGCTATATGATGTTTGTATCTGCATTTTTCTCCCTATTCAGTTGTAGGTCAGAAACCCTATAAAACTTACCAGCGGCTTCCATTCCATATGAACTGAATATATTTTTACAAAGAAAGAACATTCTAATTAACTTAGAGGGCTTTCAAGGTGATTGTACGGTCTCGTGGTTTACACCCAGATAGAGACATAGCACCGGCCCAAAAGACTTATTAAGAATAAATGCTAACTGGACAATTAGAATATCCAGAGTTCTTGTTTTTTCCAAAGTCCGTATACAGTCAGCTGGTGGTGGCGACTAAATCAAACAGTAACAGTACTTATATACCGACCACGTGTTGTGAAGAAGATTGATCCTGTAATAAAATGTGTTTACCTGACAATCGATGTATGACTGAAGAATTCCCGCTACTGTATCATGTGACCAGTTGATTCCATAATTATTTCCTACCTGGACAAAATTTGAAATAACATTTAACAGCATCCTGCTTAAAATATAGTGAATTTAGCGCTTCCCAACATTTGATTAATTAGTCAGTTGGAGAAGCTGGGGCTTGATTCATCAGACAATCAACAGCGGATGGGCTGCATGTTCCTTTAATCAATTTTCCAGAGGTGGTGAATGCAACCTGTAGGTAAGGTTGATTGTGTGTGTTGCTGTGATCACAGTTTGTTTGTCAGGGCGAGCGAAGTGCAGGATAAATAATTCTTTCATGTAATAACTCATTCAATAACTTTGTATTTCTTTATGCAAGTTTGTTGCTAAATGATATTTTCCTCTTAGAATAGATTTAATATATCAACTCTGTTCTTAACCATAGAGGGAAATCTTAGAACCATAGCGGATAGATATGTGACTCTTTGAGGCTATAACTTTTCGGTACTTGTGTGATAATTCACCGTCGATGAAAATTTTTGAAATGTTTAGGGTAAACGGAGCATCGTACTTTTTCTTCAGTTCGGCAAATCCAATCGTAGTATCAAGGCCATGGAGTTGTCACATTTTACACGCAACCTTACGCGACGTCACAAATCTCTTCCTCCCCCCCCCCCCTCCCCCTTTCCCCTTCATGTTTTTAACATTGTATCCGTTATTATGTTTTTTTTTTAATGAGTGTCCGATTGACAGAGTGGTTAGAGAGATGGTCTCTTGCGACTAAGGTGCCGGGTTCGATTCACGGTATAATCGTGCTCCAGTCGTCCCAGCTGTGAATGGGTACCTGACTTTGTCCTTCAGTTAGGGAAGGAAAAGGCAGCGATGAAAGGAACTAGTCACCCCCACCTCTCGATGCTGGACCTAGTATAGTGAAGTCTCTAACACTTCACTCCCTTACGGCAGTATCTGCTATGCGACTACCTTTACCGTTTTTTCATCATCATCATCATCATGCTCCTTTGCGATCTGTAGGGCAGTGATGATAAAGATATACGACCTATTTTCATGTCTCTTTTTGAATACTTTCAACGATTTAACGTGTAGTTCTCGAAATTGTCTTGTTAAGATGATTGTCAATAAATGTTTTTTTTTTTCTTTTCATTTCACATTGTGATTTGGGAGGGCAAGTTAAAAAAAAAATGCGTTCCTTGTGCATTCTTAGATGACACGCTTACGACAGACCCGCCCCCAACCCCCCCCCCCCCCCCCCCCCTGTATTTTTATTAGAGTTTATAAACCAATAAAACGGTATTGAATCAGTTCGGGACCCAAGATGCATCAAAAGTGAGGAATGCAGTAAGCGACCCCATAGCTTGACTGCCTGCGTCAGGGTCAGCGAACCAGAGCTGACCAAGACCCTACTCCACCTCCACGTGGTGGTCCTGGAAACAGGCTGTATTACTGCAGTCTGGCTGAGGAGTAGGGATCGAAGAGGGAAGGCAAACCCGGTCCAAAAAAATGCTGTGCGGAAGTCGGATGTGTCGGCCGAAAGGCGCAAATACTGCAGCTTCGCTGTAAACGGACACAACGCAACCAACGTCCTTTTCAGGACGAACGAGGAAGAAAGAAGAAGAAGAATCAGTTCTACAAGTTAACGGTACACAGGAAACAAGGGAAGTCGCTGCCGTTGCCTTCTCTAACTCAAGATCAGAGTCAGGTACCCATTTACAGCTGGTTATACTGATGCGTGACACATGTTCCCGTCCTCGTTGCTGTTGCCTTCTCTAACTCAAGATCAGAGTCAGGTACCCATTTACAGCTGGTTATCGAGGGTTAGAGACTTCACCATACTAGATCAAGCATCGAGAGGTGGGGAGACCAGTTTCCTTCCTCGCTGTCTTTTTCTTCCCTAACTCAAAGTTAAGTACCCATTTATAGCTAGGTAGGCCCCACCTCTTGATGCTGGACCTAGTATGGTGAAGTCTTTAACACTCTACTACCGCAATAAGTTACCGGGTTTCGTGTTCAAAGCTAGGTAATGTCACGCATCAGTCTAACCAGCTGTAAAAGGGTACCTGACTCTGATCCTGAGTTAGAGAAGGCAACGGCAGCGAGGAAGGGAACAGGCCACCCCACCTCATAAAGCTGGGACCCAGTACATCGAAGTCTATGACACTTCACTCCCCTACGGCAGACGGTTTAAATTAACCTTACGAACGGCAGGCGTGTTTTAAAAAAAAATTCTAAACAACGGGGGGAAAGGGGAGAAACATGACACTTTTTCAGTCAAGAAAAAGTACGGTTCTCGGTTTAGGTAATAAATTTCCACAATTTGATTTAAGCGGTGAATAATCACACAAGAACCAACTTTTCTTCTAACAGGATCGTGGCTCAACAAAGAGGGAAAGGATTACTCCTATGAATCTATTATCCTCTTAGTAATTCATTGAACATGTGTATTTATATTTGATTATTTATGTATTGTGGTAAATTTTCTTATGATAGAATAAAATTTACATAAACTTTATTCAAGTGTGTCGGTTCAGCTCGTCCCAAATATTCATATTCCATAGATATAGTTTCACGTCTGTACGTCTAACCGTTGTCACTTGTGTGTGCGGGTCTGTGAGTGGTTGATATAGAGTATATCTCTATAACTGAGTAATCTGTCTGACATAAATTTTTCTGTTGTAGAGAGATAGGCTGAGCGAGAGATTTCTCGAGCTTCAGAGACAGACTTACTTATTGTCCCACCATCTCACTCGTGAAAATCTATTTCTATTATTATCTCTCACTGAATCATCTCATGTTCTAGTATATTCAGAAGGGACCAATCTGAGTCTTAATTCACCTATCGCAAATCTACGACATGTGCGAAGGATGGCCACCGATCGAGCAAAGTGGAATCAATTTGTTGTTGCCCTACAAGACGCCACTAGGCGTGATGGCAACTGACTGCTTTGACGGTCGGCGGCTAAGGATCAAAGAAGAAGTTACCTATTTATGTTGTTGTTTTACTGCACAGATTAAGCCAGACAAAAGATATTCCATTTCATTATTATTTGTAAAAACCTATTTTAATAAATGCTGTTCACGTGCATAAACTATGTTAGAAAAAGAAATATCAAATTCTTTCTTTTCTTCAGTCTATCATTTCATTAAGAACTTTCTTCATATCTTCTACAGTACAGGACAGCTGAATGCAACGTTACCTGCGCAAACTATGCTGTTTTAATTGAATTTGTGTTCACTGTTTTAGCGGAAAGAAGGGCTTCAGTTTAAACCCGTCCTTTTTTTGTGTAGCTCACTAACTTCTGGTATGTTAACAAGAAAGACTTGACACCATCTGTAGCGTAATTCAAACACCAGTGTCAAATGTCTAGCATCAAGAATTCGGTTAACTGTGGACAGCTCAAATGTTGTTACTGCTGTGAAAATAAACTACACCCTTGAATATATTTAACCAAAACAGTAAGACAATGTTGCCCATTATTCACCCTCTCCCCGTTATATTTAACTATTTAAGAGACCGGGGAAGAGAGAATAAGACACGATCTACAAATTAAAAACTTGCATATATCAGGAGCGAGCGAAAAGCAATCAATAGCATAATCACACGACACAGTATTTTGTCCTCTATATTATTCATGGGGAGCCGCGGTAGCGTAGTGGTTAGTACACTGGCTTCTTAGCTCTGTGGTCAATGGTTCGATCCCCAGCTGAAGTGAGTAGCTCTGGGAAGGTTAAGGCGACCGGCGTGATGCTAACCACATCACCCCTAGGGGTCAAAAAAATATGGGCCTAACACCATATTCCCAATATGCCTCAGTGGACGTGTAATGTTATCCTTTACTATATACAGTAGAACTCCATTTATCCGAACCCCATGGGACCGAGCATCGTTCGGATAATCAAATGTTCGGATAATTGGATTACATAATGTATCGAGTACATGTACACATATTTCTAAAAATAATTAACCATCACAATGAAAATACACTATAAAACATATTTACTTGTACTGTAATAATAATACCCACACTGTATTAGATCACTGTATCACCAAAATCTTTCATTACACTGCAGTGCATGTACTACTTGTATTAACTTTTTTTTTGTAAGAAAGAGAAATGTTTTCAAAATAACATTACAAACGATTCAAAACCAGGCGCAACTTACGTATACATGTACTTGCACAGATGTAGCCCACTATTTAAAATAATGAGGAATCCTCTTTTGCACCAAACTGGATAGTCTCCTTTTGGCTGCTAAGTCCCGCATTCTCTTCAACAGCAGAAGCTGTGTAGCTCAGCTGTCATCTTCTTGCTCGTACCAAGCCATCGCTGTTTCTAGTGCTATAAAGACCTCTTCAGGACTTGGTTGACGTTTTGGGTTTTCTTCATAATCTACAAGTACATCATGTACTTCTGAGGAGTCTTCGTCATCGGTCACTACATGTATTTGGTTTTCTTCTTGCACAAAAGACAAAATTTCTTCGTCATTCAAAAACTGAAAACCAGAATCATTATCATCTTCTAGCCACATGTGTGCATCATCTTTGTCACAGTCCGAAAATCCGGGCATTGAAACAGTTCCACAACTTCATTTATACAATCATCATTTGTGTCCACTGCAGTAGTTTCATTTCCTCCTTTTTTCCCAAGCAATCTATTCCAAGCCTTGTTGAGATTATCTTGTGACAGGGTGGTCCAAGCATCAGCTAACATATAGCAGCAGTTTTTGAGATTAAGCTTTTTAGAAAACGCCACCACACTTTCTTCATCTTCAGCCAACAATAAACGACGCAGGACTTCCTTCTTGTACATCTTTTTAAGCTTTGCTATAACACCCTGATTCATTGGTTGAATCAGTGCTGTTACATTGGGAGGCAGAAAAATTACTTTAAAATTTGCATCAACTGCATTCAATGTATCCTTCTCTGGATGAGATGGTGCATTGTCCAGTAGAAGAATTACTTTTCCAGTTTTCTTTTCTTGTTCTCTCAACCTCTTCACATTTGGGATGAACTGATTTGTATACCAATCAAGAAATATTTCACTATTCATCCAAGCACTCTTCTGTGCTTTGTAGCAAAATGGGAGACATGTTACATTCTTTAAACAACGTGGTTTTTTGGCTTTACCGATCATTAGCACCGGTAAACGATGACTTCCACTGGCATTCGCGCCTACCAAAATTGTTACTCTCTCTTTGCACTTTTTAAACCCAGGGGCAGCTGCTTCGCGCTGAGATGCATGTGATTTTTGAGGCAATGATTTCCAGTATAAGCCAGTCTCATCGGCATTATACGAGGCGTGTTCAAATGAAACCCGACCGTGCTGCGCCAAGTGGACATTCGTAGGAGGAGCATGATGACGTCACATCTGACGTAATAAGCACATACGAATGTACATGTGTGTAAGTGTTCATTCTCCTAGTATTCATTTGTTGTGCTGCAGACCGTTAAAATAATGGCCGGTGTGATAAGGAATCCCGTCCAAGTTCGATCACCATAAGGAAGAACGCATGGGGTGGAGTTTGAACCACCTGCTGCGTTACGAAGAGGAGGGTGATGCATTTCTGTTGCGCATACTGGCAGGCGATGAGTCGTGGTGCCACCACTTTGAGCCGTGCAGCAAATCAGCGAGCATGCAATGGAAACATCCCGGATCACCAAAACCCAAAAAATTCAAGTCACAGATTTCCGCCGGTAAGGTTATGCAGACCGCATTTTTTTACCATGAAGGGCTTCTATTAGTAGACTTTAAAGAGCCTGGCGGGAACATCAATGCCATCCGCTACAAAGACACACTGGAAAACCTGCATACAGCCATCAAGAATAAACGACCCGGCATGCTTTCGCGTGGTGTGATTCTGTTGCACGACAATGCTCGTCCACATGTTGCGAACATTGTGCAGGAAGCGTTAGCGAGGAAAAGGTGGGAAGTTCTGCCACACACTGCCTACAGCACCGATCTGTCACCATGTGACTTTCATTTGTTCGGACCCTTAAAAAATCTCTAAAGGGACAACGATTCGACTCCGATGCAGACGTCAGGGCCTCGGTGACCAAATGGTTCAATAAGCAACCAATGTCATTTTTCTCGGACGGCATCCGCCGTCTACCCAAGCAGCGGGATGCGTGTCTGAATGCCTATGGTGACTATTTCTATAGAACCCCAGTGAGTACTTGCTTCATAACAATTGCTGTATTTAATTCTACTACTCCTGCTGATGTACCTTACATATATTTGTTATAAAGCCACTGGGACGGGTTTCACTTGAACATACCTCGTACACATCATCGAGTGAATAACCTTCTTCCAAAAAAGCCAAGAATGTTTCTTTAAAATGTTCAGCGGCAGTTGCATCGCTAGATAAAGATTCCCCTTGAATCTCCAGTTCTCGTATGCCATGACGAGATTTAAAGTTTCTTAACCATCCCTGGCTAGCCTTAAAGTCAGGAGGACCGTCAAGTTGACGGTTGAACTGAAGTGACTTTTCACACAATAGAGAGCCAGAGATAGGTTCCGATTTGCTTCTTCTTTGCAGACACCATATATACAAAGCCACTTCCAATTTCAAATATTTCGCATTTCTCATGGTTTTACTTTTCTTCGACCCATTTTCACTATCAAATTTCGATGCAAAACTCATAATTTTATCCTTGTTACTTCTGATGTCAGAGACGGTAGCTTTCCCAACACTGAAAATCCTCGCAAGTGAAGACACAGTTTCACCTTTTCCTAGTCTCTTGATAATTTCTGTTTTCGTTTCAATTGACAAAACATTGCGGTTCCTTTTATATGCTTTAGGCCTACTGGAAGATGCCATATCGCACAGAGAAATACTTGTACACCAAAATTATTCTGCTGTAGTAGCAGGACACAACTATTTTAAGTTGAACTGTCTGTTTAGCCAGTGTTCTGCCTAGAACGCACACGTACACTGAAGTGGTAAACCAGATATTAAATGACTTTATGATCTAACTGACTTCCTGTACGTAAGCGACCGACCATTACCCCAACCCATCGTCTACAAATTGTTTGCACACATTTGAAGCTTGCCGCATGAAAAGATTCAGAAATGTAGTCTAACGTGACTGGTGGCGATTGATTTTTTTTTTCTGGAAAAAGTGTTCGGATAATTGGATGTTCGGATAATTGGGGTTCGGATAAATGGAGTTCTACTGTATATATATATATATATATATATATATATATATATAATATATATATATATATATATATATATATATATATTAATATATATATATATATATATATATATATATATATATATATATATATATATATATATATATATATATATATATTATATATATATATATATATATATATATATATATATATATATATATATACGAGGGGCGTTCAGAAAGTAATGCACCACATCGTTTTTCTCAGGAGCTGTTTATTCAAAAAGCATGAAATTTATACACAATATACATGGATATGTCATGTAAACATCGGTATTATTCAACATAATCCCCATCAACCTGTACGGCTTTATGCCAGCGCGAAACAAGTGCATGTATTTCTAGCCCGTACTAGATTTTGTCTTGATCATGTAGCCATTTCTTCGCTGCATGAATCACTCCTTCATCATCTTCAAACCTTGTCCCACGGAGTGCATCTTTAAGTGGACCAAATAGATGAAAATCAGAGGGTGCCAAATCGGGACTATAGGGTGGATGGGGTAGTACAGTCCAACCCAATTTGGTGATTGCTTCCCGTGTTGCCAGACTTGTGTGAGGTCGCGCATTGTCGTGAAGGAGAAGCAGGTCTGCTGGATTCTTGTGCGGCCGAACTCTGCGAAAACGTTGATTGAGTTTTTTCAATGTCTTAATGTAAGCTTGCGAATTGTCTCTCCTCTTGGCATAACGTCCACAAGAATCACACCTTCAATGTCCCAAAAGACAGTGATCATGACCTTTCCAGCTGAAGGAATTGTCTTGAATTTCTTTCTTCGTGGTGATTGCGGATGATGCCACTCCAATGACTGTCTTTTTGTCTCAGGTTCAAAATGATGTGCCCAGGTTTTGTCACCTGTAACAATCTTAGCCAAAAAGTTCTCTCCATCAGCATTAAAACGCTCCAACAATTCAGAAGAAATTGCTTTCCTTTGCAATCGGTGGTCATTTGTGAGACTTCGAGGAACCCATCTTGCGCAAACCTTAGAAAATCCGAGAGTTTTTATAACTGCATTTGCACTACCAGTGCTGACTGACAGCTGTAAGGCCAATTGTTGAGTAGTGATTCGCCTATTAGTAAGAATAATACCCTTAGCGCATTTCAACATTTCTGCGTTGGTGGCTGTTGCAGGACGTTCACAGCGAGGCCGATCAAGGAGCTCCGTATCTCCACTTCCTGATACTTTGATTCTCTGAACCCAGCGACTGACTTTACTCCTGTCGACTGCAAAACTTCCATACACATCACATAGACGCTTGTGAATGTTCACAACAGTTTCCTTCTCTGCAATGAGAAATTCTATCACAATTCGCTGCTTATAACGCAAGTTGCTAGCACGCTCCATTTCAACGGTTTAGGGCAGCCGTTTTATTTGGCCGGTTGCAGTGCAATTTGGTGCACACATTTGGCACATGCCATATTTGAAGTGTGCAAAATTTCATGCTTCTGTCTTCATTATTAGCTTAGAAAAACGATGTGGTGCGTTACTTTCTGAACGCCCCTCGTATGTATGTATGTATATATATATAAAGGTAAAGGTAAAGGAACCCGTTACACGCCCATTGAGGCATATTGGGAATATGGTGTTAGGCCCATATTATCTTGACCGTCGGCACACGAGGGGTGATGTGGTCGGCATCACGCCGGCCGCCTTAACCTTCCCAGAGTAGCTCTGGTACCCATTTGGGGCTGGGTCGACCCAGGAGCCGTTTGTGGCCTAAAAATTTTCCGCCTCATCTGGGGATCGAACCATAGACCACTGCGCTAGGAAGCCAGTGCACTAACCACTATGCTACCGCGGCTCCTTATATATATATATATATATATATATATATATATATATATATATATATATATATATATATATATATATATATATATATATATATATATACAGTACACATTCAACAATCCGGCAACCTCCGGACCTGAGGAGTGCCAGATTGTTGAAAATGCCGGATTTTTTATGGTTATATATGCTGTATATATTTAACAGAAAATGACTACATGTACAGTCCTTTAAAGAAAGAAAATTAAAAACTAAATGAAAAGCAAATGAAATTTTAATATTCATCAACTAAATAAAACATAATGGGGCTATACAGCAGCAAATAAATGATAAAATGAGAAGGAATGAGCAGGAATGCCTGTTAACACGTGCAAGCAAGACCCAACAGCTGCATCAAAACATAAACTGCTCCAGAAAACAGTGGCGCACCAACGCGGTAAATTTAAAAAATGCGCTCCGAAATCCATGCCGGAAATCTGAAGGAACCGGATTATCGATGGCCGGATTTTCGAATGTCAACTATATATATATATATATATATATATATATATATATATATATATATATATATATATATATATATATATATATATAAAATTCATGAATACAAAATATTAAAATCTTCACAGTATTTGGTAAACTTTGTAAGTGTTACAAAAAAAAAAAAAAAAAAGGTGTAAAAATCACGTATAATGGGAATTAGAAAATGGACAAATAAAATTTACGTTATATCAGTTAATACGGACTAATACAAATTAAAATGTATGGAATCGTTTTTTCAAATGCGAAATTTGGTATAAGGAACGAAATATAGGAAAAAAATACTTCGCAAATGAAAGAAAACGTAGAAAGATATACGATTTAAAACTGCAGCGAATTTGATAGAAGTGCAAAAGTAAACATATCATTCCAACAATAAAATAGTGTAGACAGAGAATAACTTTGGAAAGTGTTCAGGCATTATGGAGTTCCCCTGATGATCATTAATTTAATAAAGAAAACGTATGACGACATAACATGCAGAGTTCTTCATGAAGGACAACTTACAGAACCGTTTATGATAAGAACTGGAATCTCCACTTCTGTTCTTCTGTTCTTACTAGCAATAGCTGGGTTATGAAAACATCGACAACACACAACATAAATGGAATCCAGTGGAACCTGACTAAATAGCTTGGCGATCTGGATTTTGCTGGTTAATTGGCTCTTCTGTCCCATAACCGTAATCAGATACAAGACGAAATAAACATACTCGATGAGAGGTCACAGCAATAGGGTCTGAAAATACACAGGAAAAAAGACAAAGATAAAGAGACTAAATGCAGGAAATGGTCACAGCGTTGAACTTGAAGAAACACCACTACAAGATGTAGAATCGTACACATATCTTGGCAGCAATATAGACAAAGTTGGAGGGATAGACAGTGATATCAAAATAAGAATACAAAAAGCAAAAGAAACTTTTATAGCATTGGGAAACATATGGAGATCAAGAGAAAAATAAAGTCCGATAAAAAAATAAGAATCTTCATTTCAAATGTCAAGCCAGTTCTATTGTATGGCTCTGAAACATTGTGACGGTATTGCCTCCCCTGCTTTGCAGTAGTGGTCAAACAGTGGCCAAAACTCAAGAGTATCTAATATGGGCTTCAAAGGTGTCTACCTTCGCACAAGATTACTCTTGGCAGATTTGTAAATAGAAGGGTAATGACGCTTCTATCTCAATGAAGCTGCCAAGAGATATTCAGATAAGCGAAAACAATGCTGCATTGGCTGAGCACGTTAATTCTAGAATCTGCCGACAACATTTTTGAAGAATTAAGCAATGATTAATCTTAGCTCGTTCAAGCCCCCACTTCTGATTTACTCAGTATTTACTTAGTATTCTGGTACAGCTCTGTTCAGAGTGTGTTTAGTAAATTGACTGAGACAAACATGCAGTACATTTAAAATGATTAATTGTAAAATTACAAATAACAAAATTTAATAATCACTTAAGTTTTAACAGTTTGAAAATAGTTGAATAGTTTAACAGAAAAGGTTCCCTGCTCCATAGGGAACTTTGGTTTACCTTTTGCTTTTAGTTCTCTTTAAGAAACTCACAATAAAGCAATCACCAGCCCGTGCAGTGGTGGTTCATGAAATCATCATTCTATGCGCTGTGGTTGCCAGCCTCAAATGACTGGGACATCCATTAGCGATTTTCACATATTAATATTCACATGGTGATACATACAAGATGGTCAAGAAAATATGGGTCTAACACCATATTCCAAATATGCCTCAATGGGTGTGTAACGGGATACTTTACCTTTAACTTTTAATATATACATATTAGTTCACATTTTAGTAATGAAAATATAGAATGTAAAATGACAACTTACGCCAATTCTGGCTCAATGATTTTTTGCTCAGATGAATGAAGTTAAGGCATTAGCCGATGCCTTTTTACACCTGTACTTGGGGTTGTTAATTTTAACTTTAATTCCCTCTGTAACTCCGTGTGTTCAGTTTCCTCAGATATTCCGGTTTTCCTTATTTAAAATGATAGAAATTTCCCGGGCTGTTTTGTAAGTCCTGATAAATTTTCCAATAAAAGGTCCGGCCTGATAAAATGGAAATTCCGAATTCTGGCAAGTCTGGTTGTGTCTTGGCAAGCGTGAATCTCACAGTGACTTAACACTGAAACGTGTCAGGTTATATTCACTCTCCTCCCCCCGAATCTGTTTCTTATGAAACTAAGTAAAAGCTCAAATCATTTCAAACATGCGAGTTGGGGGGGGGGGGGGGGGGGGGGGGGGGGATATTTCAAAATATTCCTGACATGGAAAAGTTTGATCGTAATGTAGGGGTCAACTCTCCCATATATGGCATGAAAATATCCAGTGCCCTGGCAGGCGAACTCGCCAACACATCTGTAAACTCATACGACAATGTGTTTCAGATGTAACAAATTATTACTTTATCGAAAGTAATCTTCTCATAGCAAGTCGGACAAGAAGCGGTTAGGACATCCTTGTCTATCCAAAATGCATCACACAGATAAGTAATCTCTTATCTGTCGCGTACCCTGGCCTTATCTGGAATCAGACAAATACGCTGACGATGATTTCGTGTTAATCGGTAGCGGCCAATGTTGGGTACGCGAGAATCACCAAACAAGCCTGTCGTTAATATTCTCTCAGTCGTTCCTTGCAAAGTTTTAGGGAAGGGACAGGTAACAAACAGACGTGATGATTTTTCTCTGAGAGGAGTGAAAGAATGTAGATAAAAAATATCTGCTCCTGTGGACAGAGAAAGAAAATGGCGCGACTCGGAAAAATCGCAATAAAACCAGTACAAAATGTAACTGATTATCGCCGTAGTGAAAGAGAGATCGGAAAGAGGTCGTCCCTAAATCCATCTTGTGACAAACATGCAGAACAACAAAAACAACAACCAACAAGCTGCAGAATTTCACAAATGGGTGCTTGCGTAGAATAGAAAGAGTGAAATGGTATGACAGGATCACTAATGTGGAACTAATGACAAGAACTAGACATGTGCCAGTGGAACAAGAGATGAGAAGAAGACGATTGCGATAGATAGGACACACACATAGGATACCTGTTGATAGCATGACACGGTAGTCCTTGTTCTGGAACCCCCAAGGCAAGAGAGGCAGAAGTAGACCGAGACGCACATGGAGCTGGAGACAGAGGTGAAAATGATCCGGAGAACGTGGAAAGAACTTGATTTGATGGCACGTGACAGGAGGACTTGGCATGTGTTTGTTGAAGGCATATGCTCCTTGGAGAGCTGAGAGTAATGATGATGATGAATAAAAAAAATATTAAATATATAATATTATCCCCCCCCCCCCCCCCCCCTCCCCCCATTAGCAGATATCAGGAACATGTTTTCGGATAACAAGATGTATTTTCAACAAGATGGTGCGCCCCTACATTACCATGAAACATGCGAGAGTATGTTGGCAGTGAATTTCCTTATCAATGGACAGGTCGCAGAGGAAGTGCATTTGAATACCCTCCAAGATTCTTCGGGAACTGGTGTGGATCTACTGTCATGGCGAAGCAGGGATGCGCGGCAATGAAAGAGCTGACAGACTAGTTTTAAGAGCACCCATGGAAGGTGCACTGGATATGTATTTTTTTTTTTTTTTTCCTTAACCAGCGGCACTTGGGCTTTTAGCCCTTCGGCCCAATGACATGTCATTGCGAGGCTGGGGAACCTGAGGACTTTCCTTCCAACCCGGTCAGGAGCTTCGCTCCTTCCCACCCACAGAGGGTTTATCACAGGAGCCGTTCAGGCTATTCAGTCAAATTTCCGGCCGTAAACATTTCTTCAAACGCCGACGCCCGGGTTTGAACCATGAACACCTGGTCGCCAGTACAACGCCGAAGCCATTACACCAGCGCGGCTCCCACTGGATATGTATAAGGGAGACATATTGAGGGCAATTAATGATCGCCTATCAGAGAATGACACTGCAATCGATGAATCATCAAGGCTAAGATTTCTGGAATTTAGCATAAAACGTAAGACCAGCAGGGATGGACGTATAAGAGGATGCATCCGGCGTGTATTCAACAAGCGCGCAACAGGAACAATCAGCATTCATACATTTCGACATTTTCTGAGGGAGACTGAGCACCTATGGGTTTTCCCAGAGTACAGTGACGTCGATTCTGATCAACAATAACAGTAGCAATACCCTCCAAGGTCTCAAGACATCAATCCTTTGGATATATATTTTTTTCATGATGAAACTTGAAAGGTCACAGTTACACTCGTTAACCGCAAACGTTCTAAGAAATGTGGGTGGCAATACACCAGGAAGCGCGCACAAATTTCACATGACTCGTGTGCGCGGTTGAAATAAAGAAGAATGGTCCGTCTGATAAAGCCTTAAAAAGGAATTCACAGACGCAGTAAAAAGAGGTAACGGCTAGGGTTAGGAATCCTAAACCCTAACCATTGTGGCGTGACAAAAATTCGTCCATCTGTTTCTTCTGTCTTTCTCCTACAACTACAATTTTCCTTACAATGTACTTATTTGGTATTAGACTGTCGCGCCGTAGCATAACAGCGCGCCATGTACTGTTGCCATATTCTGCTGTCAACGCTTTTCTGGTCGTACTCCTTGCACATTAAGAGAGGTTAGACCTGAGAACAGAGACGAGTGCAGACTTCTTGGCGACGAGATGTTGCATCATAACCGCCCAGTACGGCTAACACTTGATGTCAAGAGTCATAAAATGCCTCTCACATATGGCGTAATTTAATTAGGATTCTAAGTTATTGAACTAACGATCTAAATCCATCAAGAACCAGAGAATGAAAAAGAAAACACAAGTAGTGATGGTCTTACTGGGAGAAAGGACAAGATAAAACCTACGCTGCGGCCACAAGGCCTTCATCAGGGACAGACAAATGAAAAACAGAGGGGAAAGAAAGTGGGAATTAAGTATAGAACATAAAACTATAAAAATAAAAGAAAACACTCCCTGATGTGTGTCACATGTTGGAAATAAAATGTCTGTCACTGAACCGTAAACCGGAAGTGGATAATAAATTCAAAGCATAAATAAAAAATAATGAAAACAAGGACTGGAAAACTGAGTGAGGACAGAGTAATATTAATTTTTTTTTTAACCGAGATGAATAAATAAGGAGAGAGAAGATGAAGAAAAAGTAATATTAATTTTTTTAAAAACCTTTCAAGGGTGATCGCAATCATGATACAAATAGGACTAGATAGAAAAGGACGCCTCAGACAAAATAATACTGGGTGTTCAAACCATGGGGTTTAAGGCAGCCCATAAGATGGATGAAGCGTTGTTCAAGGAGGATCCGACTGTTGGCGTCCGAGGAACAGGATCTAATAGCTGTCACCTGGATGTCAGTGGCACCGTGGTGGCCAGGGCCATTGAAGTGGATGGCTACAGGTGTGGATCCCAACCGAGAAATGTCGTAGAGGTGTCTGCAGAACCTATCCCCAAGTCGTGTGCCCGTTTGGCCGAGCGATAAATTTTATTATTCATAATACCTGATTTGTATATCTAATCTGTATATATATACATTTATGATCATTACTGAGATGTAGTTGCAACTGTATTTTCATTTCATTGTAACATTAAATCTTGTTCTCTGATATATGCAAGATTCGCAACTTCTAATTCAGTCGCATAATTACTGACTGTCCTTGTATCATTTGTGCTGAACAGCGAGACAGACTTCATCCATTATGATCTACATAGATCTTCCTTGGTCACCTAGCCAATGTTGTACCTCTGCTCCAACTAGAGCCAGGAATAATATAGATCTATCAATCATTAACTTCCACTTCTATCATTGCTGAGTTCTGTGTTAATAATACATCAGTTGTTCAATCATTAACTTCCACTTCTATCATTGCTGAGTTCTGTGTTAATAATATATCTGCTGTTCAATCACTCTGTCTTGTATGTACAATATGAGTGTTTATTAGTGAACTATTTTTGATAATTATTTAGATGCACATTATGTCAATTTATTTGTTTGGGGAAAAAGTATTTCTATATTGTCCATGTTTAACCAAGCATGAATGATAGAAGCGGAACAGTAACGGAAGAGTAACTTTCGCTCGGCCTTAGTATTGATAAGCCCTCGTTGGCCAACGTAAACAAACAATAGCAGCCCGAGGCATATTAGTAATACTGAGGTTTACACTGTGAGTTGGGGAGGATAGGGAGAACGCGTGTACTGCGTGAACCTTGAGTTGCGTCTCAGGCACCACGTTACCTGCTTTTGTCAGGGATGCATAATTATCTGATCGTCAGAAAATAGAAAGGGGAGGAAAGATGAAGTTTACCTCAGCAGGAAACTTAAGAAGCTTCCAATATGTGTAATTTTCAGTCTTACTGGTGAAGACTAGAAAGTTCTCATGCAGTACCAACCAAAGTACTGAAGTAAGTACGAGACTGTAGTGAGCAGAGATCCTGAGTTTTCACTAGTAGTCCATACAAGCGAGAGGACAGACCACAGCCGAGGCAACGCATTGAGTCAAAAACGCCAATATCAACCCCATAAGACCAACAAATCTCCTAAAAGCTAAGTAACAAACAACATCTATTGAGAAGCGAAACATACAATTTCACAAACTTTGAAACCAAATGATGACACTTGCCTAATGTAACACTAAACGTCCAATAATATCATTCTGTATAGTGGGATTCTATTTGTGTTTTCCTTTTGAAAAGTCTATTTTATATTTGAATAACTAAGCCAACTGTGTCTGCTTTACTTTGTAACTTGTCAGATGTATGGTTGTTGTCTTCAATGTGGTAATAAGTTTGATAAGATAAATTCATTGATCTTTTACCTGGGGGCTCGAGTCGAAAAAAAATTGTAAATGAAATAACAATTAAATCAATCAGGGAAGGGATAGAAGTGTGACTAGAATACCAATCCTCTCTCTCTCTTTCTCAATTAAGAGAGAGATACAGATTACCTTCCTACTAAATATTCCTTTTCACTTTCACAAAAGTAAACTACCTGATAAAGTCTAATTCTCGGCTTCATCACATTGATAAGGTGCAATATGCTTGGTAAAGTGCCACCACGTTGATAAAGCTTTTGTTTCTTGCACCAGATTAGTATGAACTGGTGTTTTTTGTGATATAGCTCGTCCAGTCACAATGTTCTGTAAATGGGTCAGGTTACCGACTGTTGGGGCCCTGACAAGGTGTACTGTTAGGTGCGTATATTCTGATGTAGTGAGTGAGTGTGAACATCAATAATGACAAACGCGAATGGATGACAGTTCGACAGGTGCACAGGACACTCACTCCAATCACAGGTGGAAGTCAAGGATAGCTGGACTACTGTGGTCGTTTCATACTGTTTAATAGGACGTACACACTTAGACAATACGAGCATCGTTACAGGAACACAGGTCGACATAAATAGCATATTGTTGATCAATGGTCTACCATCATAAGTTAGCATTCATGTTGAATAACATTGCAATGGAACATCTGTAGACAAGCACTTAGATTTCCACTGTTTATCAATACAATCATCAGGCCTTACTGACCGAGCATGTCAGTTAATAAATATTGTTCAAACATGACTCCTAAACAGGACCTCTTTTCTAGCGAAGATTCCTTTAGGTAAAGTTCAGCAAATCTATGTGAAGACAATATTCTTCTTCTTCTTTCGTTCGCTTGAAATATATTGTCTATATCTGCAATGTTGTTTCTTGTATAAACTTCACTGTCTTTTGTAGTTCATACAGAGGTCCATATAGTTTTGCTTCCAGTGTTGTTTCTCTGGGCCAGTGGGTTTGCCTCAATATATCATATTCGGGGCAATCTTGCAGTACGTGCTCCGCTGTCTGGGGTGCCTGTCCACATGTACACATGGCTGAATTGCCAATCTTGAATTTTGTATACATGTGGCTGCGGAGGCGGTTGTGTCCTGTTCTGAGGCGCAGAATGACTATTTGTTCTGATCTGTTCATAGCTTGGTAGTCATCCTGCGTTGATGTTGGTGGCTTTCTGATAGATTTGATCATCTTTTTCTTCTGATGGTACGTAACTGGTACATCCGGTTGTTCGTCTGCAGCACCTTCTTTAGCCAGTCCGTCTGCTCTCTCGTTTCCTGGTATTCCACAATGAGACGGTATCCACTGCATGGCGACCCTGCGCTGGTTGCACAGTTCAGAAAGTAGGGCCTGTATAACTGGCAATTTTCTGGACTGAAGTGCTTGGAGTGCTGATCTTGCATCTGTCAGGAATACTACAGGCTGTGGACCGAGATTGGTGTTCAGTAGTTTCTCAGTTGCCACCTTGATTGCCTGGACTTCTGCATCATAGTTGTTACAGAATTTCCCCGTTGGTACTCTGACCGTATCCCTAGTGTTGTTTGGGTATTCTATGTACACTCCTGCTCCTCCATTCTTTACTGCATTCTGTGCTGACCCATCCGTGTATACTCGGACCCAGAGGTCCTGTGGGTATTCATCATCCAGGAAACTGAGAGTGACTGTCCTACGTTGCACGCTGTTCTGTTCATCCCTGTCGAATATTCCTTTCACTTTTGTGTGGATGTGTACTGGTAGTCCATGCTCCTCTCTCCAAGGGGTTTGTTCTGGCACAGACTTTAGGGGGCTGTTAACTTCAGGCAGGTCTGAGGTTTGTCTACGAAATCGTTTGGCCTGGTGGATAAAGCTGCTTCTTTTCAGTCGCCCCATTGCTAGGTTTTGGAATCTGTCCTTCATTGGATGGCTCGGCATACAGAGGAACTTTTCTGCCTGTGTTAGCACTTTCGTGTCTCTGCGTTCTCTCAGTGCTTGTATCCTCCCCATTTTTTCCATCTCCACTATAGGCGTTGATTTCATTGCCCCCGTGATGACCCTAAGCGCCTGGTTTTGCACCTTATCTAGCTCTTGTAATGTGGTGTTTGATGCTGGACACCACGCAGCTGACCCATATTCCAGGTGTGGTCGTATGCCCTGCTGGTAAACTTTACTAAGTATTTTCCCGCTGGCTCCCCATGTGGTTCCACTTAGTTTTCTCAGGATGGCTAGCTTCCTCCTGGCCTTTGTTGCTGCCTTGTTGATGTGCTGCTTCCATGTCAGCCTATCATCGAATGTAACTCCGAGATAGGTGGGTTGTTTATCTTCTCTCAGGAGCTCTTCGTTTATCTTGATGACACCAGCTTTTTGTTTGGGAGAGAGGGTGAAGAGCGTAGTGCTGCACTTGTCTGTGTTGATGCTGACACACCATCTATTTGCCCATGAGGTTAAGGCATCTATAGCTCTTTGTAGCAGTTTGGTGGCCACTGTTGCATGCTCATCTGTGCACCATATTACCAGGTCATCAGCGTACATTGCCACTTTCATTCCATGTGGTAGTTCAGCAACCAGGTCGTTGATGTAGACTAGGAAAAGTGTGGGGGACAGAACCCCTCCCTGAGGGACGCCATGACGCAGTAGAATTTTCTTACTCTTGAGGCCATCTAGTTGTACTCGGGCTCTTCTGTTATGCAAGTATGCTTTCACCCATTTGTACATCTTACCATTCACTCTACAATTTCTCAGTTTCTTCAGAAGCCCTTCTTTCCAAACCTTGTCAAATGCTTTCCTTAGATCTATCCATGCTGCTAGTACCAGTTTCTTATCTTGGAACGCATCCTCAATCTCTTGGGAAAGGTAAGTTGCCTGATCTTCGGTGGAATAACACTGCCTAAAGCCCGCCTGCTGTGGTACAAGAAGGTTTTCACTTTCAAGGTACCACTGTAGCCTGAGGTTGATGATACGTTCCATTGTTTTGCAGAGGCAGCTTGTAAGGCTGATTGGTCTGTAGCTGGAGGCAGTGGAACTGTCTTTTCCTGGTTTTAGGAGTGGTATCATGATTGCTTCCCTCCAGGTCTGTGGAACTCTGCCTGAGTTCCAACAGATATTGAAGATCTGCAGCAGCTTTGTTTTTGCTGCGGTTCCCAAGTTCTTAATCATTTCATTGGACACTCCATCAACTCCTGGCGACTTTCTCATTTTCAATTTGGATATTGCAAGCTCCAGTTCTCTGAATGTGATTGGTGCCTCCATAACTTCAGGTATGGTTCCATCTCGTCCTGCGTGTTGTTTCTCACGAGTCTCCTGTTGCTTCTCTGGGCTAACTTCGATGTTGTTGTCTTTAGCAAAGGAGTCTGCAAAGTGATCAGCTGCCTGTTTTCCCATGAGGATGTTTCCATCTTTGTACAGAGCAATCCTTGAGTTTCTCCCTGTACCTTCATCGTTAAGTTGCTTTACCAGCTTCCACAGTTTCCTCGTATCTCTTTCAAAGTTCAAGGACTCTGTTTTCTCCTTCCAGCTTCTTCGCCTGGCCTGCAACTTGGCCCTTTGAAATTTGGCCTTAGCTTGCTGGTAGTTATTGTGGTGTTCTTGGCATGGACTGGTCTCTGCCTGCTTTCGAGATGTTTCCACGTCGTTGTGCAGCTGCTCTAGTTCACTATTCCAATATGGTTTGTAGTGCTTACGAGCCCCTCTAGGTATTGTTTCACGAGCAGCCTGTAATATGCATCTGCTGAATTCATCGACTAGCTTATTGATGTCTTTGTCTACAGTCAGATCTCTAGCCAGTATACTAGTACGGTGCTGGTACATTGTCCAGTCTGCCTTCTTGTAGTTCCACCTAGAGAGAGTGCTGCTCTCCTTGACAAGTTCATTTTCCACAATTAGGAAGACTGGCCGGTGGTCGCTGCCTCCAAGTTGTTTCCCTACAATGCGTGTGGTGTTCCACTCCAAGCTGGGTGAGTGGAATGCCAGGTCTGGTGTAGAGGTGGTGTGCCATGATCTCGAGTAGAAGGTTGGTGGGTCGATTGGCTGATTAATCAGGATAAGCCCATTGTCATCCTGCCAGTTTTCAAGCTCCTCACCTCTCCTGTCCATGTGATCATAGCCCCAGCTCTGTGAGTGGCTGTTGAAGTCTCCGCATACAATCAGTCTTTCTTTTGCTGGGATTGTATCTAGTGCCAGTGGGCGGTCGCTCGGACAGTAGTAGTTGAGCAGGTGGAATTCTGAACTTTCTGTCCTGAGATGAAGCATCTGGTATTCCGCCCCCTCCATATATGTTTCAAGCTGACATGCACTGATGTTATTCCTCACGAGTGTCAGTATTCCACCTTTTCGCCTGTCTATTCGGTCAGATCGGTAGCACTGGTAGCCTCTGATTTTGAAGGCTATGTCTTTGTTGAGGTGGGTTTCTTGCAAGCAACATACATTTACTTGCTCTTCATTCAAGATATTTTCGAGCTCTAATTTTTTGCTGTAGCCGTCTTTTTTACTATTGACGCCTTCAGCATTCCAGTGCATTATTTTAAATGGTCTTTTCTTTGCTTGGCCAGTAGCTCTATTCTCATGCCTCCTGGCTCCACGGGGCAATTGAGAAGGACCCCCAGTAGTAGGGGTTGGGCCCTTCCGAGGCAGAGGGCCCGGCACTGCGCCTGCCTGGGTGTCCATCACAGGGCGAGTGCCATAACGTTTTGCAGATATAGGCATACTTCCCATAGCGCATGTGCGTGGCATCCTGATTGCTGTGGTGCGCCTCTTGGCTGGTTGCCTCCGTCTTCAGCACCTTGACTTGCTAGGGCAGACTGTGGTCTTGCTCGAGTCTAGGAGGGCCTGGCCAGTCTTGGTTTTTCAGCCGCTGATGGCTGTACTTGAGCCCCATCTCCACGTCAAGGAGCTGGCCTTGATGGGGAAGACAATATTAACCCACCAGTATTGGGTTTTCTTTATAACTGTGATCTCTTAATCATCACCTGATAATAAGGGGGCATCCCTGTTCTCTGATTGATGATCGACAAAAAGTTAGAATCCAAAATGGCTTCTGGTTCCCTTTTGAGCATCGCTCACTATACGGATGTATAGCAAATCTTCAATAGAAGCTTTGTTCATAAACACAAATGTTTCTACTGGTATCAGCATATTCTGTCCTCATAATTGCTGCATATAAACATATTCGGTGCTGCTAGATAACATGTCGTCCCCGACATATAGACATAGGTAAATTCATATAGACGTCTGCCCATTTGAGCCTAGGAATGAAAGAGTTCAGTGAACAGTTCTTTTACCTTGGCATAGGAAATACACTAGCAAACACAAACGCTCTCCTGGCGTTACTGAATCAACACTGGGGAACTCATGGACTTAAAAATCCTAGAAGAAACTATCTTCGTCCCCATAATAAATCGAAGAGATCACAAACTTTGGACAGGTCTAAGACATGACGTCCCGCCAGGCTCCTTCATCATCGAAGCACTCCCTAACTATCTTCATGCGCCGAAAGTGCCTGACCCCAAAGTACAGTACAAGGAAAATAGTCCGACATAGACATACAAAGATAACACGATATAAGACCGAATCGTCTCAAACAGACAAGGAGTAAACATAGATTCGGATCATAAACATCCCTGCATAAACCTAAACAAGAATAATCTGTTTCTGGCTATACCAGACACAAAATATGACATAAGTCTAGATTCATACGCCAAGTTCGATATTCAGGAAAGATACAAGAACAGATAACTCATAGAATGAATACACATCGACTAATCTGAGTTCTGTCTCTTAGATTAAGAATCGTGAATTCAAAGATAAATATATTTTTATCAGACAAATAAATACATTTTACATTTGTATGCGTACCAACAGTAATCTGTGCGTCACACAAAAGAATATGTGCGCAACACTACCCTGATGCTGAGAAAAGTGTTCTTTGTTGTGTCTGCAGATATCAGGCGTTCTTTATAGAATAACCATTGATTCTCTCACGGAATTTGTTGCTTTCACTCACTATCTCGCTTAAATCCTGTCGTCACAACCCTAATCCTAACTCAAACGACGTGGGCGAATTATTTGGACGATAGCGAAGAACACGTCCCATTTTCTTCAGTTCATGCCTTAACATTTTTTTTAATAGCTTTAAAATAAAATAAGATTTATTAAAATGGCGTATAATGTTTATGGAATATACATATTTAGATTGTTTAATCATAAATTTGAAACACTCTTTATATAGAGTGTACGTAGATACTTCTTCCTCTTCGTTCGCCCTCAGACTTCTACATTAGTCACTCTAATAAAGGCAGTAGTCAGCTCAAGGTTCCTGACATCTCCAAACAGTTTTTCGTTGAGAGAAGTGGGTTGTTGCCTTATGCCACTCCGTTCACTGCTGTAAGTTGGGCAGAACTGGAGCATATGTTCGGCTGTCTTGGAGGCTGGTGCCACAGCAGCAGACATCTGTAGGACCAATCCTGTACTTGTGGTATAGATGGTACCTCAACCTATTGTGACCGGTACGTAAGTGGAAAATGATGACCTGGTCTCGCCTAGATATCTGGTGACAGGCATCATCTTTTATGTGACCTGGGTGTTCTCTATCCGATAAATGATGTATCTATGTCAGTGCTTCTGAATCTTTCAGAGGCTCCACCCCTGCCCCCCTTTTTTTATAAACTGCATCTTAAAAAGCCTCGCACCGAATCATCTTCTAGTTCGCAAAATCTACTGCTAAAAGTATGCCGTTTTAAATGAAATCAAAAGAAACATTTTATTTATATATTTAGTGCATATTCTGATCCCAGAAAAAAGGGGGGAACCGGTAGTTAGAGGTACATGATTTAGGGCGCTTTTATGAGTAATTTCCAGCGGTTTTCTCTTAAATATTGCAGTAGACACAGTAACAATAATTCTATTTAATATAAGCCGCACCAATGCTTCAAACTCCCTCTTTTAAGGAGGTAAACAGTTACTGCCACAAATCAGATAAACATACTTTAAGCATTGCACTAATTATCCGATTTTCTGTTTAAAGTGGTTAAACATTTACTGCAAAGCGTTAATAGTATCCGATCTCTCTCTCTCTCTCTCTCTCTCTCTCTCTCTCTCTCTCTCTCTCTCTCTCTCTCTCTCTCTCTCTCTCTCTCTCTCTCTCTCTCTCTCTCTTTCTCTCTCTCTCTCTCTCCCTAGGTAGTTAAACATTTACTGCAAAGCGTTAATGGTATCCGATCTCCCTCTCTCGCTCTCTCCCCCAAGTCTTTCACTAATTATCCGATTTTCTGCTTTAAGATGTTAAACATGCACGGCTCAGCATTAATGTTATCCGATTTCCTCTTTAACGTAATTCAACATTAACTGCCCCAAAACTTATATACATACCCAAGTCTTGCAGTAGTTATCCGATTTTCTGCTTTAAGAAGTTAAACATTTACTACACAGCGTTAATGTTATCTGACTTATTCTTTTAGGTAGTTAAAGACTCATTGCCAAAGCGCTTATGTAAATATAAAACAGTTAAAATAGCGTGGGATCTAACGTCTTATTATATTATGCATACACATCATTCAAGCTGCGGGGCGAGGACGCTTTTGTGAATGGCATGTGCTTTTTGGAGTCTAAAGGAATTGCACGAAATGGGCGGGCATAATGCAAACACGACTGTTGTTATATGTATACACACGCTGACGATAATATGGCACAAATTTGGCATGCATACACGACACACATACCTCTGTATGCAGGGGCGTTGTTAATTGGCTTTCTGTATGGCTTTCTTGCAGGGCGTTACAAGTCGGAGAATCTAGTTCCACTTAACGTGTTTTAGTTACGTTAGACCTTCGGCTGGTTCCGGAATTATGCGGACGTCGTCTGCTGGAACAGTGTGGGTTACAAAAAGTTATTACTTTTTAGCGGCGGGAATCGAAGCTTTCATGGGAGTTTCCAAGCAGTTTTTTTTTTCAAGTTTTCAGTGAAGTGGCTCGGGAGGGTGGCGGGACAGAGAAATGAAAAGGGGTGGGAAAGAGAGAAATGAAGGGGGGAGAAAGATTTAAAAAAAAACCAGATCAGCAAAGAAGCGACGGAGTCAGACAAGGGGAGAGAATTTTAACGTACTTTATCCAGCCTTAAATAGAAAGAAAAAAAAACAGAAAGAAATCCGAGGCCTGTGATTAGTAAAGAATTAACGAAACTAAGTATATGAATGGCACTCGTAAGAAAGAAAGAAAGAAAGAAAGAAAGAAAGAAAGAAAGAAAGAAAGAAAGAAAGAAAGAAAGAAAGAAAGAAAGAAAGAGGACACAAGACAACAGAAAAGTAACAAAGTGACTGGCACTCGCCTCTCGCGGCAAAGTTACCTGATTCCAGGTTCGAAGCCTGATAGCGTTCGGCTCCAGCCTACCCAGCTGTAAATGGGTACCTGACTCTGCCCTTGTATTAAGGAAGACAGAGGCAACGGGAAAGGAAACGGGTTATCCCACCTCATACAGCTGTACCTAATATAGTGCAGTCTGTTAAAGAACAAATGTTAATATGTTATGTATTATTGCCACACACAGGCATATAGCCATTGCTATTGAGGAAATATGTCTATTTGTGGTAACTCATGTTTTTGCACGGTTTATTGAACGCTACATATTTAATACGTCACAGGTTGTCAATGATGTAACGCGTTTGCGCTAATTTAACGGCTAATATTCGTGTCCTTTCGTTACTTCAAGTCGTCCTAGTAAGACGTGTTTTTCAAGCTCCCAGAATTGTGGAGGAATAATATATATTTAAGTGGCATAAACTAACTTCGAAGGCCGCCACTATGTTTTCTAAGATGGTCCTGAACTTATACAAAAGTTCCACCTCTTACTGAGAAGTATAACTCAAGTATTTTATATTCACGTTTTTCTGGTCCACATTACTTGGGTGTCGTCGTCTGCACGCACCTCTAGTACAGCGGCCAGAACTGAATAATTTAGCCGATATACAGCGTGTCCGGCAGAATCACTACCAATAACAAATGTCAATATTTCCTCATCCATGTAAGTTAGAATTATTTTTTTATGGTTACCTCGTATAGAAACCATCACATTTTTAGGAACATTGAAATAATTGATAAATTGTCCGATAATGTGCAGATAACGCATTCGTAATGCGCAGCCGAGGAATATGATGACTCGTGTAGTGAAAATGGCGGAGTTCACGCTGCAGCAGAAAGTGCAATGCTGTTATTGGCTTGCGGAATTAAAGTTTCCCATTGTTGTGCAAAGGAGATTCAGGCAAGAATATGGACAAACACCTCCAGAGCGACATACCATAGTGAAATGGCCCAAGAAACTGTTGGAAACAGGTTCTTTGTTGAGAAAGAAGGGAAGCGGCAATGAAGCGTTGTCTCCAGATAGAGTTGAAGCAGTTAGCGAAGCTTTTCAACGTAGCCCACGGAAATCCATTCGACGGGCAAGTGGAGAATTGGGTATTTCAAAATCTACTGTTCACGACATTGTGCACAACAGATTGCGGCTTAGAGCCTACAAGATCCAGCTAGTGCAGAAGTTACAGCCAAATGATAAACCCAGACGGGCCGAGTTCGCAAATGCAATGCTATGTCACCTCGATGATGACAATGAATTTCTCAATCGTGTGGTATTCTCCCGATGAAGCGACCTTTCACACTTGTGGCAAAGTTCACCGGCATAATTGTAGGATATGGGGAAATGAAAACACACATGTCGTAATGAAGCATGAGCGAGACAGCCCTAAACTTAACGTGTGGTGTGCCTTAACCTCGAATTTTGTGATCGGGCCATTTTTCTTCGCCGAAGCCACATTCAGAGCAGCAACATACCTAAACATGCTGCAAAATTTTGCACTTCCTAGGATACCAGAAGGATTCATATTCCAGCAAGATGGAGCACCTCCACAATATGCCAATGAAGTAAGAAACTACCTTCATCAACAATTTCCAGACAGATGGATTGGAAGATTAGGTCCCATTGATTGGCCACCAAGGTCACCAGATTTGACACCCCTTAGATTTCTTTCTATGGGGATACGTAAAAAGCTTTGTCTATCAAACTCCGGTGCAGGGACTGGATAATCTTCGGCAGCGATTAATTGACGCTTGTGCATCCGTCACACCTCAGATGCTGCAAAACACGTGGAGAGAGATAGAATATCGTCTTGACATTCTTCGAGCCACTTGTCGTGAAAAATTCTAATCCACATATATAAATGAGATAATAAATGTAAAGCCTAACGAAGTAATTTAATAGAAGGAAAGAAGAATGGTAAAAGACCAGTGCTTTTCCCAATAGCGTACACCTGCGTTGTAGAACGCCATAATGACTGAACCGAGATACCCTTTTTCTACTTCGTCTGCATAATTGTAACGCTTCCACGTTTGATAGTAAAAGCCTACTGCATAAACTACACGCGTGTCTAAAAATAAAACTGGTACTGTGTTTCTTAGAAAACCTTGAGGTACGCAAACTGCTTTTTTTTTTTTTTTTTTTTTTTTTGCGTTCGCCCGCTAATACTCGAGGCGAAATCTCAGGTTATTATTTGTATGTCTAACCTGACATTGATTTTACGTGAGTATCCCTTTATTTCTTGTACAGAGACAGGTGTCCCTCGCCATTCAGGCAAATACTCGCCGATTTCGGAGGTACCCATTGCAGCTGGGTCGGCTCAGGAGCCGCCAGTCCCTGGTCGACGACACTCCTTCAAATGTCCTCGCCAGGTCTCGAGTTAATCCAGTCCAAATCCCGGTCGACGAAAAATCCTCAAATGCCGTCGCCCGGGTTTGATCCTGTATCACCCGGTCGCCAGAGCGGTGTTGTAACCACTACGCTAGCGCGGCTCCCTCAAAACTGCTTAATGACCTAGATATAATACTAGCATTAATGTCATTATATACAATACGTTAACCTAAAAGACAGACGGACTTAGAAGAGAGAGAGAGAGAGAGAGAGAGAGAGATGCACGGAGGAACGCATGCAATGCTACCAAGTCGTCTCGCGATTTAAAAATTAATGCCACCCCACGCGAAAGGCATGCAGGCTTGATTTTTTTTTCAAATAGACAGTGATAAAAAACACTAACGATACGAGGTAAGGTTTTAAAAAAACATGTTTAATGCTTATTAGGAAACATGACACAATACTGTTTTACGTCTGAAATCTTGACTTTATACTGACAGAACAGTCGAAAAGGCAGGACAGGTGGCGGTTTGAGGAATAAAAAAAAACAAATACACGACTATCCTAGAATAATACATATTTTGAACGAAGCCACTTAACCCCATTAAACTTATATATTCTTGTACCTTAAGACTTGCTGACAAAGAATATGTTATGTGTTACGCAAATGGTCTAGTACTTAATAAATTATAGCCAAAATACTATAGTGAGGTTGTCTGACAGCACAAGATCATATTTGCTCATAATGGCTGTTTGAACAACACTGCTTTGGGGGAATTAGGCCAACAAGTTAGATACGATTTGATTGGCTATAGAAATATGTAAGGCGAAACCTGATTAGTCGGACTGCAAATACTAGTTGGTTGTTAATGGCTACGGTAGGATGGGTAAGATTTTTTTCAAAGGCTCTTGTAAACATGGTCTCATTGGTTAGAGCATTCGATATAGTCAAATAGAAGCGTCAGTTCAGGGCCAGTTTTGAAAATATAGTTTGTGAGAAGCAAGTGCGTGGCGAGCAAGCTAATATTTTTCTAAATAAAAGCCTGGGATAAGGCAGATCAAAATTGTGCCAGAATTCATCGCCAGTCAACGTACTTGTGTATATTTCCTTGAATTGTGGGACCGTGGTACTGAAGTATTAGAGCAGCACCTGGTCTGAGTTTTGCTGGATCCAGAGGGCTGGCAGCAGACTCCTTGTCCAAGATATCGACCAGTGGTGTATTTCCAGATAACTGAGAAGCAAGCGAGCAGAGGAGACAGTTTTCCTGCCGCAGACACCTAAGTTAAGACTGTGTCAGCAAGAGCAGCTCACCCTTGTATAACCCCTTTAAAAATTGACTGTAATACTAAAGCAAGAGGAACAGTTATTGTTTTACAAAGAAAAAGAACTGTGAACCCTTCAAGATTATTTCCACCATTAACAAACACATGAAGTCGTGATGACAAACAACAACATAGCTTCAAAAGCCAGTATTACCTCTTAATACCAGAGCATAACACTACACACATATTGTAATAATATTCCATGTCAGGACAAAGATCCTTTGTATAATTTGTGTACATAGACATTGTATTTACATTTGATTGTGATTCCTGATTCACTCTGTAGTTGGATCAGGATATCTATTCTTGAAAGAAATTAATACATAATTTAAACGTTAACACTTGACTTACTTAAGCTAGTCTTCAAGAGTGTTATATGTATGTGCTTGTCATAGTGTTGTAAAGTGTTGTGAATCTTAAATAAAGTAATTGTCTGTTGTTGTTGTTGTGAACTTACACTTCATCAATATCATAACCCTAGACATTCAACGTAGTCATCACAATATTCCAGAATAAGTCTGACTGAGGTCTAAATGTGGTAGCAAAGTAAGGTCATCTGTAACACCCCACACATATTATATACAGATACCTTCACAGCTAATCTCAGTCAGTACACTAAGTCCCCTATAAATATTTATATAATCCCAACTTACCACACCACTAAAGGCGCTCATGTGGGGATCTACTGAAACTTGGTGATTTGCTACTGAAACTTAATGAGTTTGCCTAACAGAAAATCAAAATCCGGTCGGTCTGCTATTATTAGTATAAGAAATATTGACATTTATTATTGGTAGTGATTCTGCCGGACACACTGTATATTGATGACTAACTACTACGAATGCCTTATTTATGGACTGACCATGCATTTGTATGTTTGCGAAGACCTCATTCAAGATTCTCCAACCATGCCATTGTTCCTGCGTTAAATAAATGTTAAACGAAACTTATCGTCTTGTGTTGTGTTCTTCGGCCAGTTATGTCCTGTGATGACCATACCCGTGACCATTCGTGTTGTCAGCATGATGAATGAACGTTTATAATTCTGTATACTACAAGAACTAAACCAAACAAGAGAAAACCGTATGCAACACAGTCCTTAACGCTTCACTCCCCTACCGTTATAGGACTACCTTCACCTTACTAACCAGCTACCAAGCTTTGAACCAAACGTTTATTATCGTAGGTCTTCTTCTTCTTCTGCCACTCTCAGGCGTCTACTTGAATACTTTCAAAGAAAGCAGTGGGAAATGGTACTGGTAACGGCCATTTGTGCTTTCAATGTTCCTCATATGTTGGGCATCTTTGAAGCAGATGTTCAGCAGTCACAGTGTCACATCAAATTTTCGGTCGCTCTCTTGTCCACTACGGCCGTATACTGGACAGTTGTTGTACTGACTTTATTACGTGAGAGAGTGGACAGGTGATGCAATATTGAACGAGTCATGTTTGTAAAATTCTCGTGCACCAAACTTTGGCCGTGCCGGATTAGAACGACGAACGCCCAGCCAGTTTATTTAGCGCTGATATGGCGATTGGGATTCCCTAATTACTGTCGTGAAGCGGCACAGTCCAGATGGTTACACGAGAGTCGGTGTTTGCTCAAGGACGGGGAGACAAATTATCCGTCTGCGGACATATTACAGACATGCACTTGGAAGACGGAATGAGGTAATTGCTTCCGGATAGCAGTATTACGAAGATATTTCATTTCATAACCCTCCACTCCCAAAGGAGCATAGGCCTTCAACAAACACATGCCAAGTCCTCCTGTCACGTGCCATCATCTCAAGTTCTTTCCACGTTCTCCTTATCATTTTCACCTCTGTTTCCAGCTCTCTTCTCCATGTGCTTCTTGGTCTACCTCTGCTTCTCTTGCCCTGGGGGTTCCAGAACAAGGACTGCCTTGTAATGCTATCAACAGGTTTCCTCAGTGTGTGTCCTATCCATCGCCATCGTCTTCTTCTCATCTCTTGTTCCACTGGCAATTGTCTAGTTCTTGTCATCAGTTCCACGTTGGTAACCTTGTCATACCATTTTAATCCATCTATTCTACGCAAGCACCCATTTATGAAAGTCTGTAGCTTTTTGTTAGTAAATATTACTTAGATATTACTTGAGATAAAAGTAAGAAGTTATTTGTAATCACTGACGAGAGAGAATATTCGGAGGTTTCACGTCCATATATGGGAGAGGTGACCTTTTGCATCACGCACATAAATTCAGGCGGAAACAATTTTGAAATTACCCTACAAAACACGCATGTTTGAAACGATTGGCGCTCTGCTTAGCATCGTAACAAGCAAATGCGGGGGAAGACAGGCAATATAACCTGGCTTTTGTCAAGTCTAGTTCACTGTGAGAATCGCTTGCCAAGACGACAACCAGACCTGCCAGAGTGAAGATCAGATTTCCATTATCAGGACCGGACTTTGTTTGAGGATCTTGACAATAGAAAACTCTATTATTTTAACAAGGAAAACCGGAATCTGAGGAAAGTGAAACACGGAGTCATAGTGGGAATTATTGTTAAGGTAACGACCCCCAAGAACACGTGAAAAAAGGCATATGCCTTAAATCTACTTCTCTGAGCAAACAGTCTGTGAGCCAAGATTGGCGTAAGTTGTATATTTTACATTCTATATTTTTCATTACTAACATGTGAACTAATATATATATATATATATATATATATATATATATATATATATATATATATATATATATATATATATCTATATATATATATATATATATATATATATATATACAGGGTGGCCCAAAAAAAGTGAGAACATCTCGTACAATGTAATATAATTACATCAAAATTTGTTTAACTGTATCCATAATAGCTTACATAGTTTACTGATTTACTTACTTAGCTATTTAACTACATGACGTTATTAGTACGACAATTTCCGGTCGCCATCTTTGATTTTTAATTTTTCAATCGTCAACTTCTGCGTTTGAAAATATTTTAACCAGAATGACAAAAATCACAGCAGAAGACCGTATTCTGATTAAAAATTTGCGAATTGAAAAACCATGGGGTGCATTGCAAGAAAAAGTCTACCGTCGGCTACAATTTACCACAGTTGAGCAGCTCAAGTTGGCAATAATCGAGGAATGGAAAAATCTAGGGCAGCGCTTTATTGACAGAAGCATAAACGAGTGGCGCCAACGCTTACAGAAAGTCGTTGAGAAGCAGGGGGGGGGGGGACACATTGAACATGTTTTCTGATTAGCCTAATTACATGGCATACAACTGTAAATGACAAAACATTATATTAATTCAATTATATTAAATAACCCTTTGCTACGAGATGTTCTCACTTTTTTGGGCCACCCTGTATATCTTTGCCATGTGAATACTAATGTGAAAATTGCTAGTGGATGTCCAAGTCATTTGAGACTGGCAACCTCAGCATATAGAATAATGATTTCATGAACCACCACTGCAAGGGCTGGTGACAGCTTTATTGCTAGTTTCTTAAAGAGAACTCAAAAGCATAGGAAGTCCCAAGTTCGATATGGAGCAGGGAGGAAAAGATGAAAGAAATGATGTACATTCTAATTTTAATATTTACAAGTACAAACCAGTGTAAATGCCTGTGCACACATATTCACTTTAAAAATTAATGAAAGTTTCAAAGCTTTTCAACCAGTGTAGATGTACATGAAAACATATTCAATCTATATTGTGAACATTTTTCAACCAGTGTAAATGTAAATGTAAACATATTCCATCTATACTATTAACCTTTTCATTTGAATGTAAAGTAAATATAAAGCTATTCAGTTTAAATGTAAAGAAAGTTCTCTCTCGAGGGATTAAGCTTAATTCTCACCGAGGGTAAATTCTGAGGTAGATGGGATGGTGGAATAGGAAGATGGGGACACATAAGTATGTGTCGGGGAAACTCAATACTCAGAGGGTATTCATTTCTATTATTTTACCATACTAGTTTGTGGTACCAGCTGAAGGTGCTAATCTCTGGAACAAAGTGAGGGTAGAAGTGGCCTGACGCCGAGCTATACACCATCATCAGAGGCTCTTAGAGACACGGGACCAGCTTTGCAGTTACTCCCTGATCTTACATGGAACGTGCTGCGCCATTAATCTTGACCAAAGACGCGCGAACTCCAGTGACATCTGCACAGAGCCCAAAAAACCCAGCGGGAGAAGAAACTACCAATTGCAGCTAAGTCAAACCTAAAAGCTGCCATGTGACATCTTACATAAAACACTATACCATCACACGATGATGAGTATTTTCTGTTAACGATTATTAAATATTTTTTTAAACTGTTATAACTTAGTTGATTATTAAATTTGGTATTTGTAAATACACAAATTTAACGTCAATTTAATCATTTTGAATGTATTGCATGTTTGTCTAAGTCAATTCACTAAATACACTTTAAACAGAGCTATACCATAATAAGAAACATTCCCCTTAGTAAATCAGGGTGGGGGCTTGAACGAGTTGAAATTTATAAATGCTTAAATCTTCATAAAAGGCGGCGGATCAGATATAAGTTAACAATTGCCCTGCCCAATGCAGCATTGTTCTTGACTTCTGACATATCTTACGAAACTCCCTTGAGATAGAAGCATCATTATCCTTCTAGCTACAACTCTGCCTAGAGTAATCTTGTGCGAAGGTAGACACCTTTGAAGACCCATATTAGATGCTCTTGAGATTTGGCCACTGTATGACCACTACCGCAAAGCAGGGGAGGCAAATCCGTGACACAGTAGGTGAAGTGCAGGATTGTTAGCTGCCCTAAATTTAAAACTGCCTAGTGCGAAAATCAGGAGAAAATATTGACCCAGGTCAGTCACATCCCTTCTTTTGCTCATGGTCTGCTTCTGAGCCTCATGTACCTCTTGGCCCACCTCTTAGGCGCTACTAGCTGGAAAAAGAGGTACTTTATCATCTTACTGTGGTTCCCTAGAAATATGGCATTACCCCCCACCCCCTTCCGAATATTGGCCCGAGTTCAAAACCACCGACACATACGATCAAAAGGACACCCGGTCAAACAGATGCATAATCAAGGCGACAGATAAGATCCGAAGTAAAATAATACATCTAATTGTTAGTATGCGTGCATTTATAAATGCTGTAACATCATCATCTGAGTCCCAAATGCTGCCATAGCCAGAAGTGGGAGTTGATGATGAGCTCTCAACTTACGTTTAAATACTCCTTAGGCATGCGCACGCAATACATAGCCTCTGACAGCAAAAGCCCAACTCCTGGTCTTCTCGTAGCGGGACCTGTTTTTACTCATAAGAGAAGGGGCGAGTCTCCAGCACCCTAAAACCAGAAAGCTTCGGGAAGATGATGCCTGTACGCCGTGGATGGCAAATCATCTAGGAGAAGGAAAATTCATTTCAAACCACCTGCTGTCTTGCAGGTAGGCTGGGTACAGCCAATGGCTAAGGAAAGCTAACCCGAATAAAAATGTTTGCTGAAACCGAATGTGCCGGGCGTTGGGGGTCGATTGTAATGGCTCTCCATCGTCTTCTGTCTCTTGTCTTGATAGTACACTCTGATAGGCTCCTTTCTGTCCACTTCTTGGTGTTATCTTCCAGTTTATAGCGCTGTCTTTCTCATGCACCTTTGCCTTCATTTTTTTTTTCATTAACTGAGGTATTTAACAACGTGGTATGTCTTATAAGGTGTTATATGACAAATATTTTATCTCATTAATTACAGCTCCTTTCATTCCAAGCTTATCTAGAACTGCTTTACTGTGTTATCTACGACTAATCTGGCATACAACTGAGTTATCAGATGACCTCTGCCCTGTAGCATACATAAACTGCATACAGGAATTATCATATGACAGTTGTAGCTATGTGGACATAATAACGATAATCAGATGCTTCAACACCCCATTGATCCCAACTCGTCATTGTGATAACATGTGCTCTTTTTGCTGACGTCACCCAAACTTTCATTAACGGATTCACACAACCTCTCGCTTAAATCTCTTCGCTCCCAATAGAGAACAGGATTTTCACTGAAGGTCGCCACATGTCTCTCCCCAACTTCCTGTCTGCAGTACAGTTTATCAGTTCTGTTGTTGACGTCTTTCCGTGCCATGATGTCAAACTGTTCAGTATTTACTCTCTTTGTCTTCCTCTATCTATTTTTCCTTCAATCTTACCTGTTGTTCCGATATATTCCAGCTTTCCTCTTTTCATAACATGCCCAACAAAAGCTACCCTGGTTACACACGGGTGGTTAAAAAAACACACGCAAAAACAACAGCAACAAAAAATACCATCATATAAATGTTTATCGATAAATAGAGTGCAAGCCTTAGAGCGCTGATCTCTAGCGACTAATCTGCCAGGTTCGATTCGCGGTATCGTCACGTTTCAGTCTACCCAGCTGTAAATGAGTACCTGACTGTGTTCTTGAGTTAGGGAAGGAAAATGAAGCGAAGATGGAAACGGGTCACACCCCCCTCCCCCCCCCCCCGCCCCCCCCCCCCCCACAGCCCCCCCCCCCCACCCCCCACCGCCCGCGCCCCCCCCCCCCCCCCCCCGCCACCCCCGCCCCCCCCCACCCCCCGGCCTCTCCATGCTGGACCTAGTATAGTCAAGTCTCTCATACTTCACTCCCCTACGACAGTACCTGCTAAGGAACTAGCTTTACCTTTTTTCACAGCAGTGTGGTCTGTAGCAATCTGTTTTACATGATAAAGTTGTCAACCCCGTGCTTAATGACATGATAGTTACATCTTACGACATGCTTAAGGGACTAAAACCATAGTGACAGACAAATGGCCGCTGGCGGTATCTCGTCAAGTCACCGCTCTCAATTCATCGTCAGGCCAAAATCACCGCACACCAACGTAACCGTGTGTCAGATTCACTGGATGCCAAGTGATAATTTTCAGATAATGAACCGGCCATTGCAGACTCAACTACTATCTGTTCAAAAAATTAGAAGTCGGACAGGCAGATATGTGTCCACGTGGGGAGGACAACAACAAAAAAACCAAACAAACAGTAGAATATGTCTTCCAAGACTGTTGGCGCCATGTTAGGAGCAAGGAGGAGAACCTGTATAGCGACGAGAGAAGCCTGAGACAGGTTTCCAGCTTTACAAGAGAGACTGGTGTGATTATTTAGCAGCGAACGACGAAGAAGAAAGAAGAAGACTGGATGCCTATTTTTATTTATTTATTTATTTTTTATTGCGATGAATTTGGCCTTGCGACAAATTGAGCACGATGAATTTGTATGCGATGAATTGAGCACGATAAACTGACGATGGGCGGATTTTGGGAAAAGAAATTAATGCGTCTTATTAGGTCAAAAGTTAAAGAAAACTGCATACGAAGCAGCCACAATGCCTTCGTCAGTGAAAGAAAACAAAATCGAGAGTTAAGTTGAGAAACATGAGAAAGTAAATCAAAATGAGTACAACCTTTGAAAGTCGCAATCGTGAGATTAATACGCAAAATGGTTTCCGCCTTCAACATTCTAGGAATACAGCATAAAACAAAAGTAGGGAAAAGAAAGAAAAAGCAACCCTTAAAAAATTGATAATAATAATAATTAAGGTAACATTTTGACAAGAGGACATGAACAAATAAGAAATTAAAAAAAAAAAAAAAAAAAAAAACTTACCTGAAGAATCTGATCGAACTCTGAGGTTCCTGGCGATGAGAAGTCCAAGAGTCCCTCAAAGAGGGAACTGCTAGTATTAGAGATTACTTCTCTTGCAGCTTTCTCCAAGTTTGTCAGCGTTGTACTATCCTCCCGGCTCCAAGTTGCATCACGAAATAAATCATCATGTCCTTGATCTAAATTGAAGAACAGGTCGTGTCCTTTAGAAGAGGAAAGGCTGGGGTCACCGGTTAAGTGTGAGGTGGTAAAAGTGTCCCCAAAATGGTCACTTAATAGCAGGTCATCTGATGTTGGAAAAATTGTTGCAGTCTTCTCCGTGTCGTCAAACAGATCATCTGGAGATTCTTGGTCTAATAGTGAGGTTTTCGAATCTTTTACATCAGCTGTCTGAATACCTAATGGCTCCATTTTTACGAACACAAACAAAAAATACTATTAAGAGCTGTAGCAAAACTCTGCCGGCATTTACTGGTCTGTCTGCGGTTTGCTAGGCAGTTTATTCGATGCAGGAAATTATAAACACCTGCCAACTGTTTTATCCAGATGACCAAATCAAAGTTGTCATGAAATAAAAACCATCAACTCAGCGTTCTCGGAAAAGGATCTGGTTTGGTGAGTGTTTACCCAAGTCTGGTAATATGCTGATTCTTCTGTGGTTGTGAAGATTAGCAATGTAAAAGCATTCGTAAAACCTCTGGTACAAAAACCTGGCTCTTACAGTTCGTGTCTTTCAGAAGTCGTTCCTGGCAATCTTTACCAAAACGTAAGAAAACCTGCAAAGGATAGAAAATTAGCAGTTTAATCAGCAGTAAAAGCTAGAGAATTCTGCTGTACTTCTGTGTGTGAGTCATTTCATGCATGTCCATTTTTGGTCCTTATGAAGCACTGGGCCACCACTGCAGGTGGTCCTCTTGCAAGAAACCGGCAACAAGTATTCATTGCAAGAAACCGGCAAACAAGTATTCATTGCAAGAAACCGGCAACAAGTATTCATTGCAAGAAACCGGCAACAAGTATTCATGTGCTCCTGCAGTTATGTGCTTTTCATGATGAATACATTACTCACTGTGCATACACTAAAAGCCCGTGTAGTTCCCGGAGGTCTCTGTAAAGACAAAGAAAGAATACAGCTACTGTACCCTGAGGCATGTCGTACAAGGCGACTAATATGACGTTCGTGCTTGGGGCTGGCAATCTCATCATGCAAAACAAATGAAACCACCTTGCAAGAGCATGAGGTTGCTAGGCGCAGGCTTCCTGTGAAGGGGACCAGTTGCAGTGGTGGTTCCACGCGCAAGGAGCGTAAATGAAAATCCTATATATAAAATCCCAGCTTTTTCTGCCAGTGCGTAACGCTAAGGGATGCAAGTTTGGTTGAAAGTTAGACATTAATTGCATTGTTTCCCTTATATGTACTCTCCCGAAAATAGTAACACTTACCAAAGAAGAATGCCCAAATGACGGTGTGTACACAAATATTTATAGAATGTGTGATCCCGTATACACACATTGGGATCCTCGCTGCTGCTACGTAGTTCGTGTACTGTGGTGATGCACAGTGGTTTTATTTAATACTTTTGAGTAAGTAAAATTGCAGTTAGGTATTAGTGCTTTTGAATTTAATTCCCGTCTTATGACGGGCTTTTACACTAGTTATGATTGCGTACTGCACCTTAATGTAACCTATGTCCCAGTCTTGACATATGGATGCGAGTCATGGGCAATGACTACAACCCCTAAAAGCCAGATCCAAACCTCAGAAATGAGGTATCTGAGGAAGGTGGTTGAAGTAACAAGAAGAGACATGGTCCGCAACCAGACGATACGTCAAGGCCTAAAATCCCACCCCCTGCAGACCCAAGTAGAACAGTCCCAACTAAGATGGTTTGGCCATGTCTGCAGAATGGGAGAAGATCGGCTACCACGACAAGCATGGGAAACAAAGAGCCAGGGATCCAGACCACCAGGACGACCCAGAGTCCGCTGGGAGGACAACATTAGACAATCTTTGAAGGACCGAGGACTAGAATGGAACCAGGCCAAGAGGAAGACAGCCGATAGGATAGTCAGGCGCTCTCTTCCAAACCTCTACACCTCACGGTAGAAGGGGAACGACTAAGTAAGTATTTTTAAAATTATGAACTAAAAAATTTTTTTTAGCATTATTCTTCTTTTTCAAGTACCATGCCTGGTGGCGTAGGTGATCACGTCTCTCCACAACTTCCTGACTACAGTACTGTTTATCAATTTTGGTTTTGACTTCTTTCCATGCCATGATGTCAAACTGTCCCGTACCTGCTCTCTTTGTCTTCCTCTGTCCTTCCTTCAATCTTTCTTGTTGTCATGATATATTCCAGCTTTCTTCTTCTCATAGCTTGCCCAAATAAAGTGAATTACTTCTGTCTAACATGAGGAATAAGCTTCCTTTACGCATCGGCCTCTTTCAGGACATCCTCATTACTCTTTTTGGCTGTCTGCAAAACCACATCTCTGCGACCACTAGTGCTTTCCCTACTTGTTTACTAACTGTCCATGACTCACTCCCGTATGTCTGGATTTGTTCTGCATAACACCGAAGAACGCTCTTTCTTACTTCCATTGGTTTGGTTTGGTTTTGGTTTTAAGAATCATCTTTATTGCACACAGAAGACTTAGATTACACAAGGAGAATCTCAGCACAGTGCACAAACTCCATAGCACCGGCGAGAATCCCGATGTGTGTACACAGGAATCACTCGTTCGATAAATATTTTTGTGGTGGGTAGGTTTAAATTTTGCAAGGGAAACGGCCATCGACCTACTCTTTACGATTTCCAACTGCCGACGGATTATTAACATGCGCAACGTCTAAACATGACCTCACAATTTTTCGCCCTTATCCCAGAAGGCTAGTCATCCGATCTCACTACCCAGGAGATGGGGGGGGGGGGGGGAAGAGAGAATATGACATCATTAGGAACCACTAGTTCTGAAAAAATATTTCCATCAATCTTATTCCCTTCTACTGGGAGCGAACCCTGTACCTTTATATTTAGAGGCGGACACAATACCCCTTATCCACTCCGACCCCCTACTTCCATCAACAGTGTATTATTAAAACTCCAAATTAGAAAACAAAAAAGTCCCATGTACAACCTCATATTAGTTACTACTTGCGAGATACCAGAGACAGCAGTAACATTGGTGTTTGTTGTTGTTGTCGTTGTTGTGTTTTTGGTCTGCTCAGAGGCTTACGGGAACAACATAGGACACAATAAATGTATGTAAGATAAGATATGACTTGTGTCTGTATGATCATATGTACACTTTGTGAAGCTTCTCTTCATAGGTAGTAGTAAAGGCAAATGCGTTTTCAGGTTGAAATGATGAACATTGAGACGTGTTCTGCGATGCCATCCCAATAAGTTGCCCACGTCCATAGGGTTAGGATTAAGGCTAGGGTTGAGGGTTAGTTCACGATTCGGGTAATGTAATGACACACCCGATGCAACAGACTTTCCGCGACTCTGATGACATTACGTGTCAAAACTGATAAACCAGCAGTAAATGTCTGCAAACGTGTCAAGTCAGTTCCTCTTTTTTTTTTTTTTAGTCACAGTATCTGACAAACTCACATTCAAATACATAATACACAGGGGCTTTGGATTGGCTAAGAGGTATGGTGTCCGCCTCGAATTCTAGAGGTACCGGGTTCGATTCCCAGTATCTGGATAGCACTGATGGAGTTGTCCGTGTGCAATGCTGATAGTCCTTCAAACTAAGCCAAGTTGTCACAAATAGTAAAGGTTTACATACTGCTTTCTCAGATATAACAGAAAAATGTCTAACAAAGGAACCCAGAACGAAGTCAGAGGAACACTAAAAAATGTTATCACAAGTGATAACAAGCGGTTCTCCTTATTCTGTGGACAAGCAGAGAAGCTTCGGTTTTTCGAGAAACGGTTAGCCAAGACAAGCATTTTTAATGTTATTAAACCCAAAGGTTTTTTTAAAAAAATATTTGGACATGCGCCCTAATATAACCGACTAGGTCGAACGGGTGTTCGCCAAAACGAGGCAAATCAAACAAAGAAGAAGAGTGTTAGCCATGCGCCTGTAATTGTCAATGTCTATATTGACAGAAAAATATTCTTAAAGAGAGAGTCAGCCGGTTGAGGTCGTCAATTACTGCTGTGTGTAAGTCTGAATTTGAGGACCTTTATTTTTCATCAAGATAAGTATACGCAGGTTTCATTGATAATCTAAATGATTTGGCAGCTAGGTGATACATTTTTTTTTTAAAGTAAAGGTAGTCGTAGGGGAGTTAAGTGTTAGAGACTTCACTATACTAGGTCCAGCATCGAGATGTGGGGGGTGACCAGTTCCCTTCCTCACTACCTTTTCCTTCCCTAACCCAGGAGCAAAGTCAAGTATCCATTTACAGCTGGGTAGACTGCAGCGTGACCCCCCACCGTGTTTCAAACCCAGCACCTCTGCCGCGAGAGGCCAGCGCTCTAACCATTCTCTAGGTGATAAATATTTTACCAACAAACTAAGCATTTGAAAATCCGCCTACTTGGATCCAACGTCCGAGTTCTTAGGGATGCAGGCGTACACCAGGTTGAGAACCGCTGAGCTACGTGATTAAGCCAGCTTGTTAGTGTCTTTGTCAGTACCCAATCTCATAAATGTTGTTTGGGTGTTAATCTAAGCCAGGGTTTCTTAACCTGTAGTCCACGGGCCCCTTGGGAGTTCCAGAATGGAATCTCAAGGATCCGTGTACATAACCTAAAATATAAAACGTACATTGTTTAATTATGCGTTTATGTACATTTTTTTTTCTTCCCAAGAAGGGGCCCAGAGCCTTCATCTAACAATCAAAGGGGTCAATAATTATAATAGGATAGTAAAAGGGGTACATGGAACAAAAAAAGTTTTTTGTTTAAAAAAAAACCCCACGATTTGAGCATAAGCTGGACAGCAATGACATCAAATGAGGAAATAGTTACACATTCAACTCTCAGAAATTTAACAAAGAAGGGTGGCAAAACTCACCAGCCATACTTAGAAAAAATGGTCTCGGGAAATTGCGTCACAGCGCGAAAACTGAGGGGAAAAAGACGAAGCAGAAGACCTTAGGAAAGATGTGCACAGTGGCGTAGATAACATCCTAGCAGATACAGTGGTACTCCGTGTAGTTCTCGGGGGTCTCTGAAGAGACACAGAAAGAATAGGCCTAGTGCCCCGTCAGGCATGTCGTGCAAGGCAACTAATATAAGGATGTGCATAGGAGGATGGCAACCTCTTCGTGTAAAACACATTTTCACAGAAACCACTGCTGCAAGAGCATGTGGACGCTTGGTGCAGGCTTCCTGCAACAGTAAGGGTACCGGATGAAATGGTGGTTCCCAACGTCTCTTCACTCCAAAAGTACAAAGAAAACGTTATTTCACTCCAAAAGTACAAAGAAAACGTTATTTTACTCCAAAAGTACAAAGAAAACGTTATTTCACTCCAAAAGTACAAAGACAAAGTTATTTCACGAAAAAAGTACTATGAAAACGTTATTTCACTCCAAAAGAATCAAAGACAACGTTATTTCACTCCAAAAGTACAAAGACAACGTTATTTCACTCCAAAAGTACAAAGACAACTTTATTTCACTCCAAAAGTACAAAGACAACGTTATTTCACTCCAAAAGTATAAAGAAAATGGTCCCAGATCACTATGTCGCGGATGCTGGCCCGGTCATCTTCGCCAGACGATGAGTAATTTAACAAAATGACTAGTAAAACATCTGGTGATATAAGAACTGGAACGCTGAAAGGACAGGTGTAGAAAGACCAGATTGTAAAAGTCAACGCCCTCAGGAAGACACCATAATGACTAACTTATAGAACCCTCACAACGGAAAAGTATCACAGTCAACCAGCTACGTACGAGGCAAGATTCGATTCTTGTTATCAGCAACCGAAATAACCTCTGTTACCAGAGTGCATAGCTGTTATCGATTCACAACTGATAACAATGTTCTAACATTTATATATTTGTTTCGTTAAACTGAAGCAATTACCTTGTATTTTTATATATGAAATACGTTTCAACAAAAGGAGGCGTATGGTGAAATTCTGAAATAAAGAGATATTGGGGTCACCAGGAAAGTCATTCTACGGCAAGGCGTGGTATTCACAATATGCACTCGCACATGACCTAGCACCTGGGAAGAGAGAGGGCCCAGGAGGGTGCCCCCGAGTAGTAGTTGTAGTAGCCCACCAGTCATAATTGACAATGGGAATGCGCCCCCTGAGATGATAGCCCTCAGCTGCTTTTTTTAAAATCTGATGTTCCTTCCGGCGAGTTCTTGTCTCTTCTGCTTGTTGTGAGAGCTTCTTTCCGTCCAATCTGAGGTGGCGTCTTAGGGGGCATCGCCGCATGGTGCGATCGGCAGCTTCATCCGCCCAGGTTGCTGGATTTATGCCCAGTGCCTTCATGTCTCTCTTGCACATAACTTTGAACCTCATCTGAAGTCGCCCGGTTGTTCTTTTGCCATCCACCAGTTGTCCACAGAAAATATCTTTGCGGCGGACATGTCCAAGCAACGTAGTCTGCGCAGTCTAAGGAGTGCATACATGCTTTGATGGCCAGCACGTGACAGTGCCTTGACATTTGTCACGCTGCCCTTCTTTGAAATACCCAAGATGTGGCGTAGACGCCGTAGATGGAAAGTACTGAGCCTTCTTTCTTGCTTAGCATTGATTGTCCTCTCCAGGGCTCGAGCTTGAGGTCAGTTATATGGAGATCAAGCAGTTGCAGCATGTTCCCCCTCGCCACGTAGCAGGTAGGTCCAAATGCACGACAGTAGCCGATTCAGTTTGGCACCAGAAACGTCGCAGGAGTTGCCAGAATAATGTTGAATCAACATAAGTCTGCTTTAGGAACTCCAATTCCGGATTTATTCTCAAGGTTTACTTCCGAAGTCTTTCCCGTAAACGGATATTCCCGCAAGCCAACGGAGGTTTGAAATCAGAGCTTTATCTTCTTCTAGACAGGCTGCCAACTAAGGATCCGAAGCCCCATCTGTCCGAAGCTGCTTGTTTTAGGGCGCCAGTGACTCGCCTTCGCCCCTTCTCCTGTCAGTGGAAACAGTTCTGCCGGACTCAAATTGAGCCAAACGTCAAGGCCAAGAGCTGAACTTGGTTGTCACATACTATTTGAGGCGCGTGCTTTTTGAGGAAAATAAGGTAAAGGTACTCCCAAAGCATATACTACTGTAGGGGAGTGAAATGTTAGAGACGTCACTATACTAGGTTCAACTTCACGAGGTCCCCGTCCTCGCTGCCTTTGCCTTCCTTATCTCAAGAGCAGAGTCAGGTACCTATTTACATCTGGGTAGGCGAGCCCGGTCATTTGCCGCGAGAGGCTAGTGCTCTAACCACTGTCAATTGGACAAGAAAAAAAAGTGAGTGAAGTAAAGGCTGACTGATCGTTCCAAGGATTGAATAACTTGGCACGAAATAGCACTATGAGCAGTACCATAATTACTAGCTGTAACAATTAAGAACACTATAATACGTGTGGGTTTCAATTGTAACATTAGGGAGCTATAGAAATATTACTTGAAAGAGTTACACAGCTGTAGCATCTGTTCAGTGCTTCTTAACTTGTTAGAGGGCCCGCACCACTTGACAGCATCTTTAGAAGTCTCACATCCCTTCATAGCATCTTAAGAACCTTGACCCCTTAATAGCATCTTAAGAAGTCTCACATCCCTTAATAGCATCTTAAGAAGCCGTGTACCCCTTAATAGCATCTTAAGAAGCCTCACATCCCTTAATAACATCTTAAGAAGCGCCACACCCCTTTAATACCATCTTAAGAAGCCTTGCAGCCCTTAATGGCATCTTAAGAAGCTTCGCACCCTTAACAGCATCTTAAGGAGCCTCGCACACCTTTATATCATCTTAAGAAGTCTCGCGCACCTTTATAGCATCTTAAGAAGCCTCACACCCCTTTACAGCATCTAAAGAGGACTCGCAACCCTTTATAGCATCTTAAGAAGCCTCGCACCCCTTTACTGCACCTTAAAAAAGCCTCGCACCTCATTTTTTTCTAGCTAAAGAAAATTTGCCAGAAATTCGAAAAAAAAAGACATTTAAAAAGATGTTTGCCTCGTTTTGGCGAGGCGCGCACCGCTTAACCTAGACACAGGTTCCATTGGTTATATTAGGGCCCATGTCGAAATATAAAAGACCTTGTTAATATTGAAAAATAGACATTCAAATATTGTCTTTTGACATAAAATAAAAAAGTAACATTTTAAAATATATATATATATATACAGTATATATATATATAGACTATACAGGGTGGGCCAAAAGTAGGTATACAGTACTGATCGGGTCATGGTATTTTTATTTTATCTTTAGTTCATCTCGCAAGCATTTATCGACATTGGTGCTAACCGGAATTTGTGTGTTACTGTGTGTCACAGTGTCGGGGACAGGTTCCAGGAACGTTGCAACGTTGACAGAGGACATTTCGAGCACCTAAGAGTTTAAACATGACCCGATCAGTAGTGAGCCCTGAAAATGTCAAAAACTGGTTGTTGTTTTTTTTTTCGTACGCCCGCTATTACTCGAGGTGAAATCTCAGGTTAGTATGTCTAACCTGAGACTGATTTTACGTGAGTATCCCTTTTTTCTTGTACAGAGACAGGTGTCCCTCGCCATTCAGACAGATACTCGCCGATTTCGGAGGTACCCATTAGAGCTGGGTCGGCTCAGGAGCCGTTAGTCCCTGGTCGACGACACTGCTTCAAATGTTTCGTCAGGGCTGGAGTTAATCCAGTCCAAATCCCGGTCGACGAAAATCTTCAAATGTTCTCGCCCGGGTTTGATCCTGGGTCACCCGGTCGCCAGCGCAGTGTGGTAGCTACTACACTAGCGCGGCTCCCAAAAAAAATTGTTATAATTAGAGGCACTTGAATTAGGAGTGCTTTTCTTAGTAATTTCGTGCGTTTTGTCACACAGGTGAAGACATATACCCCGCACCAATATTATAAAATTTTTGAAGAAAATTAATATTCTAAGTACAATGTACTCATAAATGAGGCATCTGAGGAAGGTGGTCAAAGTAACAAGAAGGGACTAAGTCCGCGACCAGACGATAAGCCATGGCCTCGAAACCCAGCCCCTGTGAATGGCTATTGCGCTCTGATATAACACAGGGACTTTGGCGTAGGTTGAAACAAACATGCCTAACAAAAAACAACAAAAACCTCAAAAGGGATTTGGGGGGAGACTGGAGAATTATAGAGCCATTTTAACTACAAAATTGCAGCGCAATTTAAATGTAAAATTACAGTGCAACATAACTTTAGCATTACAAAGAAATACAACTGAAGTAGCAGAATGGGAAATGTATCTCTCTTACAGTCGTTTCACAAGAGTTAAAATACGGGACTACTTTACTGGATAACGCCCGCTGTTTTTTTCTTTTCAGAACCAGTGGTCCTAATGATGTCATCCTCCCCCCCCCCCCCCCCCCCCCCCGCTCCCCCTCCCCCCCCCCCCCACCCCCCCCCCCCCCGGGTCTCATGGGTAGTGAGATCGGATGCCCAGCCTACTCAGATAAGGGCGAAAATGTAGGAGGTCCCGTGTGCAAGTTGCGCACGTTAAAAATCCCACGGCAGTTGGAAATCGTAAATAGTAGGCCATATGGCCGCTGCCCTGGCAACATTTAAAAATTAGAAACCTACCCACCATATATATATAGAATGTGTGATTTCTATATATACACATTGGGATTCTCGCCGGTGCTACGGAGTTCGTGCAGTGTGCTGCGATCCTCCTTGTGTGATCTAAGGGAGGAGATCGGAGCACTGATGGAGTTGTCCGTGTGCAATGTTAATAGTCCTTAAAACCAAACCAAACCCGCTAATCTCATATACCTTGTAACAAGAATTAAAATATGGGACTACACTTCTGGATAACACAGACTCCTCACGTGTTCATGGTCGTTGTAACAGGAATTAAAATGCCGGACAACACTACTGAATAACAAAGTCTAATCTTACGTTTTCGTATACAAGGGGATTGACATAAGTCTTGGGCCTGACCATGAAGGACATGTCACAGAGAGCTGAAATTTTGTATAGTGTTTATTCCTTTTCAATATAGCCACCGTCTGAATTGACACACTTCTGCCATCTCTGCTTAACCTTGAAAAGACCTTGGGAGTAGAACACCCTGTTTTTCAAACTAAACCAGTCATCACATGCCAGTATAACCTCTTCATCGCTGTCAAAATGATTTCCTTTTAGCTGTTTTTTAAGATTTGGGAATAGAAAAAAGTCTGATGGAGCCAAATCTGGAGAATATGGTGGGTGTGGAAGAATTTCAATATTCAAATCGTTGGCTGCTAGTTGCAAAAGCTGTGCTTTGTGAGAGGGCGCGTTGTCTTGAAGCAAAGGAAGATTTTGAGTGCGCGTTATCCCTCGTTTCCTGGTCACAACCTTTCTTAGTTTTGTGAGAAGATCTGCATAGTACTGTCCATTAACTGTGTTGCCACGAGGCAGATAATCTTTCAAAAGAACACCTTTGCCGTCCCAAAAAAACAGTCAGCATCACTTTTCCTGCAGATTTCTGCGCTCTCGGCTTGACAGGTGTTGGGGAGCCCGGGGTTTTCCATTGCATGCTGGCAATTTTGGATTCGGAGTCATAATGGTGTACCCAAGTCTCATCTACTGTCACCATGGTCTCCAAAAAAATGTTTGACTGACACTTTTTGAGCACCTGTTGACAGCAATTTACCCTCGTTTGCTTCTGTTCACGTGTCAACAGTCGCTGAACCCAGCAAGCACACACTTTTCTCATGTTCAGTCTGTTGTGTAAAATTCTATAAACTGTTCTGTCATTTAGTTTTACTCTACTAGCTATCTCCACAATTGTCATTTTTTGATCCTGGTCAATGATTTTCTTCACTCTTGTTGCATTTTCATCATTACACTCTGAGGCTGGTCTACCAGATCTTGGCAGATCAGCAACATTTGAGCGGCCGCACTTAAACTGTTAACACCAGTTTTTTACCGAAGTATATGAAGGACAAGAATCACGAAACACTGGTTCCATCTCCCTGTGTATTTCTGTATGTGTTTTTCCCTGAAACATCAGAAATTTTATCACAGCTCTGGCCTCCTTCTTTTCCATTGTTTTGACAAGTCTTTGGAGCAGCAGATCCGGTCAATAGGATACATTGCGCCGTGCACCGTAGCGGGAAAACCCACTGAAGAAACAAACGCGTACTTTACACATTCAGTGCAAATATGATGAACTTTAAATGTGCCAAGTTTCATCTTCCTCCTGTGACTCCTTCACGGTCAGGCCCAAGACTTATGTAAATCCCCTTGTATATAACAATAATTAAAATGCGGGGCTACACAACTGGATAACACCGGCCAAACTTTTTACGTTTATATATATATACAGGGTACAGGAACCCGTTACACGCCCATTGAGGCATATTGGGAATATGGTGTTAGGTCCATATTATCTTGACCGTCGGCACTAGAGGGGTGATGTGGTCGGCATCACGCCGGCCGCCTTAACCTTCCCAGAGTTGCTCTGGTACCCATTTGGGGCTGGGTCGACCCAGGAGCCGTTTGTGGCCTAAAAATTCCCGCCTCATCTGGGGATCGAACCATAGACCACTGCGCTAGGAAGCCAGTGCACTAACCACTATGCTACCGCTATATATATAGTTATTGTTGATCAGAATCTAAGTCACTGCACTCCGGGCAAACCCATAGGTGCTCAGTCTCCCTCAGCAAATGTCGATGGGTATGAATGCTGATTGTTCCTGTTGCCCGTTGGTTGTATACACACCGGATGCATCCTCTCATTCATCCATCCGTTCTGGTCTTACGTTTGATGCCAAATCCCAGCAATCTTAGCCCCGATGGTGCATCAATTGCTGTGTCATTCTCTAACAGGCGATCATTAACTGCCCTCAGTATCTCTCCCTTATTCAGTGCACCTTCTATGGGTGCTCTTGAAGCTAGTCTATCAGCTCTTTCATTACCGCGTACCCCTGCATGACCAGGACAGTAGATCCAGACCAGTTCAGGAACTTCAGGAAGATTCGAGCCTTCTATGGAGGTTTTCCATTCATGACGGAGCCATCCATTTTGGACTTTCCGAAGCATGGATTGTGAGTCTGACACAATAACCGCACTTGTTAATGAAGTCTGAGACAACCACCTTATGGCTGCTGTGGTGAACTTCTAAATAAAATATCTAAATTAGAATATAACAGTCTAGTGCATAAAGTCAAAGATAGGATAGTACTACAAATTTTCGGCGAGAATTGTAGTCGTCGCCTACGCCTTCAGCGTATTATTTGATAACGCTTTGGCCGAACCAAAAAGGGTACCCTATTTTTCAAATTCGTCCTTGAGACAAACGTACCACTTTTCCAAGTTCAATGAAGTATTTGCCTAAAATACATTGTAGAGGGGAGGGGCACGGAGAGATAACCAACGGAAATCACGTCTCCCATTGTTTCTAAAAATAAAACCAACTTGCTAGCCTTGCCCTTAGGCGGTTTTCAAATTACGATGTAAACGTTAGAAAATGTGGACACTACGGTCATGAAAACACGCTTAGCTCTTGTTGCGAATGACGTAATTCTCGTGTATTACGAGAGACTCTCATATTTAGCTTGAAAGTACATGGAAAAAGAATTGAACAGGAGGTAGTTTAAAAATAAACAACTAACATAGAAAAAAAGATGGAATTTTGAACAAAGCCACTTAGCCCTATAACAAAAATATATTATCGTGTGCCTGAAGACTTGATGACCAAGAATATGTTGTTAGTTATCTAAATAGTCCATTAAATAATCAAATATTGGTAATAATACATAGAGAATCGGAGATACTGTCAGGTCAAGTCATGTCTGCTTAGATTGGATAGCATATTTTTTGGGGGGAAAAATTAGGTGAAAGAAAGGCTAAGATAGTACGATGAAGTGGATTGGATGAAATTTGAAGGAAGCCGAAATATTATTGGCTAACCTAAATATACAAATCTAGTTGGTAATAGTAACACATAGAGGTTTGAGATATTTTTAAAAAATAAAGTTTCATTCAAGAAAAGAGATGCTTGGTCTCATTGGCCAAAGCTTTTTACTTTAACGAAATAGTAGGCTGCTCACTGCCATTTTTTCGAAATATTCTGAGGAACAAGCAGCGATGAGCAGACTTGTGCTTTGTTTTAAACTAAATAACAACAGAAAGCAGTCTGAACAGAGGCAGTGATGAAAGTGTGCCATATTCTATTGCCTAATTCATCGTTACTTGTTTATATTTCCTTGATATGTGGTAAGATTGATTTTATCGACTTTTTAATTAAAAAAGGGTTGTGTGAAAAAAGAAAAGGCCATGTAAAAAATTGTAATTAAATGGTTCCATGGCAGACTTAGGCATAGCCTAGATGTTGATCCGTCATATAAGGGACTATCTAAGAAGTTTAAAACTATAGGACTATATATATGATGGTCATACAGGAACATTACACCTATCTTATTGCATGGAAAAGATTACTGCAGGAATGACAGAGGTGTAGCATCCATTAGGGAAGAGAAAAGAAAACTGGTACAATTTGTTCCATCAAACTAAAGTGGAGAAGCAGAGTTGTCAGAGAGAGCTGACCATGTTCTTTTGTATTGAATGTATGTTTACATGTAAATTAGGAGGAATTAGTTTGATATTAAGACAGAACCATAACTTGCATCGACAGGGGTTCCTGCTGGCACTTGTCTGGTGCTGGTACTCGATGACAGAGAAATTCAGCACTATTTCTAAGAGTCTCTGGTACCTGCTGGTATTAGAGAAGTTCAAGACCAGAGGAGACTGAAGTGTTTGGCCAAACCAACTACAACTGCTGTGATTCCAGGATCCAGATAAGTGCAATATCTGGCCTGGGACAACTTATCACGATTAAAGAAAAATCTCCTGTATAGACAAAAACGTTCCTCCAAAAGACTAACATAAACGATCCTAGTGAAACAAAAGAACATTGGGATGATGATAATCCCCAACCTGCCTTCTAGTACCAGTAGTACATAGAGTACTTAACATCAACTTGAAAATTTGTAACAATGTACTATGGACATATTGTCTGTTGTATGTAAATATCTTTACATATATTTGTACATATATCTATCCAGCTAAATTGATTCTCATTGAACTGTAGTCCTGACCAAAACAACTTTAGGCTCAGGACCAATAAAGTTTAACAAAAGAATTTTTAAATATAAAATTTAACAGCTGGAGTTAGTTGAGTTTATCATAGTAATTAGTATATGTTTGTATATGTTTTTGTATTGAGATTCTTTAACAACACTCTTACAATACCCTAGACACTTTATGTAGCTTTCAGTCACGCTAGTCAATAAAGAATATAACTTAGAGTGAGATCGTAGGGTGGTAACAAGAAAGGTACTCTGTAACCCAGTTGTCCATTGTTTACCTCAGAGACCTTCACAGTTGATCTCACTCAAGTACAACTATACGCACACCATTCTTCTTAAATCAAAACCCACCACAGCTGCAGTGGCTGCATCTACCTCCATTCTCATGCTGGAGGTTGTTGTCATGTAAGCCCCGCTATGTTCGGCGACGACTCTGCCCTTTACTCTAGCAGAGAAGCCCCACCTTGATTATTCACCACGGATTACAGACCAATCAGTGTGCACAAAGACATCATCATCCCCAGCATGATCATTTATCAGTTTCCATCTGTGCCCTCCCATTGGATCAAGTTTTGCACTCTCTACTACGGCTGGTGATGACCTGGTAATTAGTCCAGTTCTCATTTGATTTACTCCACACTGCCTTTTTGAATATATTTTCAACTGTGGTCACCTGCTTAATCGTTGCCTCTGTCTGTGCCATCCATGACATCCCCGCTTTATTCTCGCTCCCTTAATGTCAGCTACGTTTCCATATAGGCGGTGCCTTTTGTCTGTGGTTACTCGCATACAGACTTTAGATTGAGCCATCGCATATCTGGATCTAATCGACAGTAATCCAAGCCTGTACCGCATCGTTACGATGGGGGGTATCTCGCATACAGCCAAAGATTATACGCATTCCATTTTGAATGCGTTCCAATCGTTCACACCGTGATATTGACAGCGTGAGTATCCCCAGACCATACCTGATTATTTGCTGCTTGGCGGAGGACTGTGGAGGCTGAGATGCAAAGAATGAACCAGAGATGGGGCACTGTACGAAGGATGGCCACCGACCGAGCAAAGTGGAATCAATTTGTTGTTGCCCTACAAGACGCCACTAGGCGTGATGGCCACTGACTGCTTTGACGGTCGGCGGCTAAGGATCAAAGAAGAAGAAGATACCTGATTATACAGGAGAAACAATAGTCTCTGTGCCAGGTGCGCTGCGGCCATTGTTTTTAGGGCTGCAACACCTCTGTTGCACTTTTGTATGGTTTAATCAACATGGTACGTGTATCGAATGTTATTCCGAGGTATTTCAGCTTGTCTTGCCTTTCCATTTTCTGCCCACTGAAAGTAATGTCTAGAAGATCTGCTTTCAATATAGAGTTGCTCAGTGAGCACTACAGTACACAGGCTTTGTAGGGATTGATCTTGGAGCCGGTCCTCACACCATTTACCTACCACGTGTATATATATTTATTAACAGGCATACCTCACTCTTTCGATAGGTTAGGGACCAGAGCACTGACGAAAGTCGAAAATCGACGAAAGTCGAAAATCGACGAAAGTCGAAGCATAGCATTTATTTGGCTTGCAAATGCATTAGGGCCGCAAAAAAAAAAAAAAAAAAAACGTAAATAACTAACTATATAACACTTGCGAACGCGTGCAACACCTAAATAAACAGAAATAAACATAAGAATAAAGAAAATACAGTAATAAATAAAAAAATACGTAAATAACATCGTACCTTAAAATAATTCTTGAGCAAGTAGACGATGAATATATACAGTATGTACAGTTTTGAATGTTGGTGATTTAGAGGGATTCTAGACTTAGAAAATCAGATGGAGAAAATTGAGGAGGCTCATCTTCAGAACAGGAGGAACTCAATCTAATTCTTTTAGTAGAAGGGGACGATGAAGGAGATCTAACAGGGGCTGGGGCTGATGTTAATGGCTCGGAATCTGAAGGGTTAGGGGGACGGGTGACTGAAGTTGGTTGTGGCGGTTGCGTCTTGAAAAAGGAGAGCCTCATTGATGTCTTCTTCCGCTAATACTCGTGGCTGAACGCTCAGCAGTGAATATGTGTTTAATGTGGAAATTTCGTACCATTTAGAGTTAAGGTTAGGGTTAACCCTAAACACGTGTCTTATAATCACGATAAGAACACTGCCATTATACTGTTATCACAAAAATAACTATGAACTGCTTACAGTATAATCACACAAATAATATAGTATGAACAGTTTAGTTATTTTAATCACAAAAATAAGTAGTATTAATATGGTTAATCACAAATATAAAAATTCAATACGGACAACTTCAAAAAAACAGTGCACACCGAACGACTTCTGTTCAAAGACTGGACGACGACAGAAACACGATGACGCGCGGTTGTGACGAAATGCGACGAAAGAGCGAAGCGAGCGACGAAATTTGGAAACGTGGTTATAATTGAAAACCGACGAAAGAGCGAAGCGACGAAACTCGAAGCGACGAAAGTCGAGGTATGCCTGTATATATAAATGTATAGGTATTTATACACATTTATATTTACATTGTAACAAGAATTAAAATATGGGACTACCTTACTGGATAACACCCGCTTATCTCATTACGCGTTCATTTTATACGTTATAACAAGAATTAAAATACGGGACTAAACTATTGGATAAAACCTGCTCGTCTCTTTATTTTGTCATAAACGTTGCAACAAGAATTAAAATTCGGGACTACACTACTAGATAACACCGGCCAATTTATATGTTTTCTCATATGTAGTAACAAGAATTAAAATACGCACAATTTCCTTACGTTTTTTTATATATGTTGTAACAATAATTAAAATAAAGGAACAATTGTCAAATTGCCCAAGAAGGGCGACCTTGCAGACTGCAACAACTGGAGAGGAATTACCCTCCTCTCAGTTCCCAGCAAAATACTAGGCAGGATAATCATCCAGAGAATTTCAAAAGCAGTTGACCATAAACTGAGGAAAGAACAAGCGGGCTTCAGAAAGAACAGAAGATGTGCAGATCATATATTTGCCCTCAGGAACATTATAGAGCAGTGCTCAGAATGGCAGAGACAGCTGTACATTAACTTTGTTGATTTTGAAAAGGCTTTCGACAGCATACACAGGGACAGCCTATGGAAAATTCTGAGGGCTTATGGAATTCCCAGCCGCATTGTTTCCATTATAAAAAGCCTCTATTCTAACTTTACGTGCAGTGTTGGATCGAGTAATGTAACTTTCGAAGTGAAAACAGGAGTACGACAGGGATGCCCCTTATCAACAACATTATTTTTGACAGTCATAGATTGGGTGATGCGCCAGACAACAGAGGGCAGTCCAAGGGGAATTAGATGGACAACGTTTTCTACACTGGAAGATTTGGAATATGCAGATGACATTGCACTGCTCGCGCATTCACACCAACACATTCAAGACAAAACTGATAGACTGAATAAGTATGGCCAGCAGGTTGGCCTGAACATCAATCTGAAGAAGACAGAGGTCATGACACTAAATGTGGGCAATCCTGAGCCAATAACAGTAAGGAACCAGAAGTTAGAACAGACAGACACATTTACTTACCTAGGAAGCATAGTAACACCTGACGGCGGAACAAGCAAGGACATTAACAACAGAATGAATAAAGCGAGAACAGCCTTTGCTATTCTCAACAACATTTGGAAGTCTTCCCAGTACAGCACAAACACCAAATTAAGACTGTATGAGAGCTGCGTACTTTCTGTGCTTCTCTATGGTGCGGAATGTTGGAGAGTAACAGAGAAGGAAATGTCGAAACTGTCCTCCTTCCACACAATCTGCCTAAAGAAAATTCTCCGAATCTTTAGGCCAAACACCATCAGCAACCAAGAACTACTTATTCGGAGTAACCAGGAGGACATGCACACCATCATAGCTGGCAGACGCTGGAGTTGGGTTGGCCATGTCCTCAGAAGGGACCCTGATACCATCGCAAGAACAGCTATGCTATGGACCCCCGAGGGAAAGCGAAAGAGAGGCCGACCAAAAACAACTTGGCGGAGAATTGTGGAAGCTGAGATGCAAAGAATGAACCACAGTTGGGGCACTGTACGAAGGATGGCCGCCGACCGAGCAAAGTGGAATCAATTTGTTGCTGCCCTACAAGACGCCACCAGGCGTGATGGCCGCTGACTGCTTTGACGGTTGGCGGTTATGGATCAAAGAAGAAGAAGAATAATTAAAATATGGGTCTACACTTCTGGATGACACCGGCTCTTTACGTGTTCGTATATGTTGTAACAAGAATTAAAATACGGATCTACACTACTGGATAACACTACCTAATTTCCTTACGTTTACACATATGATGTAACAAGAATTAAAATACGGGACTATACTACTGGACTGGATAACACCGCCTAATTTCCTTATGCTTTCCTATATGTTGTACGGTAACAAGAATTAAAAATAGGGACTACACTTCTTGATAACACCGGCGGCTCTTTACGTGTTCGTATATGTTGTAACAAGAATTAAAATACGGGACGACACAACTTAATAACACCGTCTAATCTCTTTACGTGTTCATATATGTTGTAACAGCAATCTATATCACACGCTGCATCTGTAGGCGGCATGTCTCAAACGTGATCTAAAACAGCATCTGTGGTTGCAAGCGAACTCAGAAAATCCTCAAAATCGATTGACTGACACAACCTGGAGTTAGCTGGACGGGAGAAGATGAGGGGTGGGACTGGTGGAGGAATGGATGACAACGGCTGGAGAAATTAAGGGACAGCGTGAATCATCAGTTCAATCAGCCGATGAAATGCGAGGTGTGACTTGAGTAACTCTGGGGCTGGCTAGAGGATAGCGGACGGGATTCGGGGAATACTAATAAGGTTAATTGGGGTAAATTTCGGAAAAAGGCGGACTTGGATAATGTTGTGCATAGGGCAGACAGCCTCTTCATCTTTGGTAAACGGATATAGTAATCACCACTGTAAGAGCATTTGTAGGTTCTCAGAGAGGGTAATGTTCAGCATTAGTGCCACCGATCGTTTACTTTGTCCTTAAAAAGTAGAAATAATAGAAGCCAAATAAATGTGGGGATGAGTATAAACTCCGATGCCGAGTACAAAGTAAACGATCGGTGAAACTAAAGCTGAAGATTACCCTCAGGGAGAATGATCACATATTCCAGACCACAAGGTCTTTTATATTAGGCATGAACCCCAATATAACCGATGGACCCGTGTCTATGTTGAACGGTGCGCCTCGTCAAAACTTTATTTTAAAAAAAAAAAGGTTCTCCGAGAGCTTAGGTGAGGCACGGGCAATTTCACATTGTGAGTCCCCCTGTTTAGGAAGCGGGGTAAAAATAGAGCATTAATCATGCATCCTTGGCTGAGGCGAAGCCCCCACTGTGAGGACCATTTAGGGCCAAATGACCCTGCTGACCCCACCTATCGTAGGACTCGAACACACGAAAGCTATGCGCAAGCTTCCTGCAAAAAAGGGGAAGGGGGGGGGGGGACTGCATTGGTCGCTCCATGCTTCATATGAAGTACAAAGAGAACTGGTAATGATGTTAAACGGGGAAAGAAATAACTGCTGGTCGACCCAGCCCCAAATGGATACCAGAGCAACTATGGGAAGGTTAAGGCGGCCGGCGTGATGCTACCCACATCACCCCTAGTGTGCCGACGGTCAAGAAAATATGGGCCTAACACCATATTCCCAATATGCATCAATGGGCGTGTAACGGGATCCTTTCCTATCCAGAATGCCAGCAGGTTTTTTTTTTTTTTAATTTAGCTTTAAGTTTCATACTTAAGTTGACGCTTGCGTCTCGAGCCAAAGATACCGAGTTCGAAACCTCGTAAGATTTGCACTCCAGTCTACTTAGCTGTAAACGGCTACTGAGTTCCCAAAAAACGAAAGTATCGAGGTAGGCAACCGGTGGCCCCCACCTCATACAGCTAAGACCTAGTAAAGTGCAGTCTGTAACATCTTACTTTCAGGGGCAGATTATCCATTAGGCTACGTAGGCTGAAGCTTAGAGGCCCAGAGCTCTTGGCGGGCCCGTATATAAGTTTAAAAAATGCATAGACTTTTCAATAAAATGTATTTATTGCGTTTACCTTAATAATAATAAAAATAACACTAATAAAAAAATTATTATTAATAAAAGAGGTAAGCAATGTTAACATACCAGGTTATTAATAATACTAGTGTATACCATCACCATGCTAAGGGGTTTGAAAAAAAAAGACATTAAAATTATTGTCTATTAGATGAACACCAAAAAGCCTAGAGGCTCTTCTTGGCTTAATCCGGCCCTGCCAACTCCCCTCGGCAATGTCAGCGGGGAGACTACTTCTATCTTTTTACTAAAGTTACAGATTTTCATAAATGGGTCCTTGCGCAGACCAGACGATTGAAATAGTTCGAAAAGGTCGCAATGATGAACTTGAGGGAAAGAATTAAATACCAGTGGACTAAGTCGTGAGGACAAGACGTAAGTCGTGAGGACAAGACGTAAGTCGTGAGGACAAGACGTAAGTCGTGAGGACAAGACGTTAGCGTTAGATAGGTAACCCACCGAAGATACCAGATGACAGTATTACAAGGCAGTCCTTGTTCTGGAATCTCCGGGTGGAAGAAACAGAAGACTAAAGAACACACAGAGCAGGGAACTAGACGACAGACATGAAAGGAAAATATGAAACATGGAATGACCTTGAACATGACGTGAACTTGGTGAATGCCTACGCTGAGAGCTGAAGAACAATGCATGAATGATGAAGGTTGTAAGAAATCGGTGAAGAGACTATACAGAATTGGTACAACAGATCTCTACACCTGTGGTACCAGCACCGTGACAGCCGAATATCTGCTGCAGTCCGGCCCAACATACGGCAGTGAACGGAGTAGCATATGGCTCAACAACCTACTTCACTCCGCGAAAAACTGTTTAGAGATTTCAGGAACCTTGAGTTGACTACTGCCTTTATTAAAGTCATTAATGAGGAAGTTTGAAGGCGAAGAAGAAGCAGAAGCAGAAAATCGAGAGGTTAACATGTCAAAGAAACACAATATGACAGCATACCACGGCGAAACACGTGCGCTGGATTGGAACTCAATACTCAGCCGTATCCGCGACACTTTTTTTAATTTTAATTTTAAATACAATTTTGCCTCGTTTTGGCGAGGCGATTCCTGTTCAAGCTAGTCGGTTATATTAGGGCACATGTCCAAATCACTAAATGTGGACAATCCTGAGCCAATAACAGTAAGGAACCAGAAGTTAGAACAGACAGACACATTTACTTACCTAGGATGCATAGTAACACCTGACGGCGGAACAAGCAAGGACATTAACAACAGAATGAATAAAGCGAGAACAGCCTTTGCTGTTCTCAACAACATTTGGAAGTCTTCCCAGTACAGCACAAACACCAAATTAAGACTGTATAAGAGCTGTGTACTTTCTGTGCTTCTCTATGGTGCGGAATGTTGGAGAGTAACAGAGAAGGAAATGTCGAAACTGTCCTCCTTCCACACAATATGTCTAAGGAAAATTCTCCGAATCTTTTGGCCAAACACCATCAGCAACCAAGAACTACTTATTCGGAGTAACCAAGAGGACATGCACACCATCATAGCTGGCAGACGCTGGAGTTGGGTTGGCCATGTCCTCAGAAGGGACCCTGATACCATCACAAGAACAGCTTTGCTATGGACCCCCGAGGGAAAGCGAAAGAGAGGCCGACCAAAAACAACTTGGCGGAGAATTGTGGAAGCTGAAATGCAAAGAATGAACCACAGTTGGGGCACTGTACGAAGGATGGCCGCCGACCGAGCAAAGTGGAATCAATTTGCTGCTGCCCTACAAGACGCCACCAGGCATGATGGCCACTGACTGCTTTGACGGTTGGCGGTTATGGATCGAAGAAGAAGACATGTCCAAATATATAAGACCTTTAGGTCTGGTAGTATCCTGGTGACAGATGTAGATAAAAAGGTGGACGAGAAGAAAAAGAAGAGAAATTAGAAGGATATGGGATACTCTGAAACTGTGAGTACCAGTAAGATTGGTGGTGAGTTTAAAGGAAGTGTACCAGTAAGCCTGGTGGTACAGCAAATTTTTTATTCCCTGCAAAGGTACCATTTTTAAAAATATGTTTAATTCAGTCATCTGTCTTTAGTGTTTACAGATTTGTTTTTGTTCAAAAGGAGAAATGGTGCCATCCTCAGGACACGAAACAGAAATAGCACTCCATAATTCTTTGCAATCATTTAGTGATGACTTACTTGATAGTTATCTACACAGAAGATTTATGGTGTGTGATCTGATTATCTTTATCAACTGTAGCAGGTCAATGACATTTCCATACAGCCTCGCTAAAGGTCAGGAGATAGAGTTGGCGATAGATTATATGACACATCCGACAGATTATATGACACATCCATGATGAATACAGTTGAAGAAATGAAGAATGAACTACGCGAAAGAAGTCAGGACAAGAAGAAAGTGTGGAGATGTCAGCAGATTGTTAGAAATCAATCTAACGGCTACCACTACAAACCTTCACCTGAGTAGTTCCTGGTGGTCTCTGAGGAGACCAAGAAAGAATAGGATTACCGCCTGCTCTGGCGTATGGTGTGAGGCCACTAATATAAGGTTGTGCAAGGGGCTGGCAACCTCATGGTGCAAAACAAATAACTACATAAACCACAGCTGTAAGAGTGCGTTATGTTGTGGCACAGGTTTCCTGCAAGAAAACCAGCTGTAGTGGTGGATCCATGCTCCATAGGGAGAAAAAGGGAAATGAATTAATGAAAGGAAACATAAGCACGACATTAGCACCAGAAAAGCTCAGACTGGGAAGAGAAAGTAGTATAAATGATTTCGTGAATAAAATGAACAAAATATAGTCTGATGCTAGCCAAGAAATGTCACAAGAACATTGCGTTTCCCCTTGTTGGCATAACTTGAAGGAAAAGTGTTCAAGTATAATGGATATGCGATGCCATGACAAGAACAGTTACGCTATGGACCCCTGAAGGAAAGCGAAAGACAGGCCGACCAAAAACAACGTGGCGGAGAACTTTGGAGGCAATGATGCAAAGAATGAACCTGAGCTGGGGCACTGCACGAAGGATGGCTGCCAACCGAACAAAGTAGAAGCAATTTGTTGCTGCCCTACAAGACGCCACCAGGCGTGCTGGCCACTGACTGCTTTAACAGCAAGTAGCTAAGGATCAAAGAAGAAGAAGAAAGATGATTGATAAGGAAAAATTTCACAAGTACACTGCATCCAGTTCCCTATGTAGTTCCAGGTGGTCTCTGAGGAGGCAAAGAAAGTTTAAAAGTATTGTTTCCTCAGGTATGTTGTAAACAATGACTAATTTGAGGTTGTGCATGGCCATGGCAACCTCCTCATGTAAAAAATATTGCTAAAGAAACGACCAATGTAAGAGTTTGCGCTTTTGGTGTAGACTTCCTTAAGAATATCATCCACAATGGCGACTCCATGCTAAGTACAGAGCAAAAAAAAAAAAAAAAGATCATGGTGATAATGAATACACCCAGCATGCACCTCACTAAATCATCCACACAGAATTACTGTGAGAATGAAAAATCATGTTTAACTTACATGCATCAACCATATGAAATTCAGCTTAGGTAAAACGGGCATGTCAAGCAGATAAAGACTGGATCTTAGATATCCATTACATTTCACATTACAGTCGCTCGTAAATTCTAAATTGTTGAAGTGACTTACTTTCTGCCTCTTTTTGTGTGTGTGTGTCATGAATAAATAAATTCATAAAGTAACAGATTTCCACCAGTTACTGTAAAAATGAACATGTTTGGAAAAAAAAACAACCTCCACAAACCACGCCTGTTATTTTCATTATCAAAATGCTGAACAGGAGCCAGGGATGGGACTAACACCAGAAAGACATAAGCCCCTTCCTAAACATAACTAGCAAAAGTAATATTGTTTTACAAATGGGTGATACAACAGTAAAGGGGTAGTCTCATAGCAGATACTACCGTAGGGGAGTGAAGTGTTAGAGACTTCACCATAAACGGTCTAGCATCAAGAAGTGGGGTGACCAGTTACCTTCCTCGCTGCCTTTTCCTTCTCTAACTCAAAGTCAGGTACCCATTTACAGCTGGGTACACTACAGCATGTCAGTACTGTGATTCGAACCCGGCACGTTAGCAGCGAGAGACCAGCACTTTAACTACTCTGTGAATCGGACACTCATAAAATGGGTGATAAACTAGATAAAAAAATAATAAGAAGTTTCACGTAACACATTTCATCAGCCAGTTACAAAAAGGAGATAAAGATTAGAAATATAGTTAGGCTATGAGAAAAAAAAAACCAAAAAAGTTACAGACATTCATAAATGTCTGGGTAGACTTTCTATTGGGTATAATTGAAAGATTGAAATGGTATGACAACGTCACAAATGTGGAACTGATGACAAAAACCAGACAAGTGCCTGTGGAACAAGAAATTAGTAGAAGACTGGCGATGGGTAGGACACACATTGAGGAAACCTGCTGATAGCATTTACAAGGTAGTCCTTGTTCTGGAATCCCCAGGGAAAGAGAGGCAGAGGTGGACCAAAAAAAACACATGGAGAAGAGAACTGGATACAGAGGTGAAAATGATGAGAAAAACATGGAAAGAACTTGAGCGGATGGCACAGGATAGGAGGACTTGGCGTGGGTTTCCTGAAGGCCTATGCTGCTTGGGGAGCTCAAGAGTATTAAATATTGAATGAGAAAATGACAAAAGGACACAATGAATACCTGGGAAAAAATATATAAATATACCAAGTTCAGGAGCACGGAATATACAAAAAGTGAGAAAGATTATGACTAACGCCAGGAAATAGTAACACTATATATGCAAATAAAAATGCTGATCAAAAAACGAAATATCAACGCAAGAAAATGCAACAAAGAAAATCAAATAACAGAAAAATATAATTTTAAAAATAAATTAGCCTGGGGTGAATGACAAATCCAAAACATGGTCCAAAACATGGTCATCATTTTAGGCCACAAACGGCTCCTGGGTCGACCCAGCCCAAAATGGGTACCAGAACAACTCTGGGAAGGTTAAGGCGGCCGGCGTGATGCTGACCACATCACCCCTAGTGTGCCGACGGTCAAGAAAATATGGACCTAACACCATATTCCCAATATGCCTCAATGGGCGTGTAATGGGATCCTTTTTTTTTTTATGGTCATCAAGTTGATAATGGTTCAGAAACATAAATTATTCACACAACTAGCAAGTATGCTTTCACAACAGACACAGTACCTTATCAACATGAATAGTCCCACTCATGTTGTGGAAAATCCAGGCCAGGTGAACAAACTCAGTGGCTGGAGATTAGAAAACAGAACTGTGTGGCAGGTAAAATTAATTATGACAGCAAACACCACAATACACACTGCTTTCCACAAAAAGAAAATCCCCTTTGGCTTCAACGGGACATATCACGGATGTTACCTTATGTACCTGTGCAAAATCTCACCTGTTGGTAATTCAGCGGGACAGTTAAATATTCAGTCTTACTGCCACAATGACATTAAAATATGTAAAGAATAGAATAAAAGTAATTAAAAAAAGCAAATTTGAATACTGTATTAAAGGAAAAACAACAGCAAGAACATTTACAAAGATAAATAAATATTTAACTCAACAGGGAAATCACACAACAGGAGGTTTTCTGAGCATCTAATGAAGTCTCTGGTTGAATCACAGAATAATAGATAAACATCGCCAATTGGCACAAATGGCCACTGATATCTTGGCCATGTCGTTTGGACTGACTAAAAAATAACTGCTAAAACTAACTATAAACCTGTTTAGAGCTCTTAAGAAAATACTAATGTCTGACAAACATTGAGGCCTTCAATAAAAAAAAATTAATACAACAGGAAGAAAACACCAACTTATCACCCATGAACTCTTCAAATAATTATAAAGCTATCACCGACGTCCTTCATTCAATCAGACTCATAGTTCTTTTACATTATGGGCATTCATAATGGTTCATAATGAAACCCTCACTGATAATTTAATCACCCCAAGCGACATGCCTGCCCTATCGATAGCCATTTGGCCAACATGGCGCAGTGTGTCTATTATTCTGTAAGTCAACCATGATCTCTTTTACCAGTGAATGCTTAATTCTGCTAAAGCTCACTGGCACTAATGAAGATGCACCCAAAAGGTGTGATGCTCCATTAGTTTTATTATTTTTTTTTAATGGATTTGAACTCATACAGTTTTTTTCCACACTGCTGTAGCACAGGCTTAATGATTGTTTTATGTCGTCTGACAGAATGAGAATTAAAATGGTAATGAAAATGCACCAGCTGTAGTGTTCAATCATGCTGTTACTGCTTTCATTTATAACCACCCAATCCGTTAGCAAACACCTGTTAGGTATTAATTTTAGTTATCTCGAAGACAACGACTTCTCCAGAATGCACTATCAAAGTAAATGGAACAGTTTTAAAACCAGTCAATAGATTCAAATAACTAGGCCTGTTAATAACATTGCATGGAAGATGCATTTCATAGGTGAAAAGTATAATAGCCCAGACAAACCTTATAATGAAAAGTACTTTATGCAACAATTCTTTGTCAATGAAAGTAAGAGATAGAGTTCTTCACTGTTATATAAAACCAATCCTGACATATGAAAGAGAGTCATGGACAATTAGTGAACAACTAGGAAAAGCAGTAGAGGCCACAGAGATGTGGCTGTACAGAACAATGTTAAAAATACCATGGACAGTTGAAACCAGTAATGAGGATGGTTTTTGGTTTGATGTTTAAGGACCATCTTCATTGCACGCAGAATGCAGACAACTCCATCAGTGCTCCGATCTCCTCCTTAGATTACACAAGGTGGATCTCAGCACAGTGCACAAAATCTGTAGCACTGGCGAGGATCCCAATGTGTGTATTTGGAATCCCATATTCTATAAATTTTTCTGTGGTGAGTAGGTTTCCTAATTTCTAAGTTTTGCTAAAGTAAGCAGCTGTATGGTCTACTCTTCATGATTTCCACCTGCCTAGAGATTTTTAACGTGCGCAACTTGCACATGGGACCTCCTATTTTTTGGCGATGGTCCGAGAAGGCTAAGCATCCAATCTCACTACCCAGGAGAACAGTGGGGAGTATGACATTAGGAACCGTTGGTTCTGAAAAAAATTTTCATACATTACATTCCAAGTAATGGGAGCAAATACGGTACCTTTAGAATTAAAGGCAGACACCATACTTCTTAGCTACTCAGACAACAAGAAAGAAGATACTAGACAGTTTGGCATCATGGCATGCAAACAACGGAATCGATAAACAGGGTTCTTCCTAGTTTGCTCTCATATAACCACAAACTATTTCTCTCATATAGTACAGTCTGACACAGGCTTCTCTCATCACCAGGCAGTTTCTCCTTCATGCTGGTCTGGTTGATGAAGACCATGCTGTCAGTCTGCTTCTCTCGTGGAGCTGACATTCTTGAAGAACATATCTACTGTTAGCTAGTCTTCCCCACATGGACACGTTTGTCTGCCGATTTTTTAATTTGTTGAACAGGTGGTATCTGAGTCAGTAGTATGCTTCTGTTTTAAATCCGTCTGGGTATTCTCTGTGCCATTCTTTTTATCTCTTCCTACATTATGTTGTCCTCAGTTTGAATTTGCATTCGCCATCTTTGGCATGTTTTTGATTTCTCATTTTTTATATATACTGAAGCACATTAAAAGCGCACCACCTGTATAATCCAGGAACAGAGTGTGAAATGTAAATATAAGTGTTTACAAGTTTACATATTTGGAATCTTTATTCATTTTCCTATGAATCCATGCTGGTCATTAATTTGTACATTTGATTGTTATGAAATTCATTGCATTCTGTGCAGGCAAGGGAGAAAACCAAAAATGCAACCAATAAAAAAATTCATTCACACTATCCTCAGTATCTGGTATGTCCACCGTGTGCTTGCAAACAAGCTTGGCAGCGGCTCCGCATGGAACGCACAAGTCTCTGAAGGAAATTCCAGGGAATCAAGTCCCATTCATATGTAAGAGCAGCTTCGAGCTGTTGCAGATTAGCTGGAGAACCTTGCCTGTAGACTCTGCGTCCAAGCTCGTCCCACAGATGTTCTATAGGGGACATGTCTGGTGATAGGGCAGGCCAGTCAATCGTCACAATGTTCTGCTGCTGTAGATATTGCTGCGTAATGCATGCGGTGTGCGCACGTCCGTTATCCTGCTGGAGAAGCTGCAAGTCTGGATAATTTGTGAACGCAGGAGAAACCAATGCATCCAGAACCAAATCTCGATATGTCACAGCATTAACATTTCCACGGAAGACGTGAAGAGGCAAGCGATGGTGAAAACTGAATCCTCCCCAAATGTGAATACTGCCACCTCCAAATCGGTTGTGCTGATGAACACAGCAATCTGCAAAGTGGTCTCCACACCATCGCCAAATCGGCATACGTCCATCAGCAAAGGATATGTTGAATCTGCTCTCGTCTGTGAATAGGACAGCATTCCACTGCAGTCTAGTCCATCTGACATGTTGCTCTGCCCATTGCAGGCGCTGCTGATGATGTCTGTGAGTCAAGTTTGGCCCAACATAAGGTCGTCTTGCAGTAAGGCCTGTATCTCTGAGTCGTCGTATGACTGTCATTTGAGAGACTTGCCCACGTCTACCCACTATTGCTCTTGCTGTTTGACTTGCCAGGAGAGAACGATTCCTTAGGTGACTCAGCACAATATGACGATCTTGCACAGGGGTAGTAACTCGTGGTTGGCCACTCCGAAGTCTATCCCGGGCACTGCCAGTGGTTCCGTAACGTTCATTGAGACGTACAATAGTGCTGTGGTGGCAATTCATCCTTCTGGCAATGGCCCGCGAGCTCATTCCGGTCTCCAACATACCAATGGCTCGTTGGCGGTCGTTTTCCGATAGTCGTGGCATTTCAAGCACATGTACTGGGTGTTTTGTCTCAACGGCCTTTTTATACCGAGTATACTGCCACAACGCGTACACATTTTCAGGGTCATAGCTGTTGGGAATCGTGTTGTACGTGTAACTTTCATTGTTTTCATGTAGTCTGTACACAAACCCGTGTGTTGAATCATGCACTTTCCATTCCAGCAGCCATTCACTCTCTACCTCATGACAAACACGGGAAAATCCATTCCCACAATTTTTTTTTTCCAGCTTCTCGGCATCAGCATATATAATAGTGGTGCGTTTTTAATGTGCTTCAGTATATTCTGCAGTGGGCAGTAATTCACTGTACTTTCACTTTGTTGAATTTAACTTCCAAATATTTCCCAAAGCAATGAAATCTCCTCTTGTCTTTGGTGCCCTTATTTAGATACCATTGTCTGTTCCTCAAACTTTGTCTATAAGGATGACAATATATATCTAAGAGTTCACATCTTCTTGGGATGTGATCTGTCTATGATTTCTCACAATAATTCTCATAATCTTTGCCACCTTTCTCTGTGTGGTTTTGGGCATAACTTATGCTTTAGGCTAAATGAAGACCCTACTACTTACTAAGTAGTTCCTCTTCTACCCTGGGGTGTAGATGTTTTCCACAGACAGTGCCATACTATCCTATTGGCTATCTTCCTCCTGGCTTGGTTCCATTCTAGTCTTCATCTTGTAATCATAATTTAAGACAAACAGGTGATTGTCCTGTTGTGCCTTTGCAGGATGGAAGGGCTGCCTCCTTATGACCTCCATGCACGCCATCTGGCTAATTCACAGTTTTACCCGCTACATCCTTAGAACCATGAAGCACTCAGACCAGTCAGAATCCCTCCTCCCTTTTTCAGCCGGGTGTGGGACCAGCCTAGGCAGAGTAAATGAAGACCCACTCATAATAACAGTGAGATATGCAGATAGAAAAAAAAAATGTACTGACAATATAAAAGATTGGCAAAATCTAGTCCTCATGAAATAAACAAACAGCTGATAGACAATAGTGGGGGGAGGGAGAGTAATAGGCAAACTCTCATCAACTGTGATGCCCCCATGAACAAGTGTTACAGACTGATAGTGATGATGATAATGAACCAATAATCAAATACCCTTAAGTCTCTTGTGTGGAAAGGTCACTGATACCACTCTCTCTATCTCTCTTTAGGTGTTTCCTTGCAACTTACAATTCTGTCACAGTCTCTCCTTCACATCTTCCTTAGTCTTACTTCATCTTTTGAAGATTCCATGTCTAATGAGCTATGCTAGATTGCAGTTTCTCCAATCTATGTTAAATCTATCTCCACTCAACTTCCTTACCCGTCATTCAGCCAGCATGTGCTTTGATCTGTCCTAAAGTTCTTCATTTCATCACGTCTTTCACTCCTTTTCATTCACCGTGGAACATAAGACTGCAAGTGTTGCTCGCCATAATTTTCTATTTTGGGTCATCTTCTTCAGCTCTGCTCATTATGGCTTCCATTACCACTGTTCTCCTTGATCTAATTTTTTCTTCTCTTGTTGGTTTCAGGTAAGGGCATGTCTGGTTAAACTGACTGTTTCTTGAGTGTAAGTCCTATCCATTTCCACTTTAACTCTTTAATCTCCAGCTGCACTAGCTGCTGTCTGGCTATCATCTACAAGTCTTGTTTGTTATTATACCTGGCCACTTGATATGGCACTGGCTTCCAAGCTTGGTGGTCCATGGTTCGATCCCCAGTTGAGGTGGGATTTTTTAGACCACAAATGGCTCCGGGGTCGACCCAGCCTCATGAATTGGGTACCAGAGCAACTCTGTGAAGTTTAAGGCAGCTGGCGTGATGCTGACCACATCAGCCTTAGTGTGCCGATGGTCAAGAAAATACGGGTCTAACACCATATTCCCAATATGCCACCATGGGCGTGTAACGGGATGGGATCCTTTACCTTTTTTTATTATTGGTGTCATGCCACATTTCTGATGCACAGAAGACTTATTTCACATTTGTATAAGACAGAAAATATGTAATTTCCTGGGAAAGAGCTGCAGAGTTCCATAATGAATGGTGAGAATTGAAGACAAATCTAGCACGAATAACCCTGACATTGTTCTTTGTCTATGTTACTTCCAGAATAAGTCAAGGGGCCATTCACAAATTATGCAATGCAATTTTTGACATTTTCAACACCACCTTGTAATGTGTGCATAACAAAAACCAAGGGTTTAGTTTAGGATTCCTAAACCTAACCCCAACCCCGTATTACTGCGTCTCTGAATTCTTTTATGGTCAACAGCCGCTAAGTCGAACTTTGACAAAATAAACAGAACCCAAAACCAAGCAATGAGAATCATAACTGGGGGCATGAAATCAACACCAATAAAAGAGTTGGAAAAGATTACTCACCTCCAGCCTATGGAGGATAGAAGAGATAGCAGAGCCCAGCAACAAGTCGAGAAATTCAGGAGGCTGATAGATCACCCAATGCACCAGAGGATAAATGGACTTGGAAGGGGAAGACTGAAGCGAAGCAACTTTGTAGAGACAGTCAAAACAAAGATGAGAGCAGACCCCATAAATGCAATATCAACAGCTACGCCAATATGTACTGCACACAAGCTACCAATTTGGAAACAACAGTGCTTCCCTGAAATGATAGAAAATGTTCCTGGTATTGAGAGAAAGAACAGTCAAACTGAAACAGAAAGGAGAGTCCTAACTACAAAATATATAGAGAAACATTACCCAAGCAACACCTGGATCCATGCGTACACAGATGGATCAGCAACTAATGCAACAGAAGATGGGGGTGGAGGAGTCTTCCTGAGCTTAAGCAATGGCACACAAAAAAGATAGCAGTCACAACAGGGAAATTTTCAACTAACTTCAGAGCAGAGGCAGAGGCCATAAAAACTGCATCAGAAATTCTAATGACAGAAAAAAGCTCAGAGAGACCAGTAATTATCTTCTCAGATGTGCTGTCAGTGATTACAAAACTGAAAAGTCAAATAAATGCTGAACTGGATGACCTAAGAGTAACACTTCACAGACTATGTCAGCAATACAAAAGAGTTGTGATACAGTGGATCCCTTCTCACTGCAACATCCCTGGAAATGAAGAGGCTGACAGATTGGCAAAGGAAGGGGGAAAACTTCCTCAGCTGGACACAAATATAACCTATGAGGAGTCCAAGAGTTTTATCAAGCGCAGATACAGGCACAAGTGGGAAGAAGAGCATCCAGGCCACACAAAAAATGATCCGTATTACCAGCTCAGCAGAAGTGAACAAGTGGTAATCTTCAGACTTCGCACTGGTCATAACAGATTGAGATACCATCTGCTTCAAAGGTGCCCAACATATGAGGAACAGAGAAGATGCATATGGCCATCACCAGTACCATTCCTGGAGAAAATCTACGGAGATATCAACAGCCTCAGGCTGACCACTGCTTTCTTTGAACTTATTCAAGTTGACATCTGAGGGTGAACGAAGAAGCAGAAGAATAATTCTTTTATAAGGCCCTATCAAACACACGTCCCACTGTTCTTCCGAATCCTAAGTCTAAACCCTAATGCTAAACCGCAAAAAAATAACCTTGTTTCCAGAGTTCTGTTAACTTTTAGCAAATAATTAGCAGCTACAAACCTCAGAACAATAACAGCTAATGTTAATCATAACATCTACCCTCTGTCGAGTTTTTTTTTTTTCAATAGGCCTAATAATTATTCACACATAGGGCCTACAAACCAACTGCGATAATTATGAACCAGAAGTTCGGCTACTTATCGACAGCCATTTGGACGAGATCCGGCGTGTCCCCGTATTGTGTGATCCAATCCTCTGGTCTATGGCTTGCTGCCGCATTTTTACGAGTAAGGCTTTGTGTTATGCGAAAACGTGGTGCCAGCTGCACATTAAACTGAACAATTTAAGTACTGCACTCCCATATTAGCTGGTGATCATCTAAGAACACACAACGATTAGTAATAAATTATCAAATAAAAGACATGGTTAGGAATTTACCACCGTTGTTCTGTTCATTGTTGACCAATTCAATTATTAATAATAGGCCTAGTAGCCGCGGTAGCGTAGTGGTTAGTGCACTGGCTTCCTAGCGCAGTGGTCTATGGTTCGATCCCCAGATGAGGCGGAAAATTTTTAGGCCACAAACGGCTCCTGGGTCGACCCAGCCCCAAATGGGTACCAGAGCTACTCTGGGAAGGTTAAGGCGGCCGGCGTGATGCCGACCACATCACCCCTAGTGTGCCGACGGTCAAGATAATATGGGCCTAACACCATATTCCCAATATGCCTCAATGGGCGTGTAACGGGTTCCTTTACCTTTACCTTTTTCTAGTAAGACCCCTACGAATCTCAGATCTATTTCAGCCAAAACAACCAGTTGCATGAACTGCACTGCATTGTGTGCCTCTGTTACATAGATGTACGAGGATATGTTAGAATTAATGTGGAAAAATACATAAAACTATAGCAAGACCACATACTGTCGCATGGTCGATCGCTAAAATGCTTGTAAATGGACAGCGAAGGTCTGTTGTGGTGTAAACAAAGCCTCTAAAAATGCAAATCCGTAATCAATAAACTGCAAACAATTTTACGTTTTTAAAAACCAGAAAGGTAGGCATTGAATTCTTCTGTAATCAATTTTTGTATATTTTCTCTATTTAGAGCTTATATTTTGCTTGAGATCCAGTTTGTATTGCTTTAAACCCAAATTTACTGTTGCTAATACTTTAAAAAATTATGAATTGTTTTATGCATTGGCCTAATGAGAAATTATTTTTGGCACAATTTTTTTTTTTTTTTTTTCGTTAATGAAGAAAAAAATCCAGTTCAACCTTTATGGGTTATAATTAGGATATATATATATTGTTCTCAATTCCAAATAATATGAATACAATTTTATCCCAGACCCAAGGATCTTTTATATTTGGACATGCGCCCTAATATAACCAAATAGGTTGAACGGACGCGCCTCGCCAAAACGAGGCAAAAGTTTTACATTTAAAAAAAAATAATAATGTGAATAACTGCCGATATGAGAAAGTGGCATCACATTTGTCAAATCATTGTAAATAAGAAAAATCACAATTATCAATTATGCTTGTATGTTAAAAAACAAAAACGAACAAAATCAAGAAGAAACTCTAAACAAGAATAATAAAGTGGAGGGGTGTAAAGGCCCGGTGGTTCCAGTTATATAACTGACTTTAACAGATATTTAATTGACTTTCATCTGTTAAAAGTCATATGCATTTTAAGAACAGCATCAGACCTTCACATTCCCAGCCACTATGTATTTTAACATTTGTTCGTGTTAAATATTGTTTGACTATATTTTGCTCTCCACATGTAAGCCTACCTTGCCGTGGTTGGAGAGCTTGAGCGCCCCAATGATCCCGGGAGCTATGCTGGCGGGAGTTTTACTCCTGGCAGGGTCACCCAAGCCGGACAGGTCCTGGGTGAGGGGCCAGACTAAATGGGCTGAGGAGTGGGTGGAACCCTATAGGTGTAGATGCAGAACCCACCGGCGAGTGGTACATGCTCTGGTCTGCACCAATCCACCCCCACTTCATGGGTTAAATGCTTTCTTGCCTCATTCTTCACTGTTTGTCGTCTATCACGCCCACGGCGACCGTTGCCTCAATTGGCTGTGTGTGGTGTACCCGGAAACGGGGCCTCCCAGCACTGAGGCACAGTTAAGTCCCCGATGTCACTTATCGGTGCAGAATTGAGAGAGATGGCTGAGCATCACAATCCCCCCTGTGTTGCAGCATGATGAGAACCCAGCATTGCACACTGAGCTTGGGGGGATCACTTGGGCACCAGACTTAATACTGGCTCTTGACTGGATGGCCGCATGCAGGAGATTTCTACAATGGAGGGTTGGCAGGTGGTGGGTATCTGGAAGTGGCTCTGTGCAGGACGTGAGGATTCCTTGGGAGAGCCCAAAACCAGAGCACAGCATTGTGCAAGCTCTGCATAGTTGGAGAGCCCCCTGGATGACGGGGAATGCACAGTGTGCTACCCCACCTATCCCCAACTGCTAACTTAGAACCAGAAGTGGGGTCCTCTGTATGCGTGCCAGGCCAGGATAAAACGCCTGGGAAAGAGACTGGAGCTCAGAACTCCCTAACTCAAAGTTGCAGGATGGCAGAAAAGCCACGGGAAAGACAGGGCTATTTTGAAGATAACGCAACCATATTTTCACCATACGAGCTCGGACGCCGCCTCGGTAAACAAGGTCCGCGCAGAGCAGTGACACCCCCAGGCTGCTTGCGAATAGTCTACTACTGGGAACATAAACAGATTAGGGATGAGCCCACTCTCCCGTTGAGCAGGTGCTAAAGTCATAGATATTGGGCCAGAAGGCGCACCGGAAACCACAGTATCATGCAACTCGCTTTTTTTTTTCTATGGAGAGTACACCGTCAAATAAATCTCGTTCTGGTGCTCGCCCTGTGGAGCTCCACCAGGCAGGTGCAGTGCCGGGCTCTGAGCCTCGACAGAGCCCACCCTCAGCTACTGGAGGACCCTCTAGACCGTCTTGTGGAGTCAGCAGACGGCGGAGGAGAACTACTGACCAAAACAAAACAGAAAAAGAGAAACCCAGAGTGCCACTTGTCATGATGCACTGGAATGCAGAGGGAGTGAACAGCAAGCAGGTTGGATACAGCAAAAAGACAGAGCTGGAAAACATCTTGTATGAGAAGCAAGTCAGTGTTTGCTGTATCCAAGAGACTCACTTGAAAGCAGATCAAACCTTTAAAATAAGGGGATATCAATGCTTCAGATCCGACAGAAAAGATAGACGAAAAGGAGGAGTACTTACTCTTGTAAGGAATAACATTCCTGCACACGAAAGGAAAACCTTCATGGATGGAGCAGAATATCAGCTGCTGCAGATAAAGGTAGACAAGATGGAAATAGAACTCCTGAACTATTACTGTCCGAACAACAAACCTCTGAGTCTCAGCTCTATACAGGTACCAGCCACCAACTTTATAGCAGTTGGAGACTTTAATAGCCACTCCCAGAGCTGGGGCTATAACCATCTGGATCACAGAGGTGAAGAGGTTGAAACTTGGCAAGATGATCACTCCCTAATCCTAGTCAATAATGCCACAGATACTCCTACCTTCTACTCCAGAGGATGGCACACAACTTCAACACCAGATCTTGCCTTCTCCACACCAGATATAGCTGGATCTATTAGTAGAGAAGTAGGAGATCAACTAGGGGGAAGCGACCATCGCCCAATCTTTCTTACTGTCCAGAGTGCAACTCTCAGTACAGGCCCAGCCATTACAAGATGGAACTACAAAAAAGCCAACTGGGGTTTATTCAGGCATCAGGTGAACACGCTGCTGTCTACCCTCAAGGTACAGAACCGAGATATTAATGAAGTGGTAAAAGACTTCAACAGATGCATACTACAAGCTGCAAAAGAAACCATTCCCAAAGGATGCCGGCGTAACTACATACCATACTGGTCCAGCACACTCCAAGAACGTCAGGAAGCTATGGACAAGGCTAGAAAGAACGCAGAGTCTCAGCCTTCACTTGAAACTCACAACAAATGGAAAAAGGCTGTAGCAGAGTTTCAGAGAACAAAGCTAGAAGAAAAACGGAAAAGCTGGAGAACTAAAACGGCATCGCTGAACCTTGAGAAAGACGGCAGGAAACTTTGGAGATTAGTCAAGTCTCTAAATGAAGAGCGTTCCTCACCAAGGCAGACTATCACATTGGATGAAGGTGGCAAACTTTTCAGAGGAAAACAAGCTGCAGACTTGTTTGCTAGAAGATACAGTTCAGAAAGCAACTTACCCATTAACATAGACCATCAGAGAGAGATAAGAAAAGAAATACTGGCAACCATGGGACAGACAGATACTCCTGCCCCAATGAGGGAACCCATCACACTAGGAGAACTACAGGCTATTTCCAAGCTTAAGTTTCAAAAGTCACCCGGCCCAGACAAAATCAGCAACGAAATGCTAGTAAATCTGAGCTCAGCAGCAAAGACAAAACTGCTTGAGATATTCAACCACAGCTGGTTGAAAGGAACGGTACCCCAAGTATGGAGAGAAGCCATCACAATACCCATACTAAAGAAAGGGAAATGTAAGACCGAGGCTGCAAGTTACCGGCCAATCAGTCTCACAAGCTGTGTTGGGAAGACTATGGAGCGAATAGTCAACCACAGATTGAAATGGTATTTAGAGTCTGAGCAGATCCTGGTGCCGGAACAAGCTGGATTTAGAGAATGCTACAGTATAGAAGACCAAGTTACTTACTTGTCTCAAGCAATAGAAGATGCCTTTCAGGAGAAGAAAAAGGTCCTAACGATCTGGGTCGACTTCAAGCAGGCCTTTGACAGGGTGTGGAAAGATGGCCTCATTGCAAAACTTGGGAGAGGTGGAATCCAAGGCAACATGATGAAATGGATCCAGTCATACTTGCATAACAGGAGAACTAGAGTCACTCTTGACGGTCTGCAGAGCAGAAAAGTGTTGCTCCATCAGGGGGTACCTCAAGGAGGAGTAATTTCCCCTACACTCTTCCTTGTTTACATCAATGACCTGGTGAAAGATCTCCCTGCAGGAGTGAAAGCTGCCTTATATGCAGATGACCTAGTACTCTGGTGCGCTGATGAAAATGTCACCACAGCAAATTATAGAATGCAGCGGGCAGCAGACATGCTAGTGTCATGGGCAGAGAAATGGCTTATCACAATAAACACAGACAAAACCTCCACAACACTGTTCTCCCTCGCCCCCAAGGACAAATCAGCTAACATACACCTAGGGACAACCGTTATCAAGGAAGAAAGCTACCCCACCTATCTTGGGGTGACATTTGACCAAAGGCTTACATGGAATAAGCATATTGAAAATGCAGAAGGAAAGGCCCGAAGACGACTAGGCATACTCAGAAAATTGGCAGGTACCAACTGGGGAGCAAATGAACGAAATCTAAAGAAGATTTATAGTGGAGTAATAAGACCACACTTAGAGTTTAGCTCAGCAGCATGGTCATCAGCTGCTAACTCACATCTGCAGTCCTTGGACAAGGTGCAAAATCAAGCTCTCAGGCTCATTACAGGAGCCATGAAAACTACACCAATAACAGAGATGCAGAAGGTTGCTGGATTACAGACATTGTCCCATAGAAGAGACACAAAGACCATGATCCAGATGGAAAAGTACAACAGTATGCCAACGCACCCAATGAAGGCAAGACTAGATGATCTGGCATTGGGACGTCTAAAGCGTAGCAGCTTTGTGCATCGGGGAAAAAGACTTATAAGACAGCATCAAGAAGACCTATCTATGAAGACAACACCACTGAAGCCCACCCTATACCCTGTACCATGGGAGCAGGCCAGCAGTGCCCTCCAAATTAATACGTCGGTCAGTGGTCTCACAAGTGGATGTGAGTATAATGATCTGCAAAAACGAACTGCTACATTGAGTATGATCCAAGAAAGCTATCCCGATCAATCATGGATACATGCCTATACAGATGGATCAGCAACTAATGCTGTTAGGAATGGAGGTGCCGGTATCTTTATCTCATATCCTGACAACCACTATGAGACTAGGCACATTCCCACTGGTAAATTCTGTTCCAACTATACAGCTGAGGTTCAAGCTCTAGAGCAAGCTGCAAATATGATTTATAACACCAACTCTGACTGCCACCAGGTAGTCATCCTCACAGATGCACTGTCTGTCCTGCAAGCTCTCAAGGGTGGTAAACTCCCGCATCTGAGAAATGAACTAAACAAGGTAGCTGCCAAAAAGAGAACCATACTTCAGTGGGTACCATCTCATTGTGGTGTACCCGGAAATGAAAAGGCAGATAAACTTGCAAAAAAGGGAGGAGAATGTGAACAAGAAGATAATGAAGTCACATACTTTGAGAAAAAGAGAGCTATCCAGACTATAAGAAGAGAACAGAACCAACCCAAAGACGACTATCACACTCTCGACCGGCAGGGACAGATAACTATTTTTCGACTCAGGACAGGGCATAACAAACTGAATAAACACATGCACAAGTTACGATTGTCTGCTTCACCACTGTGCACATGTGGATTAAACGAACAAACTGCTGAGCATGTTCTACAGGACTGTCCTCTGTATGACCAGTTAAGAAAGATATACTGGCCCAATGACTCAACACTAAACTCAAAGCTATATGGAGTTAAAGAGGAACTTCAAACAACAGTTGAATTCATCATGAGAACTCGTCTGACGGTGTAATCATCAAAGATGCGATCGCAAGAAGAAGAAGAAGAAGACTATATTTTGCAGCTCCCTAGGTCTGTCTATTCTTAACACCTCTTCTATATTTGCAGGTAAGTTTGATGCTTGCAAATAATCTAATATTGGTATTCTCATTTGTTCATACTTCTTACATTTTAACAAGAAATGTTCTATATTATTGTCTTGAAGACATCCTGCACAGTAATGTTCTTCTATTCTGAAATAGCCTTTTCCCAGCTGTAGTCTGAGAAGTTTCTTATTACTGGGAATTTTCAATTCCCTAGATATCTGACATTTTCTTGTTGCAGCCTTAAACATCTTATATGCATGTCTTCCTTTCAAATTTTTATCCGACTCTGCTTTCCATTCATCTGTTATTCTTCTTCTTCTTGCGATCGCATCTTTGATGATTACACCGTCAGACGAGTTCTCATGATGAATTCGAGTGTTGTTTGAAGTTCCTCTTTAACTCCATATAGCTTTGAGTTTAGTGTTGAGTCATTCGGCCAGTATATCTTTCTTAACTGGTCATACAGAGGACAGTCCTGTAGAACATGCTCAGCAGTTTGTTCGTTTAATCCACATGTGCACAGTGGTGAAGCAGACAATCGTAGCTTGTGCATGTGTTTATTCAGTTTGTTATGCCCTGTCCTGAGTCGAAAAATAGTTATCTGTCCCTGCCGGTCGAGAGTGTGATAGTCGTCTTTGGGTTGGTTCTGTTCTCTTCTGATAGTCTGGATAGCTCTCTTTTTCTCAAAGTATGTGACTTCATTATCTTCTTGTTCACATTCTCCTCCCTTTTTTGCAAGTTTATCTGCCTTTTCATTTCCGGGTACACCACAATGAGATGGTACCCACTGAAGTATGGTTCTCTTTTTGGCAGCTACCTTGTTTAGTTCATTTCTCAGATGCGGGAGTTTACCACCCTTGAGAGCTTGCAGGACAGACAGTGCATCTGTGAGGATGACTACCTGGTGGCAGTCAGAGTTGGTGTTATAAATCATATTTGCAGCTTGCTCTAGAGCTTGAACCTCAGCTGTATAGTTGGAACAGAATTTACCAGTGGGAATGTGCCTAGTCTCATAGTGGTTGTCAGGATATGAGATAAAGATACCGGCACCTCCATTCCTAACAGCATTAGTTGCTGATCCATCTGTATAGGCATGTATCCATGATTGATCGGGATAGCTTTCTTGGATCATACTCAATGTAGCAGTTCGTTTTTGCAGATCATTATACTCACATCCACTTGTGAGACCACTGACTGATGTATTAATTTGGAGGGCACTGCTGGCCTGCTCCCATGGTACAGGGTATAGGGTGGGCTTCAGTGGTGTTGTCTTCATGGATAGGTCTTCTTGATGCTGTCTTATAAGTCTTTTCCCCCGATGCACAAAGCTGCTACGCTTTAGACGTCCCAATGCCAGATCATCTAGTCTTGCCTTCATTGGGTGCATTGGCATACTGTTGTACTTTTCCATCTGGATCATGGTTTTTGTGTCTCTTCTATGGGACAATGTCTGTAATCCAGCAACCTTCTGCATCTCTGTTATTGGTGTAGTTTTCATGGCTCCTGTAATGAGCCTGAGAGCTTGATTTTGCACCTTGTCCAAAGACTGCAGATGTGAGTTAGCAGCTGATGACCATGCTGCTGAGCTAAACTCTAAGTGTGGTCTTATTACTCCATTATAAATCTTCTTTAGATTTCGTTCATTTGCTCCCCAGTTGGTACCTGCTAATTTTCTGAGTATGCCTAGTCGTCTTCGGGCCTTTCCTTCTGCGTTTTCAATATGCTTATTCCATGTAAGCCTTTGGTCAAATGTCACCCCAAGATAGGTGGGGTAGCTTTCTTCCTTGATCACGGTTGTCCCTAGGTGTATGTTAGCTGATTTGTCCTTGGGGGCGAGGGAGAACAGTGTTGTGGAGGTTTTGTCTGTGTTTATTGTGATAAGCCATTTCTCTGCCCATGACACTAGCATGTCTGCTGCCCGCTGCATTCTATAATTTGCTGTGGTGACATTTTCATCAGCGCACCAGAGTACTAGGTCATCTGCATATAAGGCAGCTTTAACTCCTGCAGGGAGATCTTTCACCAGGTCATTGATGTAAACAAGGAAGAGTGTTGGGGAAATTACTCCTCCTTGAGGTACCCCCTGATGGAGCAACACTTTTCTGCTCTGCAGACCGTCAAGAGTGACTCTAGTTCTCCTGTTATGCAAGTATGACTGGATCCATTTCATCATGTTGCCTTGGATTCCACTTCTCCTAAGTTTTGCAATGAGGCCATCTTTCCACACCTTGTCAAAGGCCTGCTTGAAGTCATCTGTTATTAAATCTTTAATTAAGCTCTTAATCTCTGATTTACTCGCCCCTACATTTATTAGATTTTTATCAGATCTATAGATCTACAATCTTTCTGGATAGTTAAAAGAAAAGAGCGTGTGAAAACAACAAATTATAGCTAAAATCCCCAGCACAAAGGAAGCATCAGGAAAGCACAATATTCTAGACGACGGAAAAGAAACTAAATTATTAGACGCTTTAAAAAAAAAATTAATAATGAAGAAAAATATCTCGTTCAACCTCTGATGGGTTATAATTAGGATATATATTGTTTCCAATTCCAAATAATATGAACAACTGCCGATATGAGAAAGTTGCATCACACTTGTCAAATCATTGTAAACTGGGAAAATCACAACTACCAATTATGCTTAGCTCTATATGTTAAAATAAAATAAAAATCAAAAAAAAAAAAAAAAAAAAAAAAAACGAACTTTAGACACTTCTGCCATCCAAATACAAAATCGGCTAGACGTAAGAAAGCATACTAAAAATCTTTACTTTAAAACGAATTTATATTTCACATTGCGCGTTTAAACACCAAAACAGACCAACGAACAATACTAGTCTGCTATCCAATGATACCGGGACGAAAGGGGCGAGAAAGTCCTATGCACAGGTGGCTTCATTGAGTTGTAGAAACAAGCAGAATTGCGGCCTATCGATAATCCAGGACACTGGCTTGTCCAGGAAAACCTTTAAGCTTTGAACATCGCCACGACATTTAACTGCAGGGATTTAGAAAAAAAAGGAGAAGGTAAGTGAATGGGAAGAAGGATATGTCTCAGTCTCCTCAACTTTAACAGACTTCAACAAAGTCATGACTTCTGAAAGGGATGTAGAGATGAGAAGAGAAGCGTTGGCTTTACTCCGAGTCTCACATTCCAATAATTTCCCTTTTCATTGCTAATCGAGCATCTTCTTCAGCTCTGCTCATTATGGCTTCCATTACCACTGTTCTCCTTGATCTAATTTTTTCTTCTCTTGTTGGTTTCCGGTAAGGGCATGTCTGGTTAAACTGACTGTTTCTTGAGTGTAAGTCCTATCCATTTCCACTTTAACTCTTTAATCTCCAGCTGCACTAGCTGCTGTCTGGCTATCATCTACAAGTCTTGTTTGTTATTATACCTGGCCACTTGATATGGCACTGGCTTCCAAGCTTGGTGGTCCATGGTTCGATCCCCAGTTGAGGTGGGATTTTTTAGACCACAAATGGCTCCGGGGTCGACCCAGCCTCATGAATTGGGTACCAGAGCAACTCTGTGAAGTTTAAGGCAGCTGGCGTGATGCTGACCACATCAGCCTTAGTGTGCCGATGGTCAAGAAAATACGGGTCTAACACCATATTCCCAATATGCCACCATGGGCGTGTAACGGGATGGGATCCTTTACCTTTTTTTATTATTGGTGTCATGCCACATTTCTGATGCACAGAAGACTTATTTCACATTTGTATAAGACAGAAAATATGTAATTTCCTGGGAAAGAGCTGCAGAGTTCCATAATGAATGGTGAGAATTGAAGACAAATCTAGCACGAATAACCCTGACATTGTTCTTTGTCTATGTTACTTCCAGAATAAGTCAAGGGGCCATTCACAAATTATGCAATGCAATTTTTGACATTTTCAACACCACCTTGTAACATGTGCATAACAAAAACCAAGGGTTTAGTTTAGGATTCCTAAACCTAACCCCAACCCCGTATTACTGCGTCTCTGAATTCTTTTATGGTCAACAGCCGCTAAGTCGAACTTTGACAAAATAAACAGAACCCAAAACCAAGCAATGAGAATCATAACTGGGGGCATGAAATCAACACCAATAAAAGAGTTGGAAAAGATTACTCACCTCCAGCCTATGGAGGATAGAAGAGATAGCAGAGCCCAGCAACAAGTCGAGAAATTCAGGAGGCTGATAGATCACCCAATGCACCAGAGGATAAATGGACTTGGAAGGGGAAGACTGAAGCGAAGCAACTTTGTAGAGACAGTCAAAACAAAGATGAGAGCAGACCCCATAAATGCAATATCAACAGCTACGCCAATATGTACTGCACACAAGCTACCAATTTGGAAACAACAGTGCTTCCCTGAAATGATAGAAAATGTTCCTGGTATTGAGAGAAAGAACAGTCAAACTGAAACAGAAAGGAGAGTCCTAACTACAAAATATATAGAGAAACATTACCCAAGCAACACCTGGATCCATGCGTACACAGATGGATCAGCAACTAATGCAACAGAAGATGGGGGTGGAGGAGTCTTCCTGAGCTTAAGCAATGGCACACAAAAAAGATAGCAGTCACAACAGGGAAATTTTCAACTAACTTCAGAGCAGAGGCAGAGGCCATAAAAACTGCATCAGAAATTCTAATGACAGAAAAAAGCTCATAGAGACCAGTAGTTATCTTCTCAGATGCGCTGTCAGTGATTACAAAACTGAAAAGTCAAATAAATGCTGAACTGGATGACCTAAGAGTAACACTTCACAGACTATGTCAGCAATACAAAAGAGTTGTGATACAGTGGATCCCTTCTCACTGCAACATCCCTGGAAATGAAGAGGCTGACAGATTGGCAAAGGAAGGGGGAAAACTTCCTCAGCTGGACACAAATATAACCTATGAGGAGTCCAAGAGTTTTATCAAGCGCAGATACAGGCACAAGTGGGAAGAAGAGCATCCAGGCCACACAAAAAATGATCCGTATTACCAGCTCAGCAGAAGTGAACAAGTGGTAATCTTCAGACTTCGCACTGGTCATAACAGATTGAGATACCATCTGCTTCAAAGGTGCCCAACATATGAGGAACAGAGAAGATGCATATGGCCATCACCAGTACCATTCCTGGAGAAAATCTACGGAGATATCAACAGCCTCAGGCTGACCACTGCTTTCTTTGAACTTATTCAAGTTGACATCTGAGGGTGAACGAAGAAGCAGAAGAATAATTCTTTTATAAGGCCCTATCAAACACACGTCCCACTGTTCTTCCAAATCCTAAGTCTAAACCCTAATGCTAAACCGCAAAAAAATAACCTTGTTTCCAGAGTTCTGTTAACTTTTAGCAAATAATTAGCAGCTACAAACCTCAGAACAATAACAGCTAATGTTAATCATAACATCTACCCTCTGTCGAGTTTTTTTTTTTTTTCAATAGGCCTAATAATTATTCACACATAGGGCCTACAAACCAACTGCGATAATTATGAACCAGGAGTTCGGCTACTTATCGACAGCCATTTGGACGAGATCCGGCGTGTCCCCGTATTGTGTGATCCAATCCTCTGGTCTATGGCTTGCTGCCGCATTTTTACGAGTAAGGCTTTGTGTTATGCGAAAACGTGGTGCCAGCTGCACATTAAACTGAACAATTTAAGTACTGCACTCCCATATTAGCTGGTGATCATCTAAGAACACACAACGATTAGTAATAAATTATCAAATAAAAGACATGGTTAGGAATTTACCACCGTTGTTCTGTTCATTGTTGACCAATTCAATTATTAATAATAGGCCTAGTAAGACCCCTACGAATCTCAGATCTATTTCAGCCAAAACAACCAGTTGCATGAACTGCACTGCATTGTGTGCCTCTGTTACATAGATGTACGAGGATATGTTAGAATTAATGTGGAAAAATACATAAAACTATAGCAAGACCACATACTGTCGCATGGTCGATCGCTAAAATGCTTGTAAATGGACAGCGAAGGTCTGTTGTGGTGTAAACAAAGCCTCTAAAAATGCAAATCCGTAATCAATAAACTGCAAACAATTTTACGTTTTTAAAAACCAGAAAGGTAGGCATTGAATTCTTCTGTAATCAATTTTTGTATATTTTCTCTATTTAGAGCTTATATTTTGCTTGAGATCCAGTTTGTATTGCTTTAAACCCAAATTTACTGTTGCTAATACTTTAAAAAATTATGAATTGTTTTATGCATTGGCCTAATGAGAAATTATTTTTGGCACAATTTTTTTTTTTTTTCCCGTTCAACCTTTATGGGTTATAATTAGGATATATATATATTGTTCTCAATTCCAAATAATATGAATACAATTTTATCCCAGACCCAAGGATCTTTTATATTTGGACATGCGCCCTAATATAACCAAATAGGTTGAACGGACGCGCCTCGCCAAAACGAGGCAAAAGTTTTACATTTAAAAAAAATAATAATATGAATAACTGCCGATATGAGAAAGTGGCATCACATTTGTCAAATCATTGTAAATAAGAAAAATCACAATTATCAATTATGCTTGTATGTTAAAAAACAAAAACGAACAAAATCAAGAAGAAACTCTAAACAAGAATAATAAAGTGGAGGGGTGTAAAGGCCCGGTGGTTCCAGTTATATAACTGACTTTAACAGATATTTAATTGACTTTCATCTGTTAAAAGTCATATGCATTTTAAGAACAGCATCAGACCTTCACATTCCCAGCCACTATGTATTTTAACATTTGTTCGTGTTAAATATTGTTTGACTATATTTTGCAGCTCCCTAGGTCTGTCTATTCTTAACACCTCTTCTATATTTGCAGGTAAGTTTGATGCTTGCAAATAATCTAATATTGGTTTTCTCATTTGTTCATACTTCTTACATTTTAACAAGAAATGTTCTATATTATTGTCTTGAAGACATCCTGCACAGTAATGTTCTTCTATTCTGAAATAGCCTTTTCCCAGCTGTAGTCTGAGAAGTTTCTTATTACTGGGAATTTTCAATTCCCTAGATATCTGACATTTTCTTGTTGCAGCCTTGAACATCTTATATGCATGTCTTCCTTTCAAATTTTTATCCGACTCTGCTTTCCATTCATCTGTTATTAAATCTTTAATTAAGCTCTTAATCTCTGATTTACTCGCCCCTACATTTATTAGATTTTTATCAGATCTATAGATCTACAATCTTTCTGGATAGTTAAAAGAAAAGAGCGTGTGAAAACAACAAATTATAGCTAAAATCCCCAGCACAAAGGAAGCATCAGGAAAGCACAATATTCTAGACGACAGAAAAGAAACTAAATTATTAGACACTTTAAAAAAAAAAAATTAATAATGAAGAAAAATATCTCGTTCAACCTCTGATGGGTTATAATTAGGATATATATTGTTTCCAATTCCAAATAATATGAACAACTGCCGATATGAGAAAGTTGCATCACACTTGTCAAATCATTGTAAACTGGGAAAATCACAACTACCAATTATGCTTAGCTCTATATGTTAAAATAAAATAAAAATCAAAAAAAAAAAAAAAAAAAACGAACTTTAGACACTTCTGCCATCCAAATACAAAATCGGCTAGACGTAAGAAAGCGTACTAAAAATCTTTACTTTAAAACGAATTTATATTTCACATTGCGCGTTTAAACACCAAAACAGACCAACGAACAATACTAGTCTGCTATCCAATGATACCGGGACGAAAGGGGCGAGAAAGTCCTATGCACAGGTGGCTTCATTGAGTTGTAGAAACAAGCAGAATTGCGGCCTATCGATAATCCAGGACACTGGCTTGTCCAGGAAAACCTTTAAGCTTTGAACATCGCCACGACATTTAACTGCAGGGATTTAGAAAAAAAAGGAGAAGGTAAGTGAATGGGAAGAAGGATATGTCTCAGTCTCCTCGACTTTAACAGACTTCAACAAAGTCATGACTTCTGAAAGGGATGTAGAGATGAGAAGAGAAGCGTTGGCTTTACTCCGAGTCTCACATTCCAATAATTTCCCTTTTCATTGCTAATCGAGCATGGAACCACCACTTCGAACTGTCCCCTTTGCATGAAGGCTGCACCAATACATTCATGTGCTCCTACAGTGGATGCTTTTTATATCAACGTATTTTACATGATGAAGTTGCCTGTCTCTTGCACTACTTCATATTAGTTACCGTACGGTACCTATTACGACATGCGTGACACAAAAGTAGTTCTATTCTTTGTTTTTCTCATTACAGACCTCCTGCAACTATGGCGGGGAAAATGGTCATTAAGAAGTACTTTTAAAAATTCGTTTATGTTTATTTTACCACCAGCAGGGAAACCGTCGTAGTTATTCTGCTTTAGGTACGTGCTGTCGTCAATCGCAGTGAAGCAAACGCGGCAAAATGGATCAAATTTTAAAGATTGACTGGTTTAAAGGAGAAACACGTGGGCATGAAAATTAATATATATAATTCTTTAAATACGCTACAGCCCGCAGGACCCTTCATACAACTTCTTATAATGAACATTCTGAGGGTAGGAATCTGAAATGAGGACATGCACATTAGCTATTCAAGGCTCCAACAAGAACATGTCAGGTATCTAAAAGGTAAAGGTCCAGTATATCGAAGTAGAGCGATCAGTTCCCTTCCTCGTTGCCTTTTCCTTCCCTAACTCAAAAGCAAAGTCTGGTACCCATTTACAACTGGGTAGACTGGAGAGTGTCGATACCGTGAACCGATCATGGCGCCTTTGCCGTGAGAGACCACTCTGTCAATCGGACAGCTATCAGGTATCTAGGGACCTGAAAATTCACAGTAAGAAGAAACTTTTTTTTAGACTACAACTGGGAAAGAGCTATTATTTCAGAATAGAAGAACCTTAATGTAAAGAACGTCTTCAAGATAATATCATAGAGTATTTCGTACTAAAATGTTAGCAGTATGAACAACAGCGAACCCTAATACAGTATTAGATTACTTGCAGGCATCCAATTCACCAATAACTAAAGTATCGGTTTTTAATAATAGACAGACCTATGGAATTGCACAATATAATCAAATAGTATTTAACACCAACAAATATTAATATATATATATATATATATATATATATATATATATATATATATATATATATATATATATAAATATATATATATATATATATATATATATATATATATATATTTACAGCACAATGGGCTAATCACCTGTTTGTCAAACACATTGATTGCATGTTTTGCCCAAGAGCCTTGTGCTCTTTGGGTCACCTCTACACCCTGTTTACGGGGTAGAAGAGGTTCCGATTAAGAAAGAAAGAATATATATATATATAGTGATTAACGGGGGAATGGTGGGAAAATGAAGGTCTGGTAGGGTTCACAAAAAACATTACTAATGACAAATTAAATTTCGATCTATGCACCTCAAGCTTTTAAATCACGTCCCCTGCTGCCTATTTTGTTTTGATTTTTCTTTACATTGTTTTCATTTGTTTGCTTTTATATTAAGGAAACCCACACACTCAAATACACACACAATGTGGATATTTTAATTTACTCTATTTATAATAACTGAGAGAGAATATGATGCCTCGTTCGCGTATCGGCAAAATGAATATATTATATGGGCATAGAGACACTATATATTCTAATTAATATCCATCTGAGGTTGAAAGGCATATTTTCCTGCATCAATTAAAAAAAAAAAACGGCAGAGAATGGTCTGCCGGAGGGAGTTAAAACAAAAACCAGCAGTCAGAATAGTCTGCCAGCGGGAGTTAAAACAATAAAAAACAGCAGAATCAGAATAGTGGAATGGGGAAAAAAAAATAGTAATGCGTCTTACAAGGAGAAAGGACAGGAAAAACCTACGTTGCGGCCACAAGGTCTTCGTCAGGGACAGACAAACAAGACAGGAGGGAAAGAAAGAAAATGAGAATTAAGTAGAGAACATGAAACTATAAAAATAAGAGAAAAATAACTCCCTTGTGTCCAGTCACATGCCCAGTCACAGAAGCAAGACCAGAATCAGAATAGTCTGCCGGCGGGAGTTCAGGATGAATAATTTTGTAACGATTCATAAATAAAAGCACTAATAACTAGGATAAAGTGACATTATTTTTAGACTGTCTCGTGCAGATCGCTGGGGTCTCTGGTGAGGCAAAGAAAGAATAGGCCCACTTTTGGGACCAAGGACTGGACAGGAACCAGACCAGGAGGAAGACAGCCGATATGATAATATGGCGCTCTCTTTGGCAAACCTCTACACCTCAAGGTAGAAGACGGACGCCTATGTTAGTAAGTAGTAAATAAGTAATCATTTTTTTATTCTGTTGTTGTGAGAATCTTTGTTTGAGAATGTTTGTGCAGCTGTTTGATGATGTTCAACAGAGAGAGCGCGCGAGAGAGAAAGAGAACGAACGAACTAACGAAAAAACGTTATTTTCAAAGGGTTAAGAATTGTGCACGCAGGCCCGTCTGACATTCTGTCCTTCCTGATCCTCTCTCATCATGCATAATGTATCCTTTCATCCTCACATTTACTTTAAGCATTATTTAGGCATTATCGTTATAAAAGTAATGTAACAGCATACATTTGTAATATCCAATCATAATCAAATGTTAAGTAGAGAGAGAGACAGACAGACAGACAGACGATAAAGTACAGGTCGCAACTATGTGTAACACCTGCTGGCGTAGTCCGTTTAACGTGAAGCGTGAAGGGTCTATTATCGACGAGTTTAAAATATGCGAAGCCGACAACAGCAGTAGTATTGTTAGCCCTCTGTATGAGAGGAATAAAAGTGTGGATGGTGGTAGCTGAAAGCATATTACGGCACCACAAACGGACAAAGAGGAACCCAGACAGCCAGCTAGTGGTCCTTTTCAGGACCGATCACCTCCAGGACTACGAACGAGATACCAGTGAAGACGATAACACCCTATATACCCCAATTATAACCAAACTTTCAGGTTGAACAGGGTATTACAGCAGCATAGTAGACGAAAACAACAACAGCAACAACAACAGCTGAAAGCATATCAGTGATTCACGGGCGTACTTAAAAGTATTTGGCACGAGGGTGGGATCTTACCTTTGACCCCCCCCCCCCCCCCCCCCACAAAAAAACCACACTTGTAAATATATATTTTAACAGTGAGTGCTATTTTAATAGCGTCCGACGGCACCCCTTCCTCCTTCTGGTTGTTATTCGGGGGAGGCAGGACTGCTCCCCTTGCACCCCTCCCTAGTACGCCACTGAAGCGATTTATTACCGATATTCACTGTGGGGAATATCTTCTTCCTTCTTCCTCGTTTGTCCTTAAAAGGACGTTGGTTGCGTTGTGTCCGTTTACAGCGAAGCTGCGATATTTGCGCCTTTCGGCCGATACATCCGACTTCAGCACAGTATTTTTTGTGACCGGGTTTGCCTTCCCTCTTCGATCCTTATTCTCTCAGCCAGACTGCAGTGGTGCAGCAACAGTGATAAATGCAGTCAGCGACCCATAGCTTGACTGCTTGCAAACCAGAGCTGACCAAGACCCTACTCCACCTCCAAGTGGTGGTCCTGGAAACAGGCTGCATCACTGCAGTCTGGCTGAGAGAGTAGGGTTCGAAGAGGGAAGGCTAACCCGGTCCCAAAAATGCCACGCTGAAACCGGATGTGTCGGGCCGAACGGCGCAAATATCGCAGCTTTGCTGTAAACGGCGACACAATGTAACAAACGTCCTTTTCAGGACGATCGCAGAAAAAGAAGAACCTCATAAGAGAACAAGATAGTGCCGCATGGAAAAAAAGGGGGGAGGGGGAGGCAAACAAAACCTTACAGACTACGCACTACCTTGAAAATTCCCCAAGATCGGCTCTGATTATGATATATCATTTAATAAATTTTAACCTTTTGTTAAGCGCTGCTCACGACCTTCCTCCATACATATTTAACTTTTACTATATTCTCTATCTGTCTGTGAGAAAGAAGAGAGCCCGGGTGATTCGCAAGACTATAAGCGAGTGTGGGCTTGACAAGAGAGATAGCTGTAGTAGCCCTCCTCCCTGGCTGTCATGCAGTCACCATATATTCACACATTATCTGTGGTTTTCTCTATAAATCTGACAGTTCACTTACTTTGTCGATTTCACTAAAATTGTCAAACTCGACAAATATTTATAAAACCTACACGATCGTGACAGAAGCTTGCACCAAGGAATTAAGTAGTGGCTGCTGTAGCAATTAAATATACACGATGAAGTGGGCTAAATATCCATCTTTAGTCACCTTGCACGATATTCTTTAAGGTTGGTCTTATTCTTTACGTCATAATATCGGATTCCAGGATCTACAAGGATCAGTTAGGAGAAAAATTGATCAGAGCTTTTCAGCTCTCCGTGGAGCACGGGTCATCAATAAAAACGACAAGTCTTCCTTTCCTGTGCCATCCACTCAAGATCTTACCACGTCTTCCTTATCCTTGTTATGACTGTCCACAGTTCTCTTGTCCGTGTGTGTATGTGTTATTTTGTGTGTTTGTGTGTGTGTGTGTAATTTTGTGTGTGTGGTCTTCCTCTATTTCACTTACCTTGAGGACTGCCTTGTAAAGCTGTCAAGTGGTTTTCTTAATGTGTGTCTTATTCAACGCCAGCGTATTCTCCTCACCCCCTGTTCCACTGTTTTTTTTTTTTTTTAGTTTTTTTTTTTTAACAAGAATATGGCACATAATTAAACTTGCAACCATAAGCAGAAGTCCTTCGGTTACATCAGAACGCAAAAGGCCACACGCACACAAACAAAGATAATTATGTGGGTGAACTCTTGTACAGCATTGACAAGCCCTGAAATCAGCGTTTTCCTCTGCGTTCCTGACGTAGTATGGATCCCTCGCTACAGCTGGTCCCATTGCAGGAAGCCTGCACCAAGCATTCACATGTAGCAGTGGTGTCTGTGGCAATCAGTTGTACACGATGACGTTGCTAACCCCATACACAGCCTTGTATGGGTGCAGCAGTGATATTCTTCCTGTGTCTCTTCAAAGACTCCCGGGACGTACATCGGGCAAGTCCTGAAATGGGTTAATATAACTTTTTAATCAGCTAGGATGATCTAAGAAAAACCTTTAGCCGACTACGTGAATAAGTGAGATTGTGGATAAGTCTATACCTGTTGACTCACTAGATGGGTCATATAGTGCATTTGTCCAAGTAGGACTTTAAAAAAAAACAAAAAACAAAAAAAAAAACTGACGAAGAGAAATATACCTTGTTCAACTTCTGATGGGTTATAATTAAGATATATATTGTTTTCAATTCCAAATACTATGGATAAGTGCCGATACGTAAAAATGGCATCTTATCTCCTGTTCAATCATTGCAAATAGGGCAAATCAAAATTACCAAATATGCTAGCATGCAAACCCACCCACCTCCCCTACAAAATAGAGAGATTAAAAAAAAAAAAAAAACCAAAAAAAAAAAAAAACCAACAAAGCAAACAAAAATAATAAACAGGGGGAGGGGTGTAAAGGCCTGGGATATTTAGTTTGATATTTAATTTACTTTCATTTGTTATAAGTCGTGTGCTTTATAAGAAGACCTCCACATTGCCCATCACTATATATATAAATATATATATATATATATATACATATATATATATATATATATATATATATATATATATATATATATATATATATATATATATATATATATATATATATATATATAAACTTTTGTTTTTGTTAAATACTGTTTGACCATATTATGCAGTTCCCTAGGTCTGTCTATTCTTAACACATCTTCTATGGTTATGAGTAAATTTGAAGCCTGCAAATAATCTAAGTATATGTATTTTCCATCGATTGAAATAGTCTTTCCGGTGTAGCAGGCCAAAACATATCCCTCGTCCAGATTTTAATCATCAGCTGCCATCTCCACAACGACAGTTGGCTGTCATGAATCTCCAACGTCTTCTGTCTCTTGTCTTGGTTAACAAGAGGAAAACAGACAGGCAGATAGATAGATAGATATACTGACAGACAGACAGATAGATAGATTGACTTTTTTTAAAATTAAGGAAGAAAATATCCCGTTCAACCTCTGATGGGTTATAATTAGGATACATATTGTTTTCAATTCCAAATAATATGAAAAACTGCCGATATGAGAAAGTGGCATCACACCTGTCAAACCATTGTAAATAGGGACAATCACAATTGTGCTTATTCGTTAAAAAAAAACAAACAAACAAACAAACAAAATCAAGAAGAAACTCCGAACAAGAACAACACCTTAAATCCGGCAAGCCCCGTGAAGTGGCGCGGGTTTAGTACCAATTTTACGGCTCGCCAGTTCAACTGGCGCGCGACGGTAACAATAGCAAAACTAGCGTGTAAAAACGCGGTTTTAGCTCACGTATAGTAAGAGTTTAAAGTGAAGTCATAAGCATTGTAAGAACAGCATCCGACCTTCACATTCCCAGCCACTATATAGATAGATAGACAGACAGACAGACAGACAGATAGATAGATAGATAGATAGATAGATAGATAGATAGATAGATAGATAGATAGATAGATAGATAGATAGATAGATAGATAGATAGATAGATAGACGGACGGACGGGGTGTTGGATAGATAGATAGATAGATAGATAGATAGATAGTCGGACGGACGGACGGATGTAGATAGTGTTGGACAGATAGATAGACAGACAGATAGATAGATAGATAGATATATAGATAATAATAATAATAATAAATTCTTTAAGCGCCAAACACGGCGCATAAGGCAGAAACCAGTGCTCTCCAGGTTGTTCGTTGTGACGCCACTCCTCTTAGCTCTTGCACATTATTTAGGCCCAACGTTCTTCCTTCTCTTATTATTGTTCTTCTGAGTGTTTCTTTTGGTCTTCCTTTTTTCCGCTTACCCTCAGGAACCCAAGTGAGCGCCTGTAGTGGTATTCTGTTGTTTTGCATTCGTAGGACATGACCGATATATGACCATCGTCTTTTCCTTATATAGTCGGAGACATATTTCTGCCTAGAGTCTTCTCTTATTTGTCGATTAGTCTTGAATTCTTTCCAACTGATGTTCATGAGTTTTCTAAGACATTTGTTCTCGAATGTATTCAGCTTGTTCTCCAATGATTTTGTTATTTTCCAACTCTCACAGCCGTATGTTAACACTGAGATAACATTTGAATTAAACAGACGAAGCTTGGTATGTATATTCAATGATCGTAATTTCCAAATGTTAGATAATCTATTGAAGGCGCTAGCTGCCAAAGCAATTCTAGTATGGATTTCTCTTGTTGTGTCACCATCCTGAGTCATTTTACTGCCTAAATAATTGAAACTTTCAACTTTCTGTAGTTTTTCCCCGTTCAAGATGATATCAAAGGTCTCGTTAGAAAAGTTCATAGCTTTAGTTTTAGAGGCATTTATTTGGAGACCAATTTTAACCGAGAGATGACACAAATTATTTATTGCTTCTTGGGATAGATAGATACATAGATACCTCGACAAAATATCATACGTCATGGGAAAATATCGAAGACACAACTCATTCAAGAAACCAAAGAAAACAAAATAGACATGATCCCCAATCACACTAGATGAGGCATTCAATGAATGATTGAGCCCGGCTTATCAGTCCAGATTATCCCTTTCGCCCACCAGATTATGCCCAGGTATAATCTGGCCGGAGGGGGGGGGGGGGTACATTTTGACCTAGGCCAGGTTGTACTCCGGGGTTAAAGTAGCCTAGGCCCGATTATACCCGGGTAAAGTCTGGTAGGGGGTTAATCTGGCATGCTACACCGGTCTTGTTGACTCCGGAAAACAAGAATACTCTCCCCTTGCTTACCGTCTTGTTTCAACAACATGATGACATATTTCTTACAAACGTCGTAGCATCAATGCATTCATCTATATCAGGGCTTAAATGGTAGTTTTTGTATTTATAGATTTGAGAAATCTCGAAAATCTGTCAAAATGAAGCTGATACATAAGGACATTGACAAAAATAGCTCAGGGTAAGTGAAACTGCCGTTGAGTTGCACGAGCTGATTGTATAGCTAGCTTAGTGTGGCATGTTTACTTAGTTTTTCGTGTTCAGAATGAGTAAATTTACATTCATAATGTTTTGTTTTACGTGTGATGTCTGAAAAGAGGCTCTCGTGCAAAGGAAAATTGTAACAGTTACAAGAAGGATTCAGTCCACTTTTATTAGGCACGAGTGTTATGAAAAAAGTTACATGTCAGTCCTGGCATTTGTTTTTCAATAGAACCGTGCCCGTCTCTTCAGATATTGTCACTAATCTCAGGATCCCCCACCCCGCCCATTTTTTTCAAAATGACATCACCAACTTTTAACCTCTCTCCCATCCAAAAACAAAATAATGAAAATGATTTATATCATTCCAGGATAAATAAAAATGAAGCTATTGATGACTAGGCTTAATTATTGTTTGTGGCTGAATCTTAAAAGAAATAGACAGTCTTGGCAATATCTACCAAATGGCTATTGATAGGTTGGCAGTGTTGCTTAGAGTGATTAAAATATATATCAGCAAGGATTTCAGTAGGATCACTCCGGATGTCCAGAGTGTAAGAGGAATATTAATCTTGTTGAATGGAAGAATGTCAAATTATGGAGTAACAGATTTCATGGTAGGTAAGATGGTATTTTTGAGTTGTTTTTATTTAACATATGGCCTTAGTGTAGGAAAAACCTCACAACAGATTTAGGATTATGTGACAGATTATGGTAGTGTGTATGTTTTTAATATGCACAAGCAACGTGACTGTTGTATTGATAGGCAGTTGTCTGACATATGTGCATCTGTCGACTATTCTATGATTCTATCAATTCTTTTTTATTCCTTACAAGTCTGTCTCCAATTCTCAGTCTTCACTATTTCTCTTTCCCTGGGGATTCCAGAACAAAGACTGTCTTGTAATGCTATCAGGTGGTTTCTTTAATGTGCCCTAGCAAATATCAGAATTTCCTCCTCACTTTTTGTTCCACTAGCATTTGTCAGGTTCTTTCCATCAGTTACAAGATCTTGTCATACCAATTTCGTGCTTTTTTCTGCACAAGAACCCATTTATAAAAGTCTGCGAGAGAGATTTAATGACAAATTTGACCGGTGCTGATTCTAATGACAACATCAGCCATCTCACAAGGAGGGATCAGAGCACCATTTTTCAGCACCAAACACAACATATACTTCTAAGTAATCACTTGAATAGAATCTGATCACAACACACTCCAGAGTGCCAGCTGTGTACCTACCCCTGTGAAATTGTCGATGATGTTAGGAAAATGCTGTGTCTTCCGAAGCCAGATAAATGAACACTTTGTGAGTACATGCAGATACCGCTACATGGCATTGGGCCGAAGGGCAAAAACCCTAACGCCGCTGGATCAATAACTACAACAACATAGAAGTCTGTTGTCTTATCTGATTGTCATTTTTTATTGTTCTCCATGTATCATACAGTAGGATTACTTTCAAATTTGAGTTGAAGATTCTGATTTCTGTGAAACACATGCTAAAGCTGATTTGTAATATCTAACTAAAGGTCCATCACTTTGGTCCCAGAGGAGGCAGAAGACATGTGGCATACATACAACCTTGTGTCTGTGGGTGACACAATCCGCTCCACCACTATCAGGTAATATGTGCAGCCCAGTCATCCTGGTATATATTATGTTAATGATAATAAAAAGAGAATTGGAAACAGACATGGAGGCCATGAAGAAGACATGGAAATAATTTGAGCTGATGGCACAGGCCAGGAGGACTTGGGGTACGTGTGTTGAAGGCCTGTGCTCCTTGGGGAGCTGAAGGGGGGTGATGATGATGAGGATGATGATGATGATGATGATGATAAAAATGAAAGAATGATTAATTATCATTTTCATCTTTGATCCTTGTAGTGCTCGGAGCCACGGCTGCAGCTAGTCCCCCCTTGTAGGAAACCTGGGGCAAGCATTCACATACTCTTGCAGCAGTGGTATCAGTAACAATCTGTTTTACATGATGAGTTTGCCAGCCCTTTACACAATCTTTAGTATTAAAAGAATATTTAAAAAGAGAAGAGCACATTCTTAATTTCTTTCCATCCCTTTTTAACTCCTCATTAAGCATGTGGCCACTACCGCCATAGCCCCCGGCAAGAAGACTTCATCAGATTAAGTGCTCTGGTTGCTGTTTTCAGTAACTGTTTGCTTTACATGGTGGAATTGCTTTCCCCATGCACAACCTCACAGTAGTCGCCTTTTACTACAGGCCTGGTCGGAGCAGTAGTCCCTTTCTCTGCAAAGTACCTGAGAACCACACGAGGCACATTCCTGATAAAGGTGAAGGTAGTACTATAGCAGATACTGTCACTGGGGAGTGAAGTGTTAGAGACTTCACCATACTTGGTCCAGCTTTTTTATGAGATGGGTTTACCAGTTCCCTTCCTTGCTACTTTTGCCATCCCAAACTCAAGAGCAGAGTCAGGTACCCATTTATAGCTGGGTATACTGGAGCTTAACAAAACTAGGTTTTGATCTTGGAACCCGGTAGCCACATCCTTAATAGGCAGATGAAATCTTACAAGTGCCAGTAAATTTTGTTAACAGGTTACATGTAAAAGGTTGCAGAAAAATTTACGGGCTACAGAGTTATACATAATAGGAAAAAAAAGTTTATTTGCTTTTTGATTAGTTATAGTCATTTTCTTAGCTTAACCTTTAGCACGCTGCAGTCGACATATGTTGACGAAGGTAATCTATGCTCTCCCAGCTGTTGTCGACTTATGTCGACAGGCGGATATTTTCGTTTTCTAGCATTAGAATGTGTGTACACGTGACTTCACCCCCAGATGTTAAGTTTTAAACTTATCTGAGAGAGAGTTAGCTTCCGTTTCCGATCTTTTTTAGTAAAGGGTGCATTCGCGTTTATTTTCTGTGAAATTTTTTTATCGAAATGAATCGGCATCGAACACGCAGCCATTTTCGCTCTAATTTTATTGTATTCTGACGCCATGCGGTGGGGATGAGATTTTTGTCATTATAAGCACTAATATCGGTTCTCAGAATATGGTTGATGACAGAGATGGAAACGAAAGTAAAATGTCATTGCTAGTATGTAAAAGTTTAGGGGTTAGGATTAGATTTATCGGAAAGATTTAGGGTTTACGGCCGAATGTCACTGCTGACATGGGCGTTTGTTGCTTTGCTACTGATGATGGGTGTAACGAAAAGATCGTCATTTGATTTGTATTGGTCAAATGACTTTCATTGAGATGCAAGAGATAATTGAGATATGGACACTTTGTTTGTTGGTTATTTTTTTAATTTATTTTTTTTTATTTTAAAATTAAAAATTTTTTTTTTTTTTTTAATTAAATTTTTTTATCGTTTTTTTCATCTTTCCTTTCCTCTCTTCCTATCACATCTAACATGTACACAAACAAATTTTATATCATCAGATTCACCATTCATTTATTTATATAAATTCCAAAAATGATAGCAATTGACCAACAAACACAAAAACTATAGACATTACAAGTCGCCCACTATAAAAACGGGGGCTTGTGAAAAAGAATGCAGCTGCAGGGCAAGTTTTCGGGAAAAGAATGCAGCGTGCTAAAGGTTAAAAATGTTTTTTGAGATTTATTTCATTGTGAATACCACAATCCCCTCAGTTATATCCTGCTTTTTTTCCATCTGTGGGTGCTTAAAATTGTAATGTTAATGAAAGTAGCAGGTTTTAAATATTTCAGACATTGACTTTGAAATGGCATTAACTACTTTATCCCATACATTTGAAGCATCAGTATTAAAAGCATTATGAAATGTAATTTTCTCATTTACAAACATCTTTTGAGATTTTGCTCCATTATCACTTCTTATGTAGTTGGGTTCTTTACAGGAAACCAATTTACTGCAGTTGGGTTCTTTACAGGAAACCTGCATCAAAACACTCATAGACATGTATTAGAAATGGACAAGGACACCAAACTGTGGGCACAGAAGGGAAGAGAGGCTTTCATCTCATTGGAAGTGATAGATCATGCACAAAAATAAGAGTTATATCATTATGTCACTCATCTTATTGTATAGTTGTGGAACATGGAAAACAGAAAACAAAAAACACCAAGAGGCCTCAAAAACATTCATAAATGGGTGCTTGGGTACAGTAGGGAACCATATTCAGACAGGCACAGAATAAGAGTATTGTTGTATGGCAAGATCACCAGTTTGGATCTAAATGAAAGAGCCTCACAAATAGCAGTGAAACATGACGTGATTACGTTGAGAACATTTATTTGTTAGCATCACAGGGGTTTCAGCTTCTTCAGTTCATGTTACATTGTGTGAGATCCTCTTCTTTGCTGCTTGCCTTGTCACGTAGGATATATTCTATTGCCATTTACATTTTGTGATTATAGTAGAGTTGCTAAGCAACTGTGTTGTACATTACTACACACAGCAGCTTTAAAGTATACCTGTATGTGTTTTCACTCATTGTGATTTTATTTGTGCTGCATGTGTTGCTCCCTCATGCATATTGTAAGGAGCAGCTAGCATGAGGTTGTCTTTGTGGCTGGAACCTCATCATATAATACTAATGGCTACAGAAACCACTGCTACAAAAGCACAAGAATGATCTGATGCAGGTTTCCTGCAAGGAGGCCAGTTGCAATTGTGGCACTATGCTCCACTTACTTACTTACTTAGTTGTTCCTCTTCTACCATGTAGTGTAGAGGTTTGGAAGAGAGAGAGCGCCATACTATCCTGTCGGCTGTCTTCCTCCTGGCCTGGTTCTGTTCTAGTCCTCAGTCCTTCAGAGATAGTCTAATGTTGTCCTCCCAGTGGACTCTGCGTCGTCCTGGAGGTCTGGATCTCTGGCTCTTAGCCTCCTATACCTGCTGTGGCAGCTGATCTTCTCCCATTCTGCAAACATAGCCAGACCATCTTAGTTGTGGCATCGTGCTCCAGACGGAGCAAAAAATATGACATGTGTTACTAATTACTAGGATTCTTTGTAGGTTAAAAAATAAATTTAACTGCTACAGTAAAGCAGTCACTATCTTAAGGGGATAGAAATAAATCAATTTTTTTTCAACTTTTAGCCAATTACTGTTTCATATAAAGAGTTATTGTATATTGCGGAACAGAATCGACATCATTGCACTCCGGGCAAACCCATAGGTGCTCAGTCTCTCTCAGCATATGTTGAAGAGTGTGAATGCTAACTGTTCCTGTAGCTCACTGGTTATAAACACGACGGATGCATCCTCTCATACATCATAGAGTCATTAAGATTGATGTTATCTTCTCATCTTCCTCTTTTACTCCTTATAAAGTTTAGAACCAGTATATGGTCCCTTTGCAAGAAGCCTGCATCAAAGTACATTCTCTATCAGCAGGTGGTTTCTGTGGCAATTTGTGTTACATGATGAGGTTGCACAACCTCACATTAGTTTACGACATGCCTTTGGGAGCAGTAGCACTATTCTTTCTTTTGCGTCATTAATAGGCTGGACTGCCCATGGTAAATTTCCGGTGTTATGTGTTGCGGGTCGCATTAATGACCCATCATCGAAGCATCAATTTTTGGTGATGCCTAGATGGCAGGGAGGATAGTGTGATTCGCTTGCATAGCTAGGCGGGGTTGTCGCACGGAAGGTCCTGGGTTTGAGTCCTGGGTACGCCACTCACGTCTGTTGTTTTTCTGTTGTCTAGTTTTCTACTTCTTTATTTCTTACGAGTGCCTGAAAACATACCTTTATGTTTGTCTAATATTTATTTACTATTCTTTCTTTGTCTTAATTAAGAATACTTTAATGTTGCTTTTTTCTAGCATGAACTTTTTTGTTTTCTCTTCTGTTTTCCATTTCAGAAAAGTACAGACAGAATCTGCTACCGGGAGTGTAAATGTAAACAAAGTTCGCACAACTTTAACCATCCAGGTGGGAAGTATAGATTTCGACACCCAAGCCTGCGTGTTGAGAGTGAGCGGAAGAAACATAAAGGAAAACCAATATGTGAAGGTAGGAATGATTACTGTCGTGGTGATGGTGGTTGTGTTAGTAGTAAAAGGTAAAAGTAGTTGCAAAGCTGAAGCTGACATAGGGGAGTGAAGTGTTAGAGACTTCACTGCCTTTTTTTTTTTCTTTTTAATGATGTGGGGGGACCAGTTTTCATCCTCAATGTCTTTGTATTCACTGACTCGAGAACATAGTCAGGTATCCATTTACAGCTGGGTAGACTGAAGTATGATGTCCTACTCTGCTCTTGAGTTAAGGATGGCAAAGGCAGCGAGGAAGGGAACTGGTCACCCCCGCCTCTTGAAGCTGGACCACTTCACGGTGAAGTCTCTAAACCACTTCATGGTGAAGTCTCTAAACCAGCGGTTCTCAACCTTTTTATCCTGGGGGAACCTTTGAAATAATTGTCAGGAACTATTATATCTACAGCTCATTTTACTTTAGCGTGATCAGTAAGTTGTAAATATAATTATCCAACAAAAATTGCCAATGCTCTTTTGAGTAGAGAATGATTTTGTTTCTATGGATCTGTTTATTTGGACAACTTATTGGCCTACTCTTTTTTTGTGTGGTTTTCCCTCCCCACAAAGGTTATGATATCTAATGCAAGTCAGTAGTGTAGATGGGAGAATCTTCAGTATTTCCTTCTTTTAAAAAAAAATAAATTTCCTAATAGATTTATTTTAACCTAAGGTTTAAAAGTCTTATAAAAAATTTCTACTCTAGTACAAGATGCTAATGAAATATGTTATTTGCAGGAGTGAACATTGTCCTATTGCACACTGCCATACAGGGCTGCTCTGTCACTGACCCCTCACTGCGAGCGCTTACATTACCCAGCGGCCAAAGTTAAAAAAATGATATTTTGTTTTATTTTCAACCATGAGCTCTCGCTGAACCCCTAGCAACCTCTCGCAGAACCCTAGGGTTCTGTGGAACCCCAGAGTTCATTGGAACCCTGGTTGAGAAACCCTGCTCTAAACAGTAACTCCCCACTATCTGCAATGGGATTACCTTGACCTTTTTTTAATGGGTCAAATAGTATTAAAATATGACATCTTATTGGTAGGTATATATATGCATCCAAGTACGGTAGTTTGAAGAATAAGATAGGGCTGACTAGAGTATGTTCCATGAATGCTAGACGTTTCTTTGTCATAATAAAAGCACAAAGGACATAATAGTGAACAGAACAACAGTATAAAAAGCATGAGGACAATGTTGAATAATGATACATAACAGCTGTTATCATGATATTATGTTATACAGTAGTTGAACTTGGATGTGCATGCATATCCGGATGTATATTAGTTTGGATCTCTTGCAAGTTCATAAGCAGTGAGGCACTCTTATCTGGAATTTCTCAGCTTGAAAGTGAGTGTTGATGAAAGAGGAGAGTAGTTTATTAACATGTCATGTTGGCTTGTGATATTTGATTGGAAGATCATGAGTTGATTCATTCTTTTTCATTCCGCATTCTTTACATCTACTATCTCCCGTTTTAACAGATGGGGGCATATCATACACTGCTTTTGGAAATGAACCGGCAGTTTACTCTTACCAAGCATGAATGGGACAGTGTTGCCATTGACAGAATAGGTAAGCTTTTCTTTCTTGAAAAACATTATTGAACATCCTTTTTTCTGTTTTTTTCTTCTTTCAAATTAGTGTTTTATCTTCTTATTTGTCCTTGGCATTCTGAGTGCTAATTTTTCTTCTGTTTTCCAACCTGCTTGTAATTTCACTATTCTTGGCTCCTGAAGAATTATCTTTGTGATTTCTGTCAATTTCCTCACATTTTTAATAGCAGAAAATAAGTGATAGTCGTCTACTTAACCTAGCAGTTGTCAGCGTCAACAGCAAATTTATCGAGTTGAACAGCAGGAAGAAAAACTAATGACTGTTTCAGATGAAGAAAGTAATCCCAGCCTCAGTAAAATGGCCACTTAGCATAGGAAAGAAACAAAAACAGAATTAGTTAATGATCCTAAAGACTTAGGAAATGGAAAAACTTTATTGCTGACACCACTTTATGGTTATTCAACTTTCAGAAAAATGAAACTTTTTTTTTAAAAATGAACGCCCGCTATTACTCGATGCAAGAATCTCTGGCTAGTATATCTAACCTGAGACTGATTGTTACGTGAGTATCCCTTTTTTCCCTGTACACTGACAGGTGTCCACTCACCATTCAGGCAGATGCTCGCAGTCTTCGGAGGGTACCCATTAGAGCTGGGTCGGCTCAGGAGCCGCCAGTCTCAGGTCAACGACACACTGTCAAATGTCTTCGCCAGGGCTCGAATTAATCCAGTCCAAGTCCCGGTTGACGACACTCCTTCAAATCTTCTTGCTTGAACCTGGATCACCCGATCGCCAGCACAGTGTGGTAACCATTACACCAGCGCGGCTCCCTACTGTTTTTGTAAAGATATCTCTTTGGTCTAGAACTTTCTGTTTATCTATTACCTTCTTTGTATCTTCTTGCCCAGTGTAGTCCCTGGGGGTCTCTAGAGAGACAATAAAAGAAAACAACTACTGCACCCTCATGCTGGATGTACAAGGTGTCTTATATGAGGCTGGCAACCTTATCCTTTAAAAAAACATGCCACAGGAACCACCGCTGCAGGAGCATGTGAAGGCTTCCTGCAAGGGGACCAACTACACTGGTGGCTCCATGCTCCATAAGGAGCACAAAGGAAAGTGAAAATAATGATGTATCTTTTTTTTATCTTTTATTTGTTCTGCACGAAGTAATGTGCTCAGCTAATTCAATCTTGTTTCCTGTTTTTAGCATGAGACGTAGCCAAAAATAATTTCCGACTCCGGCTACAACTTAAGACGAGCCATGTGGCATAAAATTTGGAGTCAAGAGTCCACACAATTTTTTTTCCGACTCTGACTCCACGACTCCGACGACCTAGATTTGAGACATGATTCCAGAGATTACTTAGTATTTGTCAGGAACCACTTATCATGGAGAACACTCCATGGGTTACACCACTGCTGTGTGGGTTTATAATAACAAATATAGGCTCGCCCTTCTAAGAGTATGACCACACAACACTGGCTGACAAAAGTAATAAACACCTTCAACAGGTACTTCCCTTTAATAATACACACACAATAAGGCCTCACACGGCCATCAACACATCAAATACAATAATGAGAAAACCACTGTAAACCTGCCTTAGCAGCTTAAACTATCACCTCCATACACAAAGGTACAAACTATACCACAAATGGCTGCTATAAATATCGCTCACCCGAGCGGCAAAACTATGACAATAACACACTCAATCTTATCGAACTACGGCCTGTAGACAATACGATCTAGACCCTACACTGCTCTAGACTTAACAACGTAATTATCACCAAGGTCCGAAAATATGGCAGGCACTCAGTTTACAGTCTACAATATAAACCACACAGCGATCTCGCTGGCATAAGGGAAAACCGTCCTTCCCTTACAAAGGCTAGCTTCTCACTGACTAATTTTGCACCTTTTTCCCCGACTCCCAGTAGTCACATGACCCACCAGTTCGGCTAACCTTGGTCTTTCCCGACTGGCTTATCGCCGAACACATGACATTAAATGCACTGCGAAATAACGCTGTGACAGTATTGATATGGCTTACCTCGTGTTCTGTTAAAACAAATAGTCCCTGTTGGCTGTATAGAGGCTTATGTGAAATATGTGTTTGATAGAGGATGATTATGGAAGGAGATCGCCATTAAAATTCCCCTCTTCATTGCAGGAAGCCTGCTTCAAAGCATTTGCATGCTCTTACAGTAGTGGTTTTTGTTGCAGTTAGTTTGACAGGGTAAGGTTGTGAAAGCACATGGGTCATTAAAATAAGAACCACTCGTAAGGGAAAATACATGGATATTAAAGTTGCTGTCATGGATTGCCTCCCCTTAGCTCTAGTAGTAGTGGTCCACCAGTGGCCAACACTCAAGAGTATCTAATATGGGTCTTCACAGGATTACTCTTGGCAGAGTTGTAGATAGAAGGATAATGATGCTTCTTTCTCAAGGCAGTGCTCACAAGATGTTTTCAGAAGTCAAGAACAATGCTGCATAGGGCAGAGCACTGTTAACTTATATCTGATCCTTTTGAGATATATGTACATTGTTAATTGTAATTCAGGCAAGCCATTGCCCTTGCGCTGTCCAGACACATCTTCCCCATTAAAGTAACCAGAAGAATATCTTTTGTGTCGCCTTTTGTGAAGAATTAATCAATGGTTTTAGCCCGTTCAAGCCCCCAGCTGGTGTAAGCCAGCGAAATTCTTTTATAAGTATTTGCTCTATAGATGTAAATATATTTCTAGATATATATATATAAATTAATGAGTCTTGCTCATATGTTTGCTTTCATTTTGTGAAGAATTAATCAATGGTTTTAGCCCGTTCAAGCCCCCAGCTGGTGTAAGCCAGCGAAATTCTTTTATAAGTATTTGCTCTATAGATGTAAATATATTTCTAGATATATATATATAAATTAATGAGTCTTGCTCATATGTTTGCTTTCATACCAATAATAACTGAATCAACAATGATTGTTTTGTTTTAAATAACATGTAACAAATTTAACAATCAAGTAGTTTTAACAGGTTAAAATAACAATGGAATGATGGTGAATGTTAGATGTATATAAAATTGTCTTCACTGAGACTTGGGTGAGGATTTATAAAAAATTTGTTCTTTTGTTGTTTCCTTTAATAAGAACTTAGCTGGTCTAAGTCAGTCCTGCAGCCGTGGTTTCATCAATTCTTTTGTGATGAGGGCACTTCTCCACACAACTCGCCCAATGTATGTGGTTAGTATTGAATCCCTGCTCTTGACTTACACTATTGGCATAAAAACTGTAGTCTTGCAGCTTCGTACCACGAACAGTCTGATAGCTTCGTACCATGAACTTTAGACAAAATAAAAGAGCAAATTCCTCTGCTAAGTACATTTGTGGGCTGCCAATCAACAGGCGCATTGTCTCGCTGTTCACCCACCAATGTTAGCCTCTCTGAATAATTATTCTCCCTGGGTATACACAGTATAACTCAGGGAATATGATTAGAAATCACTGTTATTCTTCTGGTTACTTTAATGGGGAAGATGTGTCTGGACAGCGCAAGGGCAATGGCTTGCCTGAATTACAATTAACAATATACATATATCTCATAAAATGATACTATACACTTTAGGCACATGTGATGTAATCATCACTCATTACTGCTCCATTCGGAGTCTAGGGTTGCTGCTACTTTCGCTTTTCTGTATGAGCTAGCATGCAGCAATCACCAGCGCTTGCTGTAGTGGTTTATGAATATACGATTTTCATATGTTGAGGTTGTCAGCCTCATATATAACCACTTAGCAAAAAAAAACATGTCAAATTCACATTTGTAAAATATAGATTCACAACTTACCCCAAATGAGATCTACAGTCTCCTCGCACAGATGTACGGACACATCACTTTGATTAGATGCTTCAAACACTGGTCTGGGAAATTTTATTTTTCCTCTTATGACTTGATTCTGATTCCTTAAGTATCCAGTCTTTGTATTTAAAAATGTGGGTTCTCTTTTAAGTAATAAAGACGCCCAAATACTTTGATCTGTCACTTATAATTTTGGAATTCTTGTCCGATGTCTCTCTGTCTCCTGGGAGTTGCTAATTTGACATTGCGATTCAATCTGATTTGTGTCTCCGATTTCGCTAGATTATATTTCCATTCCTCAGTTCAAATCCCAGATTGTACTTTTAGACCAACTTGCCAATGAAAGTCAAAGTCTATTCCGGCTCTCAATTAAACCAATGGTAAGCTCTTTAGAACTATGTGGGTCGGGGTGTTAGATCATTTCTATCCCCAGAGTGTTTTAAAAATATCAGTTTAAAAATTTAAATGCGGGACCTCTTTCAGATATGGCAGTAATACTTCCAATTGTATTTGTACAAACTCACAAACACATCGGTGGACTCATTTTCTGGCTAATACCTTCTGCCCATATTGTCTCCTCTGACAGGTTATCTGTAATCTTGATACAGAGATGGTCAAGCGGAAGCGATTGCATATATCACCTGTGTTTGCGTACATTCCTCAGATGGATTTCTTAGACAGCCAATCTGGCTTTCTTTCCATCGATCGTGCGCGACCACCTTATGTCAACACAGATTGTCTCAATCAAAGGTGGCTAGATGACTTAAATGATAAAAGTATTATCCGCTGACCTGTCTAATTAGCCTTGTATTATTATGATTCACCTGGTGAAACGTAAACAATTCTAGGGAGTGGTCAGAGCAAAAATGTAGGTGCATAAAATATGCCATGTAATAGGACGATGAAAAAGATAGAGAAGGGAGCAAAAGTACATGCACAAAACATTTTGTGACAGTGTGTAGATAATTCTTATGCGTATTTTGAAAAAAAAGAAGACTTAAAGACTTATTATTAATTATAACTGTGTACAAATGCTCTATCCGATTAACAGAGTGGTTAGAATGCTGGTCTCTCACAGCAAAGGTGCCGGGTTCAATTCATGGTATCAACATGCTTCAGTCTACCCAGCTGTAAATGGATACCTGACTTTGCTCTTGAGTTAGGGAAGGAAAAGGCAGCAAGGAAGTGAACTGGTCACCCCACCTGTTGATGCTGGACCTAGTATAGTGAAATCTCTTATATTTCACTCCCCTATGACAGTATCTGTTATGGGACAACCTTTACCTCTATATATATATATATGCTCTAACCATCGCACTATTTTTACTCTTGTGTAAGATATCCAATCACATCCTCGTCAGAATCACTACGGTCTTGGAAGTAAGAGACAGGTTTCAGGAAAGATGAATTCTACAGTGATAAGCTATTTGCTCTGAGTCAGATTCACGAGGGATCCAATCAGTGGCAGAGCATTTCTGACTTATTCATTAACCTGAAGCAGTTTTTTTTCTCTAAACTGACCATTAGGCTTTGAGTTTTGATTCCATTAAACAGCTATGATAAAAAAAAATTGTGGACAACTTGGGTGTATTGTTTTAAACTAATAATGCAAATCTTTGCTGATACTGTATTGATGACAGTAGTGATCCCAGATGTCTGCAGATGGATACAGTGACCTTGACATAGTACTTTAAAACATAAGTCTCTTCAAAAGCAAACATGCAGACTTAGATAGATTAAGAACACGTGCAGGCAAAATAGAACTTTAAGTAAATATGGGGCAGACAAAAATCTGAAACAATAGTACAGAAATCGGATACTGTGCATGTCCTTGTGGAAGAGATCTGGAATGGGACAGCAGAGTAAGTACAGATGAGGACAGTGGAAAAGATATCAGCATCTAGCTAAACAAAGTGACATACGCCTTTACAGTGCTCCCCATACAGATTGGAAATGAATTAGAGCATTAAGTGCGACACTGTAAATTCATTGTAATATGTAGGTCATTGTTGACAACTAAAAAAAAGCACCTTTCCAACCTTGAAGATTTAAACAAATATGTTGCTAAGGGGCATCACTAGTACAGTTCTGCTGGCAGAAACACAGAGGTCGCCACTAGCTAGATTATTTAAAAATAAGATGATGGAACTGTTTAGGTTAAAATTTCAGATACTCAGAGGTTCGCAAACATAACCAGCAATAGCATCGACATCAGAGGACAACAAAACAGAGAATACAGTAGAACTCCATTTATCCGAACCCCAATTATCCGAACATCCAATTATCCGAACACTTTTTCCAGAAAAAAAAAAAAAAAATCAGATGCCACAGTCACGTTAGACTAAAATTCTGAATCTTTTGATGCGGCAAACTTCAAATGTGTGCGAACAATTTGTAGAGAATGGGATGGCTAATGGTCGGTCGCTTACGTACAGGAAGTCAGTTAGATCATAAAGTCAGTTAATATCTGGTTTACCAATCCAAAGTACGTGTGCGTTCTAGGTAGAACACTGGCTAAACAGACAGTTCAACTTAAAATAATTGTGTCTGCTACTACAGCAGAATAATTTTGGTGTACAAGTATTTCTCTGTGCGATATGGCACCTTCCAGTAGGCCTAAAGCATATAAAAGGAACCGCAATGTTTTGTCAATTGAAACGAAAACAGAAATTATCAAGAGACTAGGACAAGGTGAAACTGTGTCTTCACTTGCGAGGATTTTCAATGTTGGGAAAGCTACCGTCTCTGACATCAAAAGTAACAAGGATAAAATTATGAGTTTTGCATCGAAATTTGATAGTGAAAATGGGTCGAAGAAACGTAAAACCATGAGAAATGCGAAAGATGTGAACTTGGAAGAGGCTTTGTATATATGGTTTGTGCAAAGAAGAAGCAAAGGGGAACCTATCTCTGGTTCTCTGTTGTGTGAAAAGGCACTTCAGTTCAACAATCAACTTGACGGTCCTCCTGACTTTAAGGCTAGCCAGGGATGGTTAAGAAACTTTAAATCTCGTCATGGCATACGAGAATTGGAGATTCAAGGGGAATCTTTATCTAGCGATGCAACTGCCGCTAAAAATTTTAAAGAAACTTTCTTGGCTTTTTTGGAAGAAGAAGGTTATTCACTCGATGATGTGTATAATGCCGATGAGACTGGCTTATACTGGAAATCATTGCCTCAAAAATCACTTGCATCTCAGCGCGAAGCAGCTGCCCCTGGGTTTAAAAAGTGCAAAGAGAGAATAACAATTTTGGTAGCCGCGAATGCCAGTGGAAGTCATCGTTTACCGGTGCTAATGATCGGCAAAGCCAAAAAACCACGTTGTTTAAAGAATGTGACATGTCTCCCATTGTGTTACAAAGCACAGAAGAGTGCTTGGATGAATAGTGAAATATTTCTTGATTGGTATACAAATCAGTTCATCCCAAATGTGAAGAGGTTGAGAGAACAAGAAAAGAAAACTGGAAAAGTAATTCTTCTACTGGACAATGCACCATCTCATCCAGAGACGGATACATTGAATGCAGTTGATGCAAATTTTAAAGTAATTTTTCTGCCTCCCAATGTAACAGCACTGATTCAACCAATGGATCAGGGTGTTATAGCAAAGCTTAAAAAGATGTACAAGAAGGAAGTCCTGCGTCGTTTATTGTTGGCTAAAGATGAAGAAAGTGTGGTGGCGTTTTCCAAAAAGCTTAATCTCAAAGACTGCTGCTATATGTTAGCTGATGCTTGGACCACACTGTCACAAGATAATCTCAACAAGGCTTGGAGTAGATTGCTTGGGAAAAAAGGAGGAAATGAAACTACTGCAGTGGACACAAATGATGATTGTATAAATGAAGTTGTGGAACTGTTTCAAGCAATGCCCGGATTTTCGGACTGTGACAAAGATGATGCACACATGTGGCTAGAAGATGATAATGATTCTGGTTTTCAGTTTTTGAATGACGAAGAAATTTTGTCTTTTGTGCAAGAAGAAAACCAAATACATGTAGTGACCGATGATGAAGACTCCTCAGAAGTACACGATGTACTTGTAGATTATGAAGAAAAACCAAAACGTCGACCAAGTCCTGAAGAGGCCTTTATAGCACTAGAAACAGCGATGGCTTGGTACGAGCAAGAAGATGACAGCTGTCCTACACAGCTTCTGCTGTTGAAGAGAATGCGGGACTTAGCAGCCAAAAGGAGACTATCCAGTTTGGTGCAAAAGAGGATTCCTCATTATTTTAAATAGTGGGCTACATCTGTGCAAGTACATGTATACGTAAGTTGCGCCTGGTTTTGAATCGTTTGTAATGTTATTTTGAAAACATTTCTCTTTCTTAACAAAAATAATTAATACAAGTAGTACATGCACTGCAGTGTAATAAAAGATTTTGGTGATACAGTGATCTAATACAGTGTGGGTATTATTATTACAGTACAAGTAAATATGTTTTATAGTGTATTTTCCTTGTGATGGTTAATTATTTTTAGAAATATGTGTACATGTACACGATACATTATGTAATCCAATTATCCGAACATTTGATTATCCGAACGATGCTCGGTCCCATGGGGTTCGGATAAATGGAGTTCTACTGTAGTTCAAAGAAACTTGGAGATGTTTGATAGAAAGAAATAGTCAGAAGTAGAGGTCTGTTTTGGTAAATAACTGGATAGAAAGCACATGGCCACTATTTATGTAAGACTCCACTCATGTCTATTGGGGGGTTGGAGTGGCTAAGAGATATGGCATCCGCCTCTAATTCTAAAGGTACCAGGTTTGGCTCCCAGTACAGGGAATATATTTTGATGAAACTTTTTGTCAGAACCAATGGGTCCTAATGATGTCATACTCCTCCCTGATCTCCTGGGTAGTGAGATTGAATGCCTAGCCTTCTCTGATAAAGGTGAAAAAATAGGAAGCCCTGTGTGCAAGTTGCGCACGTTAAAAATCCCTCGGCAGTTGGAAATCATAAAGAGTAGGCCATACTGCTGCTGCTCTGGCAACATTTACAAAATTAGGAAAACCTACCTGCCACAAAAATATTTATAAAATGTGTGATTCCTGTATACACACATTGGGATCCTCGCCTTCTCGCCAGTGCCATGGAGTTTGTGCACTGTGCTGAGATTTTCCTTGTGCGATCTAAGGGAGGAAATTGGAACACTGATGGAGTTGTCCATGTGCAATGAAGATGTTCCTTAAGTTGAATACTGAATACTTACTTACTTACTTAGTCGTTCCCCTTCTACCGTGAGGTGTAGAGGTTTGGAAGAGAGAGCGCCAGACCATTGAATACTGAATAAATGAAAAAAAAAAAATTTTACTTGAATAATGTGCATTTTTTTTTTTAACTCAAAGGGAAGAAATGTAGGTTTTTTAGTGGTGAGTGTTTTTCTCCCCTTCATAATCTGTCTCACTCATTCTTTTGATTTTATTGAAATGGTTGACTCTTTTCATAGAGACAGCATGTGACCCAGTCACGCATGCAGATCTGATGGCCATCATTATGCAGGAAGGAGTAGCCCATGTTTGTCTGGTAACTCCCAGCATGACGTTGGTCAGAGCCAAGATTGAGACCAACATACCACGCAAGCGTAAGGGCATGTGTGACCAGCACACAAAAGTGAGTTTAGATGGTCTGAATAATATTTAAATAATGGAAACTTCTTGCTATAAAAATCCTAGATCGTGTGTAATGGCAGCAAGCTTTCATGTTGCGGGGGTATACTTCCTCGCCTCATGTTCCTGTATGTGATAGATTATTCTTTTTCACGTACTTTGCCTGCTGGCTTAGGTGATCATGTTTCTCCACAGCTTCCTATACCCAGTTACTGTTTATTAGTTCTGTTGTTGACAAATTTCCATGCTGTAGTGTTCAGAAGTCCGGTATCATCTTTATTTGTTGCTCTCTGTGTCTTTTTTTTTTTCTTCAGCCTCTCTTGCTATCTCAGTATGTTCTATTCCTCATAACACTCAGCAGTGATTGATCTGCTGTTCAGCAAGCAAGATTCTTCTTTGTGGTCGCCCTCAGACCTGTACATTAATGACTCTAATAAAGGTAGTTGTCAGCTCAAGGTTATGACATCTCCAAACAGTTTTTCGTGGAGAGAAGTAGGTTGTTGCCATATGCTACTCCGTTTACTGCTGTATGTTGGGCAGGACTGCAGCAGAAGTACGACTGTCATGAGGCTGATGCCACAGGTGCAAAGATCTGTTTTACCAATCCTGTACTTGTGGTTTAGAAGCTACCTCAACCTGTTGTGTCCAGTGCATAAGTGGAAGATGATGACCTGACCTCTCTTAGATAGCTGGTGTTAGGCATCATTTTTTATGTGGCCTGGGTGTTCTTTTTCCCATTCAAATGTGGCTTTTATGGTTGTTTCAGCCATTTCATAAGATGTCCCTATAACATTTTGTTGTGGCGCTCGCCCTTTAGCCATCAAAACCTTCTTGTGATGAATTTTAATCTCTGAACAGTTTCAGCTACATTTGCATCTTCTTTTATTTTGTTTAATGTTTGTTGTTGTTTTCATTAAATGTCTTTTTTATTTTACTTTATATGTTGAATGATAGGGTGCTTAGGTTGCTTGCTTCTCAGGGCAAAGTTTCCAGGTTGTTCCACAGCCAGCATGTTGCCTTTTTCGCAGTTCTTGACTGTCCCTTCAGGCTCAAATGTTTCAGTAGATCATACAGTGAGGTGGCCATTGGACCTCTTGCAGTTAAGAATGTTTTGAATTATGAACTTGTAAATAATATATAAATTAAGGTCCTTCCACTTTTAAGAGTTGCATGCAATTAAAGAATTTAATAGTGTTCATTTCTAGGACTCCCGAACGGCGAAAGGTGCCTCACTTGGATGTGTGTGGTGTTCCCAGAAATGGGGCCTCCCACATCTGGGGCAGAGTTGTGTCTTGGCTCCGATGACGCTTACTGCACTATTCGATGGACTTGAGGTATAGCATACATATAGGTGTGAGGTGGCAGGGAAGCAAACCCATAAAAATGTCTTGCTGAAATCAGATGTGTCGCGCCGAAAGGTGCAGATATCGCAGTAGTAAACTACGACACAACATACTTACCGCTCAAAACAAACAGCCAGCATTGTAAGAGAGAGAGATATGAATGAGAGTGAATGCAAACAACAACATTTCTAGGACTAAATTAGATAATGTCTAGACGTGTCCAAGCCAGGCTGTAATAGATACAAACTTTGTTGATGAAATTAGATAATATTTATGACTAATCCTCAGGGTTTACACAGATTCTATGACCAGATAATTCAAGCATTTCAGCGTCACGTCAACTTTGACAGTAAGTTTTCTAATTTTAACAGTTAATCTTTGTATGAAAAATTGTTTTTTTTTGTTTGTTTGTTTCTGTTATGTAAGTTCTAGTTTGGAACCTACCAACAAAATGAAGAGCGTTTATGAGGAAACAAAATAATCATCATCATGCCGGCTGGCTTTCTTTATCATTTCTGTTGACTGTATCTTTTGCCATATGGTCGTCTTTCGCTGACATGAGCTGCTGTATGGTGAGTTGAGGGAGGGAAAGCGTACAAGAGGACGACCAAAGAAGCACTTCAAAGACAGCCTGAGAGAGTCACTGAAGAGCTGCCAGATCAATACAACTACCTGGGAGCAACTGGCACAGGACCGCACAGCCTGGAGAGGCGCCATCAAAACGAGGGTAGCAGTCAGCGAGACCAATCGTGTGAGGGTAGCCCAGAAAAAACTTGCAGCCCGAAAGTCAAGCTTGGATGTGCAGCCTGTATTATCTTCAGGGCTTGTATGTCGGCTATGCAACAGAACTTTTCTTGCCCGCATTGGATTGATCAGCCATATGCACACCCACTTAACCACATAGAACGAACTGTTTTGCGAGTGATGTTGGTGGTCCTCATCGAATACCAAGGACAAAATCATCATCTTTTGCCATGATGATAAGATATCATTGTCTTCTTTTTCATTAGTTTTGCAATGGTTTACCTTTGTATGCTGGCCTCTTTCAATACGTCTAATTTAAGATTTGTTTCCTGGAAATTATGTGAAGAGACTAAAAATAAGAAATGCAAATTCATGTTTTATGTAATGTTTTACTAGGGTCGGAGTGGCTAAGAGGTGTGGCGTCTGCCTCGAGTTCTAGAGTTACCGAGTTCGATTTCCAGTTGAGGGAATATAAATTATGGACATTTTTTTCATAACCAGGTCTCCTGCGTAGTGAGGCCGGGTGCCTAGCCATCTCAGATAAGGCCAGAAAAATAGGAAGTCCCATGTGCAAGTTGCACATGTTAAAAATCCCACAGCAGTTGTTAATCGTAAAGAAGAGGCCTATCAGGCCGCTGCCTTGGCAAAGTTTACAAATTAGAAAATTAATATTAGACAAACATAAAGGTATGTTTTCAGGCACTCGTAAGAAATAAAGAAGTAGAACACTTGGACAACAGAAAAACAACAGACGTGAGTGGCTTACCCAGGGTTCGAACCCCGTACCTTCCGTACGACAACTCCGCCTAGCTATCAAGCGAATCACACTGACCCCACGGCCAGCTAGGCATCCCCCAAAAAGGATGCTTTGCTGACTATTTATCAGTACGAAACACACAAGATAACACCGGAAGTATACAGTGGGCAACTCAGCCCTTTAATGACGCAATCACTTCTGTTGTTCCCCTATTAACAGTATGTGTCAGTCCAAACAAGACAAAGACCTTGATACTGGGTCCAGTAAATAGTAGAAGACTTTAAGGACAGTAGTATAGAACAGAGGGTAGGTTTCTGGTATTGTATAAACATAAATAACACATAAGGAAGGGAAACCCGAGGCCTGTAAACAGTAAATTAATATTAGACAAACATAAAGGTATGTTTTCAGGCACTCGTAAGAAATAAAGAAGTAGAACAAATTTCTACCATTGGGTAGAACACACACACAAGTCGCCCATTCAGGGTCAACACACGCTCTGTCCATCTTTCCTCCACACTGCTCACGTCATGTGCGCAATACACATATCGACAAATCACTATCGTGCTGCGCTCATCAGCACCAAAATCCTATACAGGCCTCGGGAACAACAGAAGTGATTGCGTCATTAAAGGGCTGAGTTGCCCACTGTATACTTCCGGTGTTATCTTGTGTGTTTCGTACTGATAAATAGTCAGCAAAGCATCCTTTTTGGGGGATGCCTAGCTGGCCGTGGGGTCAGTGTGATTCGCTTGATAGCTAGGCGGAGTTGTCGTACGAAAGGTACGGGGTTTGAACCCTGGGTAAGCCACTCACGTCTGTTGTTTTTCTGTTGTCCAAGTGTTCTACTTCTTTATTTCTTACGAGTGCCTGAAAACATACCTTTATGTTTGTCTAATATTAATTTACTGTTTACAGGCCTCGGGTTTCCCTTCCTTATGTGTTATTTACAAATTAGAAACCTACCCACCACAATAATATTTATAGAATGTGTGATTCCTATAAACACACATTGGGATTCTCGCTGGTGCTACGGAGTTCATGCACTGTGCTGAGATCCTCCTAGTGTGATCTAAGGGACGAGATTGGAGCACTGATGGAGCTGTCCGTGTGCAATGAAGATAGTCCTTTAAAACCAAACCAATCCATATTTTACTTTGTCTTCTCTTTCTTTGCCACCTTTTCACCCACCTGTTCTTCTCTTCCTTCTTTTTTTCTCCTTTATCTCCTTTTTCTATTCTTTCCCCCTTTTAAAAATTATTTTACTGCTTATTCTAAACAACAAATAGCTGTAGGTAACAGTTTAATCTGGGATATCTCAGAAATGAAGAAATGAATAATTTACAATTACAGTATGCAGACAGTATCCAGTAAGTACCAATAGCTTCAACAACTAGAAGACGGAACAAATACAAAAAACCACTGACAAAAGATTTTCCAGTGCAGTGAAAGCTGCAGTGGCCTTTTGTATCCGTTTCATATCACTGTGTGCCCTTCCAACTTTTTCTGTATTTGTTTCTTCAAGTGCAATCTTGTTATCATTGTCTGCATTTATTCTCATTATCTTTGTTTTCTTCCGGTGCATTTTCAACCCACTTGCTGTGACCTTCCATGAACCACTTTCATTGGATCTTTCATCTGGTTATGGTTATGGGAGAGAATGACCAGGTCTGCAAAATCTAGATCATCCGGATGTTTAATCAAAGTGCACTGAATTCCATTTCTGTTGGCTGATGTCATTGTTTTCATAACCCAATCTGGGACCTCAAGACGCAGCAATAGAGACCACAGTCAGCGACTCATAGCTTGACTGCCTGCGTCAGGACCAGCGAACCAGAGCTGGTCAAGACCGTGCTCCACCTCCACGTGGTGGTCCTGGAAACAGTATGCAGCAATGCAGGCTGGCTGAGCGAGCATGGATCGCAATGGGAAGGCAAACCCGGTCCTAAAAAATGCCGTGCAGAAGTCAGATGTGTCGACCGAAAGGTGCAGATATCACAGCTACGTTGTAAACAGACACAACACAACCACCGTCCTTTTCAGGGCAAACGAATAAGAAGAAGAAGAAGATAACCCAATCTATAACCAGGAAGAAGAGAAATGGTAACAAGAGGCATCCTTGTCACACTCCAGTTCTTATCTCAAATGGTTCTGTAATTTGCCCTGCCTGAAGAATTCTGCATGTTATGTCTTCATATGTTTTCTTTATTAAGTTAATGGTCTTCACGGGCATTCCATAATAATAATTTTCAAAATGATTCTCTCTAAACTATCAAATGCCTTCTCATAGTCCACAAACCCAACGTATAAAGGTGGGTTCAAACCAGACCTTGTTCAACTATTATTCACAAAGTGGCTATCTGGTCTGTTGTGTCGAAAACCTGGTTTTTTCATCTCTCAGTTGTCTATATATTGACTCTTAATCTCTAATGGATGATCCTGTTTATCTAATTTTCAATGGCACTGATAGTAACATTATTTCTCTGTAATTGGTGCACTCTTGTATGACAAGGTTACCAACGTGGAACTGAGGACAAGAACTAGACAATTGCCAGTGGAACAAGAGATGAGAAGAAGACAATGGCGATGGATAGGACACACACTGAGGAAACCTGTTGTTGAGGAAACAAGGCAGTCCTTGTTCTGGAACCCCCAGGGCAAGAGAGGCAGAGGTAGACCAAGAAGCACATGGAGAAGAGAACTGGAAACAGAGGTGAAAATGATGAGGAGGACATGGAAAGAACTTGAGATGATGGCACGTGACAGGAGGACTTGGCATGTGTTTGTTGAAGGCCTATGCTCCTTTGGGAGTGGAGGGTTATGATGATGATGAATGTTGAGAAGCAGAGAATAGGACAACTGTTTCCAATGAAGTATTTCATAGAAAGATGACTAACAGGGTTGTGCATGGGGCTATCAGCCTCATAATGTAGAAGAAAGTGCTCCAGAAACCACCTTGCTAATCCACATTAAGTACATTGATGCATAATTTTGCAAAGGAGCTACTGCAGTAGTAACCATGTGTGCTTCTTAAAGTGCAAAAAGGAAACAGAAAAAAATATTCACTTCTACAGCTGACTTATAAACTTCACAATTCACTTGACTTTAATCATTAATTTTCAGGATGTGAGTAATAATTGATAGAAACAATATTTCTTTAATCCATCAGTTGTGAAATGTGTCCTCATTGCAAGCCCAGGCTTTGTAAAGGTACGTCATATGCGGTTCATTAGAATGTTTGCAACTTTGTATGTTTTTATTCATTCATTACCCTTCAGCTGCCCAAGGAGCATAGGCAGGACCTGATTAGGCCAAGAAAGGCCTCTAGACTTTTTGATGTTTAGGCCTCCCTTCACCTAATAGGCAATAGTTTTAACATTTTTTTAAAAGCCTCTTACCATGGTAATAGTATGTTCGTTTGTTACCATTGCTTACCTCTTTTATTAGTAATTATTTTGTTTATTAATGTTTATTAGTATTATTATTAAGCTGAACACAATAAACACATTTTGTTTAAAAATCTATGCTTTTTTTTTTAAATTTTTGAAACATATGCACAGGCCCCCAAGAGCTCTGGGCCCCTAGGCTTTAGCCTACTTAGCCTAATGAATAATCCGGCCCTGAACATAGGCTATCATGAAGATCATACGAAGTCCTCCTATCCAATTCCATTAGCTGAAAGCCTGTCTATGTTTTTCTCATTCCTTTCATTTCTGCCTCCAGTTGTTTTCTCCACACGTTTTTCAGTGTCCCGCTACCTCTGGGCATTCCAGAACAAAGACTGCCTAGTAATGCTATCAGGAGGTTTCCTGAATGTGTGACCTATTCATCATCATCAGCATCTTCTTATCTCTTGTTGCACTGGCACTAGGCCGGTTCTTGTCGTCAGTTCCATATTGGTGATTTTTTTAACCTTACACATTGTTGATATTTCTTCTTCCTTGTGCTCTCAAACTGCTATATCAAACTGTCTTATAAAATAAGGGGTCTGTCTCAGGCTTCTGTCATTGCGGCTGTTCTCTCTCAGAGATTAGTTGTCGTTTTACTAGGGTTGCTGAGCTTCTCACTCTTTTGCAGGCTAGTACCTAGTTGGAGAGTGCTTGGTATTATCTACACTGTAGATCTAGGCTTTTCCTGTGGATTTTCTGCCATTCTGATACGTGTTGAATTGAAGTCATGAGCTCCAGTTTCTCCATCTTGGCTTGCACTTAAAGAATTGTCACATCTGGTCCCAAGCTAGGAGTAAGAAGCGCAAGGCATACTGTGCATTCCTTGCCAACCAAGGGGGCTCTCCAAATATGCAGAGCTAAAATATTATGCTCTGGTTCTGGGCTCTCCCAAAGAATAGTCACGTCCTGCACAGAGCCACTTCTCAGCTCCCCCTGCCTATCACTGGGTCCATAGTGAGATCCTCCTGCATGCAGTCAACCAGGTCAAAACCAAAGAATCACGTCTGGGGCCCAAGTGACATCTCTAAGCTTAGTGTGCAATGCTGGGTTCTCAACATGTTTCACTACAGGGGGAATCAGAGATTATGAATGGCTTTTATGTCTTAGAAATAGTTTCCTTTAGTTCCTATCACTTACACCAGCTGCTCTTGTTTTGTAGCAGAGTAGAAGGTTTTTTCATCAGCAGTGGTAGTTCCTAGTCTGTAAATACCTTTTCTTGTTGCTCATTTTGCCATTTGTTTTCTTCGTCTTTGGCAGTTTTGTCTTTTGAGAATTGACTTTCAAGCTTTAGCATCTGTTGAATATTTGAATAATGTCAGCGAGTTTTGTTGTTGTTGTTTAAAAAAAAAAATCTACTTATGCAATGAGAGCCTACGAGAGGAAGAGTGGTTTGAGTGTTTGCTTCTCAATGCTAAGTGATTGGGTTGAAAACCAGGTCATGTTATGCTCCAGTCTACCCAGCTGCTTGGGTTAGGGGAGGCACTGGCAGTGAGCAAGGGAACTAGTTACTCCATCTCATAAAGCTGAGATGTAGTGTAGGGTAAGTCTCTAACACTTCACTCCCCTCCAGCAATATTTGCTATGGGGCTATCTTCAGCTGTTATGCAGTGAAAGGTAGCAGATGGAATTGAATATTGACTGTGAGGTAAAGGTTGTCCCATGGCAGATAACTGCCAAAGGGGAATGAATATGAGACAAACATAAAGGTATGTTATCAGGCACTCGTAGGAAATAAAGAAGTAGAACATTAGACAACGGAAAAACAACAGATATGAGTGGCTTACCCAGGAGTTGAACACTGGACCTTCCGTGCGACAACCCTGCCTAGCTATGCAAGCGAACCACACTATCCTCCTTGCCATCTACGCATCACCAAAAATGACGTTTCGATGACAGGTCATTAGTGCGAACCTCAATACATAACACCGGAAGTTTACCATGGGCAGTTCAGCCTATTAATGACGCAATCACTTCTGTTGTTTCCCTATATACAGTATAGGCCAGTCCAACAAGACAAAGACCTTAATACTGTGTCCAGTAAATGATAGTAGACTTAGAACAGTAAGAACAGGACAGAGGGTAGGTTTGGTATTGTATAAACATTTATACAAAGGGGAATGAAGTGTTAGAGACTTCACTATACAAGGTCTAGCTTTGAGAGGTGGGGTGACCAGTTCCTTCCTCTCTGCTTTTGCCTTCCCCAACTCAGGAGCAGAGTCAGGTGCCCATTTACAGCTGGGTAGACTAGCATGTGATGCCACAGTGTTTTGAACATGGTACCTTTGCATCGAGACACCAGCGCTCTTGACCAACTCTGCCTATTGGACGCTCAACTGTGACGATGTTTATATTAATCACAACTGACATCGCTTTTCTCCTGAGACGCACATTTTAAAATAATACAGAAAATTATCTTTAGCATTCCATGCTGGTGATCATCTCATGTCTCTGGCCATCTAGTAACTGCTTTTATATTGACAGGACCAATTTGCAGACTACCTCTTCTCTCAAGCCCAGAAGATGGATGATAAAAATGTAATAGACAACAGGTCAAAGTTTGTACTGGTTCATTCTTCATCAGGATTCAAGCATTCTCTGAAAGGTAGGGCATGTCACTTCATTATTCATTATCATTGTCCTTAGTGCTCCTAATGGAGCATAGATCAACTGCTGCAACTGGTCGATCCACAGGAAGTCTGCGCCAAGCTGTCGTAAGCTCCTTGCAGTGGGGATGTCAATGGCAGTTTGTTTTACATGTTATAGATAGCTCAGTGTTCTGTTCCAAGCATCTACGGATCTAGCTAAGTGACCTTTTACTTGTTCCGAAGTTTTGTTCATTCTTTTTTTCGTTTCGTTGATTATTTACTTTCTTGTTTTGGTATTTCTTTCAGGTTTTACGATTTTCTTGTATTATTATTGTTCTTTTTTCGCTTATCACTGTGGGTGTTTACTTTTTCCATCTGCTTGTATCGCTCATTTGGTGTATGTTTCTCATCATCGTATGTTTTTGTAGTCTTCTTTCTTCTTCCATCCTTAGCCACCGACCGACAAAGCAGTCCGTGGCCATCACGCCTAGTGGCGTCCCATAGGGCAACAAGAAATTGATTGTTGTTCCATCACGCCTAGTGGCGTTTATAGGGCAACAAGAAATTAATTGTTGTTTCTGTAATCAGAGTGACTGGCAAACAGGTGATCAGCCTGTTGTGGTTTTTGTAGTACCTATATGTAATTCTTGTCCTTGTCACCTGTTTGTAACTGGCTGACGAAGGGTAAAACCCAAAACGTCCCTTGTTTCATGTGAACCGTTATTTGTAGAACTGATTCAATACCGTTTTATTGGTTTATATACTTACAAGGGGATTGACATAAGTCTTGGGCCTGACCATGAAGGAGTCACAGGAGGAAGATGAAACTTGGCACCTTTAAAGTTCATCATATTTGCACTGAATGTGTGAAGTACGCGTTTGTATCTTCAATGTGTTTTCCCGCTACGGTGCACGGCGCAATGTACCCTATTGACCAAATCTGCTGCTCCAAAGATTTGACAAAACAATGGAAAAAAAGGAGGCCAGAGCTGTGATAAAATTTCTGATGTTTCAGGGAAAAACACCTACAGAAATACACAGGGAGATGGAACCAGTGTTTAGTGATTCTTGTCCTTCATATACTTCGGTAAAAAGCTGGTGTCAACAGTTTAAGTGCGGCCGCTCAAATGTTGCTGATCTGCCAAGATCTGGTAGACCAGCCTCAGAGTGCAATGATGAAAATGCAACATGAGTGAAGAAAATTATTGACCAGGATCGAAAAATGACAATTGTGGAGATAGCTAGTAGAGTAAAACTAAATGAAAGAATAGTTTATAGAATTTTACACAACAGACTGAACATGAGAAAAGTGTGTGCACGCTGGTTCCGCGACTGTTGACACGTTAACAGAAGCAAACGAGGGTAAATTGCTGTCAACAGTTGCTCAAAAAGTGTCAGTCAAAACATTTTTTGAAGACCATGGTGACAGTAGATGAGACTTGGGTACACCATTATGACCCCGAAATCAAAATTGCAAGCATGCAATGGAAAACCTCGGGCTCCCCAACACCTGTCAAGCAGAGAGCGCAGAAATCTGCAGGAAAAGTGATGCTGACTGTTTTTTGGGACGGCAAAGGTGTCCTTTTGAAAGGTCATCTGCCTCGTGGCAACACAGTTAATGGACAGTACTATGCAGATCTTCTCACCAAACTAAGAAAGGTTGTGACCAGGAAACGAGGGATTACACGCACTCAAAATCTTCCTTTGCTTCAAGACAACGCGCCCTCTCACAAAGCACGGCTTGTGCAGCTAGCAGCCAACGATTTGAATATTGAAATTCTTCCACACCCACCATATTCTCCAGATTTGGCTCCATCAGACTTTTTTCTATTCCCAAATCTTAAAAAACAGCTAAAAGGAAATCATTTTGACAGCGATGAAGAGGTTATACTGGCATGTGATGACTGGTTTAGTTTGAAAAATAGGGTGTTCTACTCCCAAGGTCTTTTCAAGGTCAAGCAGAGATGGCAGAAGTGTGTCAATTCAGACGGTGGCTATATTGAAAAGGAATAAACACTATACAAAATTTCAGCTCTCTGTGACATGTCCTTCATGGTCAGGCCCAAGACTTATGTCAATCCCCTTGTATATTCTTGTAGTGAGGTCTTCTGTGGCAATGTGTTTTACATGATGAGGTTGACAGCCTCATTCACAACTTCATATTAGTCAACCTTATGAGTGAGGTAGCAGTAGTCTTATTCTGTTGTGTCTCTTCAGAGACACCCCCCCCCCCCCTCCCTCCCAGGGAACTACACATGAAATTGTACAGAATTACTTTCTTGACTCATTCCAGAGGTTCTTGCTGACCCAGCCATTGCTGGAAAACTGGCAGACACAAAGGCTGCTGCGGAGGTTAAGGCAATGGATGACTTTTTCACAATGTTACAGACAGATCCTAACAGAGCATACTATGGGTAAGTCCATATATCAGTGACTTGATGGTGCACTTTAATCTAAGTTACTTAATTCAGTTCACTCGAAATATTACACATATTTCCTCTCAAAATCATTGCCAGTATGCATGAATGTATATCTCTGTCTTGGATTTATACATAACAGTACAGATTGAATGGTAATTGTTCACATGATTCACATGCTCCAGAGGGAGCAAACTAGAGCCGTGAAGGTGGTAATTGTTCACATGATTCACATGCTCCAGAGGGAGCAAACTAGAGTAGTGAAGGTGGTAATTGTTCACAAAATTCACATGCTCCAGAGGGAGCAAACTAGAGTAGTGAAGGTGGTAATTGTTCACATGATTCACATGCTCCAGAGGGAGCAAACTAGAGTAGTGAAGGTGGTAATTGTTCACATGATTCACATGCTCCAGAGGAAGCAAACTAGAGTAGTGAAGGTGGTAGTTGTTCACATGATTCACATGCTCCAGAGGAAGGAAACTAGAGCAGGGAAGGTGGTAATTGTTCACATGATTCACATGCTCCAGAGGGAGCAAACTAGAGCAGTGAAGGTGGTAATTGTTCACATGATTCACATGCTCCAGAGGAAGTAAACTAGAGTAGTGAAGGTGGTAATTGTTCACATGATTCACATGCTCCAGAGGGAGCAAACTAGAATAGTGAAGGTGGTAATTGTTCACATGATTCACATGCTCCAGAGGGAGCAAACTAGAGCAGTGAAGGTGGTAATTGTTCACATGATTCACATGCTCCACAGGGAGCAAACTAGAGCAGTGAAGGTGGTAATTGTTCACATGATTCACATGCTCCAGAGGGAGCAAACTAGAGCAGTGAAGGTGGTAATTGTTCACATGATTCACATGCTCCAGAGGGAGCAAACTAGAGTAGTGAAGGTGGTAATTGTTGACAAAATTCACATGCTCCAGAGGGAGCAAACTAGAGTAGTGAAGGTGGTAATTGTTCACATGATTCACATACTCCAGAGGGAGCAAACTAGAGTAGTGAAGGTGGTAATTGTTCACATGATTCACATGCTCCAGAGGGAGCAAACTAGAGCAGTGAAGGTGGTAATTGTTCACATGATTCACATGCTCCACAGGGAGCAAACTAGAGCAGTGAAGGTGGTAATTGTTCACATGATTCACATGCTCCAGAGGGAGCAAACTAGAGCAGTGAAGGTGGTAATTGTTCACATGATTCACATGCTCCAGAGGGAGCAAACTAGAGTAGTGAAGGTGGTAATTGTTGACAAAATTCACATGCTCCAGAGGGAGCAAACTAGAGTAGTGAAGGTGGTAATTGTTCACTTGATTCACATGCTCCAGAGAGAGCAAACTAGAGTATTGAAGGTGGTAATTGTTCACATGAATCACATGCTCCAGAGGGAGCAAACTAGAGTAGTGAAGGTGGTAATTGTTCAGATGATTCACATGCTCCAGAGGGAGCAAACTAGAGCAGTGAAGGTGGTAATTGTTCACATGATTCACATGCTCCAGAGGGAGCAAACTAGAGCAGTGAAGGTGGTAATTGTTCACATGATTCACATGCTCCAGAGGGAGCAAACTAGAGCAGTGAAGATGGTAATTGTTCACATGATTCACATGCTCCAGAGGGAGCAAACTAGAGTAGTGAAGGTGGTAATTGTTCACATGATTCACATGCTCCAGAGAGAGCAAACTAGAGTAGTGAAGGTGGTAATTGTTCACATGATTCACATGCTCCAGAGGAAGCAAACTAGAGCAGTGAAGGTGGTAATTGTTCACATGATTCACATGCTCCAGAGGGAGCAAACTAGAGCAGTGAACTTGGTAATTGTTCACATGATTCGCATGCTCCAGAGGGAGCAAACTAGAGTAGTGAAGGTGGTAATTGTTCACATGATTCACATGCTCCAGAGAGAGCAAACTAGAGCAGTGAAGGTGGAAATTGTTCACATGATTCACATGCTCCAGAGGGAGCAAACTAGAGTAGTGAAGGTGGTAATTGTTCACATGATTCACATGCTCCAGAGGAAGTAAACTAGAGTAGTGAAGGTGGTAATTGTTCACATGATTCACATGCTCCAGACGGAGCAAACTAGAGTAGTGAAGGTGGTAATTGTTCACATGATTCACATGCTCCAGAGGGAGCAAACTAGAGCAGTGAAGGTGGTAATTGTTCACATGCTCCAGAGGGAGCAAACTAGAGCAGTGAAGGTGGTAATTGTTCACATGATTCACATGCTCCAGAGGGAGCAAACTAGAGCAGTGAAGGTGGTAATTGTTCACATGATTCACATGCTCCAGAGGAAGCAAACTAGAGCAGTGAAGGTGGTAATTGTTCACATGATTCACATGCTCCAGAGGGAGCAAACTAGAGTAGTGAAGGTGGTATTTGTTTACATGATTAATTTTTGGTTTCCTTCTGAACTCTTTTTCAGACATGATAAATTGTATCATTTTCTCATACTGTGACATATCTGACTTGTAGCATGCATTATTACATTTTACATTGAAGTGGTTTCTGTAGCAATTTGATTGACATAATGAAAATACGCTTCTTTGTGCGCACCGCAATGTGTTCATGATTTTGAAACACCGTGGTACTCAAATAGAACGGCGCCGGATTAAAAATGACGTCATCAAACTTCATAATTCTCGCTGTTTGTACGTTGGTCACATCTAAGGGACGCAACTGTGGTTGAAAGACATTAATTGTATTGTTTCCCTTATATGTACTCTCCTGAAAATAGTAACACTCAACGAAGAAAAGTCAGTGAATTGTGCAACACAAAGTGAGCGACAGTGATATATGAATAAAATGTAAGTTTTTGATTGTAGAACCCAGTTTCATTCCGGAAATGGATTTAACTCGTCATTTTGTTAAAAATAACCTGCTTGTCTAGTTTCTGTTATCAGTTCCAAATTAGTGATCTTCAATCCTTCTGTTCCATGCAAGCATCCATTTATGAAAGTCTGTAGCTTTTTTTATTGTTGTTTTTGTTGTTCTTACGTCCTAATGTACCATTTAAAATACAATTCAGTGTCTTGTTTGGATGTTTCTACAGGGTGTTTCTTTTTTTTTTTTTTTTTTCCCCCCAGTATTCGACATTGTGAGAAAGCTGCAGAACACCAAGCCATTGAAGTCCTTTTAATCTCAGATGAACTGTTTAGGTGAGAATAGTAATGGAGTACTGCATTAAAGGTGTAAAAATGTTACAGTTATACAAATGATAAGCACTGTTACTGCAGAATGTTACTTTCATCATCATCATTTTCCTTTTCACTCCTTATGGAGCATGGAGCCCCCACCACTACAGCTGGTCCACTTAACAGGAAACCTTCACCAAGTATTCACATGCTCTTGTAGTGGTGATGTCTGTAGCACTATGTTTGACATGATGAGGTTGCCAGCCTCATGCACAACCTCATATTAGTTGCCTTGTATGACATATCTGAGGGAGCTGTTGCCGTATTCCTTCTTTGTCTCATCAGAGATCCCCCCGAGGACAACTCGGGACAGAATGTTACTTTGCATCATTGTAATATCTGAACCTGACTTTATGGCAAGGCCTCAAAACCCAGCCCCCGCAGACCCTAGTAGTACACTCCCAACTATGATGGTTTGGGCCATGTCTGCAGAATGGGAGAAGATTGGCTACCCACAACAAGAATGGGAAACTAAGAGCCAGATGTTCACACCTCCAGGATGGCCCAGAGTCTGCTGGGAGGACAACATTAGACAAGCTCTGAAGGACCAAGGACTATAATAGAACCAGGCCAGAAGGAAGACAGCTAATAGGATAGTATGGCACTCCCTCTGGCATATCTCTACTTCCCCTAGTAAAAGAGGAATGACTAAGTAAATAAGTAAGCAACATCTGATGAAGCATAATGGAGTTCTCAGGATGTTAATTAACTATGGAAAACGCTGCAGGCGTGAAATGCAGAGTTCTTAATATAGGATGGCATAGAACCATTTGAAATAAGAGCTGAGGTGTAGCAGGTATGCGTCTTGTCACCATTTTTCTTCTTATAGGATGTAGATTGGATTATGATAACAACAGCATCCATTAGCAGAGGTGGATTTCAGTACAGGCTGACAAAGACGTCTCGACTATTTGCAGATGACCTGACGCTTCTGTCTGAAAACTGTAACCAGATGCACAACAAAATATAAGGAGTGAAAAGAACAAAGAAGAAGACACATAGTCCTGGAATAATAAAAAATCAATCAATCAACCAGTACCATTTGGCTCCCCAAGGAGCATAGGTCTTTAACAAATATATGCCAAATCCTGTCACGTACCATCAGCTAAAGTTCTTTTCACATCTTCCTCATCATTTTCACTTGTGTTTACAGTTCTCTTCTCCATGTATGTTTTTGGTCTACCTCTGCCTCTCTTTCGCTGCAGATTATAGAACTAGGACTGCATTGTAATGCTATCAACAGGTTACCTCAATGTGTGTCCTATCCATCGCCAGTGTCTTCTCATCTCTTGTTCCACTGGCACTTGTCTGGTTCTTGTCATCAGTTCCACATTGGTGACCTTGTCAAATCATTTCAATCCTTCTATTTATTCACTAGCACCCATTTATAAATGTCTGCAGCTTTTTGGTTGTTTCTTTTGTGTTCTCCAAAGCTTCAGAGCCATACAATAGGTCTGGCTTGATAATTGAGTTGAAGATTCTTATTTTTATGTTGAACTTGATTTCTCTTGATCTCCATATGTTTCCCAATGCAATGAAAGCTCCTCTTCCTTTTTTGTATTCTTATTTTTATATCGCTGTCTGTTCCTCCAACTTTGTCTATATTACTGCTGCCATGATATGTGTATGATTCTACATCTTGTAGTGGAATTTCCTCAAGTTTGACCTTGTTATCGTTTCTTGCATTTATTCTCAATATCTTTGTCTTTTCCCTTTGTATTTTCAGACCCACTTGCTGTGACCTCTCATCAAGTATTTTCTTCTTGTCTTGCATCAGATTACAGTTGTGGGACAGAAGAGCCAAGTCATCTGCAAAATCTAGATTATTATGCTGTTTAATCAGATTCCACTGGATACCATTTCTGTTGTGTGACATTAATATTTTCATAACGCAATTTATTGCTAGTAATAAAAGTAAGAGACGAGGCATCTCTGATGCACTCCATTTCTTATCTCAAATGGTTCTGTAAGTTGTCCTTCACGAAGAACACTGCATGTCATGTCTTCATAGGTCTTCCTTATTAAGTTAATGATCTTCATGGAAACTCCATAATGCCTCATCAATTTCCAAAGTGATTCTTTGTCTACACTATGTTAAGTCTGTAGTAATCCTGTTTCTAGTTAAGATTTTCTAAATACTCTTCAAACTGTTGGATTAATTTCAGAGCTACGTGGTTTTTGTCTTTTAAAACATGCTCTGAACATGTCTTTCTTTTTGGAAAAGAATTCCTTAGTAGTTAAATAAATATGTGGAAAGATTCTCGTCACTTATTAGTGTGCGATGTTAAAATGCTTTTGTCAGGGCCCAGGATGTAGCCCAGAGGAAGCGGTATGTAGCACTGGTGGACTCTGTGAAGGAAAATGGAGGGGATGTCAAGATTTTCTCCAGTCTTCATGTTTCTGGAGAGCGTAAGTCACATCAGATATATTTTTTTTTTTTTCCTTTTTCCTGTCATTGTTATTTTGTTGGAAGATACAGTGGTTTACTTCTCATGTAATAATTCAGGTTGGTAATCCAGAATCCGAAATGCTCAGGAACGGCCATGTTTCGGAAATAGGATTGTTTGTTTGTTTTCGGGTTTCGACAAAAATCGCCCAAAGTAGCTCAAATATCGCCAAAAGTAGCCCAAGTCGCCAAAAAGTAGCCCAAGTCACCAAAAAGTAGCCTATGTTGCCCAAAAATTGGTTTGAAGCCGCCCAAAAGTCGGCCAGAAAAACTTGATTTTCGGAATTTTTTGGATGTTCGGATTCTTGGTTACTGACCTGTAGTAAGAGAAATGTGGATGTAAATTTTACAATATTTGTTTTAAAAATAAATATATGTATATGCATATGTGTGTGTCATCATCATCACCCTTTGGCTTTCTACGGAGCAAAGACCTTTAAAAGTTCATGCCAAGCCTTCCTCTCTTGTGCTGTCCATTCAAGGTCTTTTCATGTCTTCTTAATCCCATTTGTCTGGCTCCAGTTCACTTCTCCATGTATTTTTAGGAATGCTTATATTTCTCTTCTGCTGCCACCTGTGCAGTTTTTCCTTCTTTGTTTAATTTTTGAACATTCCAGGTGCCCAGTCTGGAGATTTTCTTAGAAGCAAAAAAAAAGAAGAAAGAAAGACATAATCTTTTGGCTCTCTCTGGCTGTGTCATCAGCTTCCTAAATTGAGGACCTTCTTCTGGCTTGGGTGGCTGAATTGAGTTATCATAATTATTTACTTTAGTTGACTTGTTTGTGTAGTTGTTGAAGTTTATTTATTTATTTTTATTTTGGCTGTAAGTTTCTACAGGATAGAGTAGCTGGCCTTATGCCCAGTCCTCCTTAGTTGCCTTTTGTGACATGCCAGATAGGTTGCAGTGTTGCTTTTCTTTGCTTCCCTTGTGGGCCCTGATATATGTGTAACTGTATCTGTGTGTATATTGTTGTCATCATTATCATTTTCCTTTTTTTTTCTTCTTCTTCTTCCTTGTTCGCCTTCAGACTTCCACATTAATGACTCTAATAAAGGCAGGAGTCAGCTCAAGGTTCCCGACATCTCCAAACAGTTTTTCGTTGACAGAAGTGGGTTGTTGCCATATGCTACTCCATTCATTGCTGTAGGTTGGGCAGGACTGCAGCAGGTGTTCGGCTGTCATCGGGCTGAAGCCGCAGGTGCAGAGATCTGTTTGCACTAATTTTGTAATTGGGTATTGATGGTATCTCAGTCTGTTGTGTCCAGTGCGTAGCTGAAAAATGATGACCTGTTCTTTCCTAGATAGCTGATGATATGCATCATTTTTAAAATGGCCTGGGTGTTCTCTTTCCAATTTGAACTTGAATGTAGCTTTTATAGTAGTCTTTGCCATTGCGTAAGTTGTCTCTATATCATTTTGTTGTAAGGCACCTTCTTCCTTAGCAAGTTTGTCTGCCTCCTCATTTCCTGGTATGTTGCAATGGGCTGGTATCCACTGGATTGTGCACTTGTTGAAGCATTTGGCCAGTCTTTCAAGGGAGATTATCAGATCTTTCAATCCTTTAGCATGGTGGCTCTCCAGGCGCTGTTATTACAGAGAGGGCATCTGTAAAGATTACTATCTGTTTTTCTGCCTGTGCTTTGCATTCAATAAGTGTTTCTGCTGCCTGTTTCAGGGCTTTTGCTTCAGCACTGAAGTTATTGCAATATTTGCCAGCGGCAGTTGCCATAGTGTGGATTCTATTCTTTACTATTATGAGGATCCATGCACCCCCATTTTCAACTGCGTTTTTGCTGAACCATCAGTATATGCATGTGTCCAAAGCTGTGCTGGGAATGTTTGGTCAGTATACTTGGTTGCTATACACTTTGTGTTTCTGTCTGTGTTCCCTTACTTTCACATTTTTCTTTTTGATCCTTATGGAGCATGGAGCTACCACTGTAGCTGGTCCCCAGGCAGGAAGCTTGCATCTGGCATTCCCATCATGCTCCTGCTGCGTTGGTTTCTGTGGCAGTTTGTTCTACGTGATGAATTTGCCAGTTTCCCCCTCAACACAACCTCCTATTAGTCGCCGTGTACCATACGACAAGCCTAAGTATGTATATAGGCCTTTGTTATTGTTTTATCGGACCTTGATAATTCCACAGATGGTATCCGTTGTTTAGATATTTTGACACAGAATGATTTGCGTAATTTCATATATTCACAGAACTAGGCCAGCTTTCAGGAGTTGCAGCGATACTGAGGTTCCCAATGCCTGATGATGTTGAAGATGAAGTTGATGACGATGATTCTGAAGATGACTGAGGTGTATTTTTTGTAGATCATGACTTTAATCATTTCCGTAGTTTTGAACTGTCACACTTTTAACAGCCGTTAATCATTTCCGTAGTTTTGAGCTGTCACACGTTTAACAGCCGTTTTGATGTTATTTGACAACGTTATGCCAAGCTGGTTTGGTTTTTAAGGTCCATCTTCATTGCACATGGATAACTCCATCAGTGCTCCCATCTCCTCCCTTAGATCACGCAAGAAGGATCTCAGCACAGTGCACAAACTCCGTTGCACCATCGAGAATCCCTTTGTGTGTATATAAGAATCACACATTGTATAAATATATTTGGTTGGTAGGTTTCTAATTTTTAAATTATGACATCATTAGGACCACTGGTTCTGAAAAAAAACATCCATAAATTATATTCCTTCTACTGGGAATCGAACCTGGTACCTCTTAGCCACTCCGACCCCCAAGCCAAGCTGAAACTATGTATTTGAAGTGTATCAAAAGGGGAAGTAACTAGAGCAGAAAAATGTCATTTGGTACGTGAAGTTTAATCAGTCATATTGATAATATATAAGGAATATAATATCAAAATTCTTGCCCTGATGGAAACAAAAGGTGATATAAGTATAGGCACGTGTGTGTGTGTGTATATATATATATATATATATATATATATATATATATATATATATATATATATATATAAAATAATATAACAGGCTGTCTTGAATGTATCAAATGGGAAATTAATTAGACTAGAAAACTTAAATTTTTCACGGTCTTTTATAGTTGGACATCCATCCTAATATAACCGATGGACACTATGTAGGTTGAATTGGCTAAAACAAGGCAACATTTTATTTAAAAAAAATAATTAATAATTATAATTTTGCGATGTCAGAATTAACAGAGCATTGGAATATTGTGAAATTTTGAAACATATAACCAATAGAATATGATGATTTTGCCATGCAGGCAACATAAGGTGTTTAAGTATGTATATATACACATGGTTTGGCTATGTCTGCAGAATGGGAGAAGATCGGCTACCATGACAAGTATAGGAAACTAAGAGCCAGGGATCCAGACCTCCAGAACGACGCAGAGTCCACTGGGAGGACAACATTAGACAATCTCTGAAGGATCGAGGACTAGAATGGAACCAGGCCAGGAGGAAGACAGCCAGTAGGATAGTATGGCGCTCTCTCTTCCAAACCTCTACACCTCATGGTAGAAGAGGAACGACTAAGTAAGTAAGTATGTATATACACATAATATGTTTATGTATGTGACAACAGGCTGTCTTGGATGTGTCAAAAGAGAAAGTAACTGGATCAGGAAACTGTAATTTTGCTATGAGAAAATTTAACAGAGCATTGAAATGTTCATCATTTTTTAAAAACTCCTAACGGAGCATGGAGCCACTAATGCAGCTGGTTCCACTGCAGGAAGCCTGTCAATCAATACCCTTTAGCTCCCCGAGGAGCATAGACCTTCAACAAACACATGCAAAGTCTTTCTGTCCTATGCCATCCGCTCTAGTTCTTTCCATGTTTTCCTTATCATTTTCACCTCTGTATCCAGTTCTCTTCTCCATGTGTTTAGGAAGCCTGTACAGAGCATTAATATGCTCTAGCAGTGGTGGTTTCAGAAGCGCAATTAGTTTTACACGGTGAGGTTGCCAGCCACATAAACGATCTCATATTAGTTGCCTCGTACAACATGCATGAGGGAGCAGTATGCATATTCTGTTTTTGTCTCATCAGAGACTTCTGGGAACTACACGGGGACAGTTGGAATATTGTCACGCTGGGTAGACTAGATCGTGATACCATCAGGTTTTCAACCCAGATGTGATACTATCAGGTTTTCAACCCAGAACCACTTCGCCCATCAGATTCTCTTTAAACAATTAAAATAATATATTTTAAGAGGGGTTATTCAAAGGCCATCTGGTTAGTTAACAAAGTATTAAAAAGCATTATCTCTATGAAATGTTAAAAGCATTTGTAAAGCATATTTGTAGATTCAAATTGTGAGGAGGTCCAGTTGTAAAGTTTAGTACTCCACTAATATTTCAGAATGGACCATGACTTTTCATGTACATTTTAAAAACATTAACTAATATATTCATACGTGACTTGAACTGATTCCTATCAAAGAATACAGTTTTTAAAAAAAAACCTTATTTGCTTATTTAGTCATTTTTCTTCTACCTTGAGGTGTAGAGGTTAGAGAGAGAGAGCAACCTACTATCCTATTAGCTGTCTTCTATTTGGCTTGGTTCCAGTCCAGTCTTGGTCCTTCAGAGATTGTCTAATGTTGTCCTCCCAGTGAACTCTGGGTTATCCTGGAGGTCTGGATTCTTGGCTCCTGGTTTCCCATATTTTTCATGGAAGCCGATCTTTTCCCATTCTGCAGACATGGCCAAACCATCGCAAGTGGGGCTGTTCCACTGTCTGCAGGGGCTGGGTTTCAAGGCCATGGTGTATTGTAAACAAAAATATCAACATTTAAAAAATCGTAGGGTTCAAACCAAGTATAGTATTTTGCATGTGTCCCAAAAAGCAGATAAAAAAGATGTCTTGTTTGATTGCAGCAATACATATATGTATTTTGATGGACATATTTAATTTTATAACCGCTTTGCATATTTCAGTATGAAATCAAAGCATTTTGAAGCTTCAGCCTGTGTCATTAACAGAAAACATGAAACATTGTAACAATTTCTACGTGTCCGTTATTTTAATATACATGACATTCCCTTGGGGTGGGGTAGCATTACGAGGTGGTCCTTGTTCTGGAATACCCAGGGTAAGAGAATTCGAGGGAGACGAAAGAGCACATGGAGAAGAGAGCAGAAGACACACTTGAAAAGGATGAGGAAGATGTGGAAGGACCTTGACCTTGTGGCATGGGACAGGAGTACTTGGCATATGTTTGTTGAAGGTCTATGCTCCTTGGCGAGCTGAAGGGGGATGAATGAATGATGAATAACATTCCCTGAAATTTCAGGCTTATGTTGGCATGTTGAGATGATGAGAAATTCATCATCATTATCCATTTATTTTGCTGCTTAAGGAAAGCAAAACTGCATTTGTTTCCTGGTCACTATTTTCTTCTTGAATCCTTAGCTGCTTACTGACAAAGCAGCCTTTGGCCATCATGACTAGTGGCATCTTGTAGGGCAGCAACAAACTGTCTCCACTTAGCTCCGTTGGTGACTATCCTTCATGCAGTGCCCCAGCTCTGGTTCATGCTTTGTATCTCGGTCTCTACATTTCTCTGCAAAGTTGTTTTTGGTCAGCCTGACTTTTGCCTTTCTTCTGCAGTCCACAGCATGGCGGTTCTTGTGATGGTGTCAGGGTCTCTTGTGAGGACATGGCCAACCCAGTTCCAGCATCTGCCTGCCGTGATGGTGTGCATATCTTCTTGATTGCTCAGAGTAAGCAGTTCATGGTTGGTGATGCTATTCTGCCCACAAATTCAGAGAATTTTCCTTAGGCAAGTTGTATGGAAAGAAGACTATTTGGACATTTCCTTTTCTGTTACTCTCCAGCATTCCACACCGCTCACCGGTACCGGAAATATGCAGCTCATATAATCTTCATTTGGTGTTTGTGCTGTATTGCAAAATTTTCCAGATGTTGCATAGGTTGGCAAAGACTGTTTAGGCTTCATTAATTTTGTTGTTGATGTCTTTGCTTGTTTGCATGTTTTCTTCTTCTTCTTCTTCCTCGTTTGTCCTGAAAAGGACGTTGGTTGCGTTGTGTCTGTTTACACTGGAGCTGCGATATTTGCGCCTTTCGGCCGACACATCCGACTTCAGCACAGCATTATTTGGGACCGGGTTTGCCTTCCCTCTTCAATCCCTACTCTCTCAGCCAGACTGCAGTGATGCAGGCTGTTTCCAGGACCACCACGTGGAGGCGGATTAGGGTCTTGGTCAGCTCTGGTTCGCTGACCCTGATGCAAGCAGTCAAGCTGTGGGTCGCTGACTGCATTCTCTATTGCTGCATCTTTGGGTCCTGCACGTTTTCTAATTTGGATTGTTTTCTTTAGCTTATCACATGAGGTTTTAGTTTTTCTACCTTACTACTGCATGTTCTCCTTGGACACCCTTATGTTTTCTTTTCCCTGTGGGCTTCAATCAAAAGCATGTCTGGCTATACTGGTTGGGTGTTTCAGCAAGTTGCTGTTTTTTATTTATCCATCTTCATATTATCTCTTTTTATTTCCAACAGTGTTGGGTTGTCGAGTGACTCTCTTGCAGAGCTCTGTATTATTAAATTTCTCATCTGATATAAAGACAGACGTATTTGTTGAGACCCTTTCATTTGAGAAAATGTATTTTTATCTGATTTTTTAGGGCAACTTGTTTGTTTGATTAGCGTTAGTCTGTAGTGTCATGTTCTGGAGAATTATGGGTTTAAATGTTTGGTTTCGTTTTAAGGACTATCTTCATTGTACACGGACAACTCCATCAGTGCTCCGATCACCTCCCTTAGATCACACAAGGAGGATCTCAGCACAGTGCACGAATCCCGTAGCACCGGCGAGAATCCCAATGTGTGTAGATAGGAATCACACATTCTATAAATATTTTTCTTGGTGGGTTTTAATGTACATTTAATTAATGTCTAAAAACGTGTCACCATTTTTAAATATATATGTGTTTAATGTGATTTTATTAAAATACTTATGGCCTATTTCTTTTGATAATGGAGAACCTGACTTTATTGAAGTATTAAAATCTCAAAATCAACACTTTAAGACTCTTTGATAAAATTGCATTTGCGTTGCTAAATATAGCTCAACCTATTTATAAAAACTTGGGAATGTGAGTTGAAATGACTCCACTGCTGCACACAACTTTTATATTTTGTAGTAGTATTTACATTCCTCCGATAGTCACTGAGGCTTTTATTTTTGAGCAGTGATTTAGCTTCTAGATCCCCCACACATATCAATTAGTTCATCTTATATGTGAAATTCAGTAACTGCATTCTCTGTTTCAACATTAAACAGTGTAACAATCCAGTCAGGTACATGCATTTTCTCCAGGTCCTCGAAACATACTTGAAAGGCTTTCCTTAATTTTTCAAGATGATTTGTGGCAAGATATGAAACAATCATTTAACTGCCTACAAGAAGACATTCAGATGTAAAACAGAGTCACAGCATGCATTTTGATATGTTATATGATTTTTTTAAACCCAAAATTTTGATTGATTTTTTGAGGATTATCATCCCCCATGGATGTTGATATTGACCCTTGGGAGTCACTAAAAACCACTTTTGGGACAACTGGTTTAGATATACGAAGACCTCGTTCACTGCTTTACAAAGTCCTTTAAAAATATTTCACCATCCAGCCATTCAGACAAAAAAAGTCACTGAAGACCATGGAAGTATTATTTTAGAGAATAATGTTAAGGATTAATGAAAGCTTAAAAAAAAGAAAGAAGTATGACATGAAAGATGTCAATACACAAAGCAAAAAACATTTGCAGAGATCAGGAAGAAGTAATGGTCGATTTTAGCTAATCATGTTTTGATAACAGGCTGAGTTAATAGAGAAATTGTGTGTGTATGTGGATGCCAGAAAAAGAGAAGATATCGGACAGTATGATAACATGGCAGGGAGGGAGTCCCAATGACCTGGCAGTGTGGAGATTCTAGATAGTTTAGCATGCACCACTAGACACAGCTCGAAAAAGATGAAAACCAGTTTATTAGATCAACAATTTTTTTTAACCAGACAGTGACTGCGGATGCCTTGTATTTGTTGTACCGGTATATACATTCTTCTTTGTGGCTTGTTTTAAGGTCAGGGTATAAATTGTCCTTTGATTTGCTGTAGACACAGTGTGAAGTGCTGTTTCTATTAGACACGTGAAAGTTGTGTTAGTAAATGACCTCACCACACATGTAGTGGGCATTTGATACACTTATTTATGAATGTGATGTACCACCAGTATGGGTGCTGTATTTTGGAAATAGTGAAATTCTTATGCCAGAAGGAAGGTCATTTTTAGACCTATGCACAAATGAATGCTTATAATTTTGGTGAAAATTTGCTTGAGTGGATAGTATTTTGGGAATGAGAGAAAGAACTTTAATTGTATAATGGGAGCCGCCCTGGTGTAATGGTTACCACACTGCGCTGGCGATCGGGTGATCCAGGTTCAAGCCCGGGCGAGTACATTTGAAGGAGTGTTGTCGACCGGGACTTGGACTGGGCTAATTCGAGCCCTGGCGAAGACATTTGAAGGAGTGTCGTCGACCAGGGACTAGAATAACTTGAACGGCTCCTGAACCGACCCAGCTCTAATGGGTACCCTCCGAAGATGGTGAGTATCTGCCTGAATGGCGTGTGGACACCTGTCATTGTACAGGGAAAATAGGGATACTCACGTAAAAATCAGTCTCAGGTTAGATATACTAACCAGAGATTCTCGCCTCGAGTACGTTAAAAAAAAATTGTATACTAAAACAAGATTAATAGAAATTAGTTACTTTTTCCTTTTCACTCCTTATGGAGCATGCAGCAAGCACTGTAGCTGACCCACATGCAGGAAGCCTGGACCAAGCTGTCACATGATCTTGCAGCTGGGATTTCTGTGGTTATTTGTTTTACAGGATGAGATTGCCAGCCCCACCCTCAACCACATTTAAGTTGCCTTGTACGACATGCATGAGTCCTATTCTTTCTGTCTCTTCAGAGACCCCCAGGAACTACACAGGGTGGATATTGATTGGCTTATCCTTATTGTTGTTGATGTTTCTGTGGCTTAAAGTTTCCATCTACAGTATGGTTTAAACAGGCCCATGCCCAAACCTCCTTAGCCGAACTTTATGACATGCATGGTAGGGTTACGGTGTTACTATTCTTTGCATTGAAGAAGACACAGGTAATGGATAGGACACACATTGAGGAATCACATTGATAGCATTACAATGCAGTCCTTGTTCTAGAATTCAAAGGCTAAGAGAATATTACATTATTGTATGTCACTGAGATCTGAAAGAGAAGAAGCTGGGGATGGATAGGACACACATTGAGGGAACTTGCTGATAGCATTATAAGGCAGTCTTTCTAGAAACCCCAGGGTTAGAGAAGTAGAGGGAGACGAAAAACACACGATGAAGAGAATCTGGGACAGAAATTAAAGGGAAAAGTAAACTTGGAAAGACTTGAACAGATGGCACAGTACAGGAGACTTGGCATGGTTTTGGTTTGGTTTTGAGGACCATCTTCCTTGCACAGTGCTCCGATCTCCTCCCTGAGATCACACAAGGAGGATCTCAGCACAGTGCACAAACTCTGTAGCACCACATTCAATATGTATATACAGGAATCACACATTCTATAAATATATTTGTGGTGGGTATTTTTAAAATTTTGCCAGGGGAGTATGGCCTACTCTTTACAATTTCGCAACTGCCGAGTGATTTTTAAATGTATGTTACTTGCACACGGTACCTCTTATTTTTTCACCCTTATCGGAAAAGGATAGGCATCTGATCTCACCACCCAGGAGACCAGGGGGAAGATAACATCATTAGGAACCACTGGTTGTGAAAAAAATTTCCATCAGTTATATTCCCTGTGCGGGGAGCGAACCCGGTACCTTTAGAATTAGAGGCGGACGCCATACCTCTGAACCACTCCAACCCCCAGGACTTGGCATGAATTTTTATAAGGCCCATGTTCCTTGGGGAGGTGAAGTGTGATGATGATAATGTGAGTGTGAAGCTATATATTTAAGTGTTTGAGATTGTTCTTCCATGGATGTAGGAATGTCCAGACCTCACTGAAGTGACAGTGTTAAATCATCTGGAGACAGATGCTTCTGTGTTCAAATACTTAATGCAGAGAGAGAGAGAGAGAGAGAGAGAGAGAGAGAGAGAGAGAGAGAGAGAGAGAGAGAGAGAGAGAGAGAGAGATCTGATGCAGGTTTCACCAAAGAGGACCAGCTTCAGTGATGGCTCCTGGCACTATAAGATATGAAAAAAGGGGAAAGAAGAAGACAGATTGTCCTGGAATAATACAAAATTGTCATGGAAAAAGTCACATAATTTTTTGTTTGTTAAGTCTGTAGGCTAGTCTAGATCATTCCAATCATTTCAGGGCTTTGGAGCGGAGCTGGAGCTTGGAGCAGCTTCAATGATAGGCATCTGATCTCAGAGCGGAGTTGGAGCAGCTTCAAGGATAGTCATCTGATCTCTGAGCGGAGCTGGAAAAGTTTCAAGTTTACATATGTTATTTATTTTAAAAAAAACACACTAAAAGTCTGATTACTTAGAGCTTAAGGGGTAACTCTTCAATGGTAATGGAGCCGCGGTAGCATAGTGATTAGTGCACTGGCTTCCTAGCTCAGTGGTCTATGGTTTGATCCCCAGATGAGGTGGGATTTTTTTAGGCCGCAAACGGCTTCTGGGTTGACCCAGCCCCAGTTCGGTACCATGGCAACTCTGGGAAGGTTAAGCGGCCGGCGTGATGCTGACCACATCACCCCTAGTGTGCCGATGGTCAAGAAAATATGGGCCTAACACCATATTCCCAATATGCCTCAATGGGCGTGTAACGGGATCCTTTACCTTTACCCCCCTTCAATGGTAATACTATAAAATACAAACCGGTAAATTGTGAAAAAAAAAAAATGTAATACTCTTTTTGTTTATTACTTTTAGAAGGCTATGAGAAAGAACAAAAGAAAAATATTTGGTTGCGGTAAAAACTACAAGCAAATTCAGCCATGTCATCAACAGTAAATTTAAATCTGCTCACCTAGTTGATGGCCGATTGACGGAAATAGATCTCAGTGATGGCTTTATATTTTAATTTTAAGGGCCCAAAATTGCGGGCTTTTGGAAAAAGCAAAGAAGAAATGGAGACACGCAAGGTGGAAAAGGAAGTGAATGGGAAGCTCAAACAAAGATGAATAAAGCCAGTATTGTGAACTGTCAGGCACCATGCTCCATGTGGAGCGAAAAGGGAATAATGAAGATGATGATGAATTCTTCAGGAAGATGATAAATTCGAAAAGGAATTGGATAAACAGGAGAGACACTGGCAGGTTTCTGTGAATCATAATTGTAATGGAGGATTATTCAACAGAAAGTTAGGGAAGATTGTGAGGTGATGGAAATTACAACATTAATAATGTTCTTGAGGCCATGCACAGCAACCTACAGCACATTCATGCAGCTAGTAGTCATTTGGTGCATGTCAACTCAACCAGCTAGTTATGTCGACTGTTTTCAGCGTTAACGTAAATTTTCAGTGATCAATGACGGGCTATGAAAGTATGATTTTACTGCAGTAATAACGTTTTACAGAATAAATTATGAATATAAGAATGGTGGAGTGATTCTAGTTTAAGTGATGTACACTGTTTGTGAATTCTTGAAGAAATAAAGATTCTTTTTTCAAAGTTATAATGCGCATCTTTTAAAATCATAACATACAAAAATAACAATAATATGAGTTGGAACAGAGTTGGAGCAGTCACTAGTGGTGTCAAGGCGAAGAAGTTAAAAAATTTGATTGCTCTAAATCCTTGCTTTAAACTGTAGGATCTATTTCATTACTGCATGTATTCTCTTGTGGCTAATTATTATTTATATCAGATCTCATGTCTTCTATGGCACGCGCCTCAAACAGCCTCTGACAACCAAGTCCAGCTCCCGGCCTTCACGTGTGGCTCAATTTGAGCCCGGCGGAACTGTTTCCACTAACGGGAGAAGGGGCAAGGGCGAGCGACTGGCGCCTTAAAACCAGCAGCTTCGGGCAGATAGGGCTCGTGATCCTTGGTTGGTAGCTTATCTAAGAGAAGGAACTCTGAATTCAAACCACCGCTGCCTTGCGGGAATATCCATTTGTGGAATTGGCTTCGGGAGTAAACCCTGAGGATAAATCCGGAGTCGGAGTCCCTAAGGCAGTCTAATGTCGATTCGACATTATTCTGGCAACTCCTGCGACATGGCTGGTACCAAACTGTATCGGCTACTGCCGTTCCTTTGGATCTATCGGCTGTGTGGAGAGGGGGAACATGCTGCATGGGCAACAGCTTGATCTCCATATAACTGTGCCCAAGCTCGCGCCCTGGAGAGGACACTCCAGCTTCACCATATAGGTGTCGGCAAAACACGGGAAGTAGCAGTTACCGGTTATAAGCACTTTGCCCAATTGGCGTAGGGCATGGCGCCAGGGGCTACTTCCGACAGTGGGAGAGGTTCTAGGATCTCACTGGACAGCTACCGCCCGCTTCAAGCTGGGCAGCCCCCAGTCAATAAGGTGTTGTCCCGCCACTGTCTGCTTTCCCCATTGGGTGCATGGGGATTAGGGTCAAACCCGAACTGTGGACAGAAAATTTTGCACCAAGCAATTATCGAAAAAATAGAAATAAGCAAACTCTCAGATTGGGATGCTGGAACGTCCGGACTATGTTGACTGGACTATCCGAAAACCTACAGGATATAAACGATGTAAGGAAGACAGCCATAATTAATGGTGAGCTTAAACGACTTCAGGTGGATATAGCTGCACTTCAGGAAACGCGCCTGGCGGGCTCTGGAACGGTGAGCGAGAAGGACTACACATTTTATTGGCAAGGGAAAGATCATAATAAAACTAGAGAACACGGAGTAGGTTTTGCGGTCAAAAAATCGCTAACTAACATGGTTGAACCAGGCGAGAATGGATCAGAACGCCTGTTAACGCTCCGCCTGCAAACTAGCACAGGTCCCATCACCCTTGTCAGTGTGTATGCTCCTACTCTGTACTCTGCCTCAGAAGCTAAAGATGAGTTCTACGAGAATCTAGCAGCAGTTATCAAAAGCATACCTAGGCAAGAACAGCTTGTTCTCCTTGGTGACTTTAACGCTAGAGTGGGTGCCGATAATGTTTCATGGCCTTCATGTCTGGGCAGGTTTGGTATTGGCAAGATGAATGAAAATGGACAACGGCTCTTAGAGTTGTGCGTCCACTATGACCTCTGCGTAACCAACACCTACTTTCAGACAAAACCCCAGCATAAGGTGTCATGAAGACACCCACGATCCAAGCACTGGCACCAACTTGACCTGATTCTCGTCAGAAGGCCACTCCTCAGGTATGTGCTCTCCACGCGCTCGTACCATAGTGCAGACTGTGATACAGATCACTCCTTGGTTTGCTGCAAAATCAGAGCACAACCAAGAAAACTCTATCGTGTCAGACATGAAGGGAAACCACACATTGATACCAGCAAGATGTCAGACCCTTTCATGATCGCTCAATTCACTGCGACCTTCAAGAAAGTGCTCATTAGCCCTCAGCATGGTGATACTATTACAGAGAACTGGGAGCATCTAAGGAACACCATTCAAAGTACTGCACTTGCCACCTTTGGTAAGAAAACAGCAAAGTCAAATGACTGGTTTGATGCTTCATCAGATGTGATGGCACCTGTCATTGAAGCTAAGCGCAGTGCCATGAATGAATACAAACGTTCACCGAGTGCCAGAACCCTACAGATCCTGAGGGCTACGAGAAGCAAAGTTCAACAAACTGCTCGACGCTGTGCAAATGACTATTGGCTCCAGCTCAGTGAGAGCATCCAGATCGCAGCGCAAACAGGCAACATTAGACAAATGTATGACGGTATAAAGAAAGCACTTGGCCCCCATAAAAGTAAGACGGCACCGCTAAAAACCATCAGCGGAGAAAAGCTAACTGATAAGGGTAAGCAGATGGAGAGGTGGGTCGAGCACTACTCTGAGCTTTACGCTAGAGACAATACCGTTACGCCTGCAGCCCTTGATGCTGTCAATAGTCTGCCAACTATGGAGGAGCTGGATGCCGAACCAACATTAGAGGAACTCAGCAAGGCCATTGATAGCTTGGCCTCTGGCAAAGCACCAGGCAGTGATGGGATTCCTCCTGATTTAATCAAATGCTGTAAGAGCACGCTATTACATCCCCTGCATAGGATGCTGTGCCAGTGCTGGGAAGAGACAACTATTCCTCAAGACATGCGAGATGCCAAGATTGTAACACTGTATAAAAATAAAGGAGACAGAAGTGATTGCAATAACTACAGAGGCATCTCTCTTCTTAGTATTGTTGGTAAGGTTTTTGCCAAAGTCATCTTAATGCGGCTACACAAGTTAGCTGAGCGCATATATCCAGAGTCACAGTGTGGATTCCGAGCTGGTAGATCAACAACAGACATGATCTTCTCTCTCCGCCAGCTTCAGGAAAAATCAAGAGAGCAGAAAAGACCATTATATATCGCCTTTATAGACCTCACAAAAGCATTCGACTTGGTTAGTAGGGATGGACTCGTTAAAATCCTCCTGAAAATAGGCTGCCCTTCTAAAATGCTGGAAATGATAAAGTCATTCCATGACGACATGAAGGGAACAGTCCAATATGCTGGAAGCACGTCACAGCCCTTTGATATACGAAGTGGCGTTAAACAAGGCTGTGTTCTGGCTCCGACCCTCTTCGGAATCTTCTTTGCCTTACTCTTGAAACATGCATTCAGAGATGCAACTGAAGGAATATGCCTTCACACTAGATCAGATGGCCGTCTGTTTAATCTTTCAAGGCTGAAGGCAAAAACAAAAATCAGAAGGGTCACTATAAGAGACTTGTTGTTCGCTGATGATGCTGCAGTCGTCACTCAAAGCCAACAGGAGCTTCAGAGCTTGATGAATCGCTTCACTAAAGCATGCAAGGACTTTGGCCTCACAATAAGTCTAAAAAAAAACCGAATGTGCTGAGTCAGGATGTGGGTGCTGCACCAGTTATCACTATCGATAACTATGAATTGGCAGTGGTGCACCACTTCACATACCTAGGGTCTACCATCAATGACAAACTCTCACTGGATACAGAAATCGACAGCCGCATTGGCAAAGCTGCAGCTACCTTTGCCCGCCTCACATCGCGTGTTTGGGAAAACTCTAAACTTACAATGAAGACCAAAGCTGCGGTATATAATGCCTGCGTCACCAGCACACTCCTATATGGCAGCGAGACCTGGACGACCTATGCTAAGCAAGAAAGAAGGCTCAATACCTTCCATTTACGGTGTCTACGCCGCATCCTCGGCATCTCGTGGAAAGATAAAGTGACAAATGTCGAGGTGTTGTCACGTGCTGGCCTTCAAAGTATGTATACGCTGCTTAGACAGCGCAGACTTCGCTGGCTTGGCCATGTTCGCCGCATGGAAGATGGTCGCATCCCAAAAGATATCTTCTACGGACAATTAGCAGATGGCAAGAGAACAGTTGGGCGACCACAGCTGAGGTTCAAAGATGTGTGCAAGAGAGATATGAGGGCGCTGGACATGGATCCAGCAACATGGGAGGATGAAGCTGCCGATCGCACTAAGTGGCGATGCTATTTACGGCGCCACCTCAGATTGGGCGAAGAGAGGCTCACACAAGAAGCAGAGGTGAGGAGAAAACGTCGAAAGGAGCACCAGGAAAATAAGCAGCTGAGGGCTGCCACCTCAAGGGCGCATTCCCATAGTCAGTTATGACTGAAGGGGCTATTATTATTATTATCAGATCTCATGTCTCTAAACCTGAACGAGACAAAAGTCAGGGTGTAGTCACAAATAACATTATCTTGACCCATACTTGTGTCAAAAATTACAGATATTGAGTTAGTAATTTTAAATGAAATGAAAAACACTTGTAGCTACTGGTAACTTTACCTTGTGAATAATACGATAATTAATTTGTCTTACATAATAACATATTGACACAAACTTATTTCTGGAATGATACAAAATAGTCATGGAAAAAAAAAATTACAGAATTTGGTTTTGTTATATCTGTAGGCACACTGTTTCTAGTGTAGAATTTCCCAATACACTTCAACCTGCTTATATGACAACAACCTCCAGGATGAGAATGGGGGTAGAGGCAGCTACTGCAGGTTCAAAGTGAATGGCTCTGACATGATGGCAAACCTCCATAAAAGACTCGAATCTTCAGGAACTGGTGTGGATCTACTGTCCTGGTCATGCAGGGGTACGCGGTAATGAAAGAGTTGACAGACTTGCTTCAAGAGCACCCATAGAAGGTGCACTGATTATGGATAGGGGAGAGATACTGAGGGCAATTAATGATCGTCTGCTACAGAATGACACTGCAATCAATGCACCATCAAGGCTAAGATTGCTGGAATTTAGCATTAAACATAAGACCAGCAGGGATGGACGAATGAGGGGATGCACCCGACGTGTATAAAGACGACAACACGCAACGTGAACAATTAGCATTCATACAATTCGACATTATCTGAGGAAGACTGAGCACCTATGGGTTTGCCAGGAGTGCAATGACGTTGATTCTGATCAACAATAATTTTAACCTGTGGGATCTATTTCATGGCTTAATGAGGGTTTCTCTTATGACTATTATTATTTATTTCGCAACGTCCCATTTCCCTTGACCTGAACGAGACAAAGACAGGGTGTGGTTATAAATAACATCATCTCGACACATACTTCTATATTCCCGATTGTCTACCTTGGCTAAATTATGCGACTTGTTTTAAGAACTTTCTTGGAGCCGCGGTAGCGCAGTGGTTAGTGCACTGGCTTCCTATCTCAGTGGTCCATGGTTCGATCTCCAGTTGAGGTTGGATTTTTTAGACCGCAAACGGCTGCTCTGGGGTCGACCCAGCCTCATGAATTGGCTACGGTACCAGGGAAGGTTAAGACGACCGGCGTGATGCTGACCACGTCATCCCTAGTGTGCCGATGGTCAAGAAAATATGAGCCTAACACCATATTCCCAATATGCCTCAACGTAAACGGGATCCTTTACCTTTTATATCCACATTCCAGTCTGTCTACCATGGCCACATTATTTGATACTCCTGACCATTCTAGAGATAAACCCAGATTTTCTTCTTTAAAAAAACCCAGAAATACCTAGATTATTTTATGCATCAAATACACGGGGATAGACGATGCTTACACAATCTTTTAGTGCAACTTTAGCACAAATAAGCTGTGCTACCAAATGTTATTTATTTCTTCATTTCTATTTTATTTTTAATTACCAAAAATTCACAATTATATTAAAATGATTTTAATAACACCCCAATATATTACAAAGGCAGCCTTGGTGCGCTTCAGGGACATTTTTTTTAGCAATTGCGCTGTCTGGAAACATCTGCTTGCAACATTCAATCAAATGATCAGCTTGCTATCAGAGTTTCGCTTTTGGCTTCGAAGTTTTTCATGTGCTTCAGCGTGCTTTTATGTGTCAATAAAGCTGTGTTGTTGGCAGAGACGGAAAGGTGGGGGGGGGGGATTATACTGTACCGGTTCCAAAATAGTGCATTAAAAAATTTTCTTTTTATTAAACCCCCCTCTCCCCTAAATAAAGTCCTATCTACGGCCCAGGTTGTTGGCATTAGTTAATGTACAGGAACAGACCGTACAAATCGCAGCGTAGCGATTGTCAGAGTCCGGCTTTATCCAATCCTTCAGTTCGCTGTCTATTAGCCATCCTTCACAAAAAGCCTGCTGATACCATGGCTTCATTTTTTTACGCCGTTGCGTGTGTGTCGTCATGCTGCTACATTCATTTATTACAAATAAGGGAGGGAAACCTGAGGCCTGTAAACAGTAAATTAATATGAAATAAATATAAAGGTATGTTATCAGGCACTCGCAGGAAACAAAGAAGTAGAACACCAGACAACAGAAAAACAACAGACATGAGTGGCTTACCCAGGATTTGAACACTGGACCTTCCGTGCGACAACCCCGCCTAGCCATGCAAGCGAATCACACTATCCGCTCTGCCATCTACGCATCATCAAAAAATGATGTTTCAATGGCAGGTCAATAGTGCGAACCACAATACACGACAATAGTAGACTAGAACAGTGTATTGTGGTTCGCACTATTGACCTGCCATTGAAACATCATTTTTTGATGATGCGTAGATGGCAGAGCGGATAGTGTGATTCGCTTGCATGGCTAGGCGGGGTTGTCGCACGGAAGGTCCAGTGTTCAAATCCTGGGTAAGCCACTCATGTCTGTTGTTTTTCTGTTGTCTGGTGTTCTACTTCTTTGTTTCCTGCGAGTGCCTGATAACATACCTTTATATTTATTTCATATTAATTTTCATGCTGCTACATTACCTAGCTTACCTTCATCATCGTTCATTTTTTAATCTTAATTTTGATTATTTTTTGACAGAAAAAAAACAATATGGTGTTTATCTGCTTAAAGTCTAAAAATGAATAAGAATACTTTAAAACACATTGCAAAAATGACTGAGTATTGTAGATGACAGTCATTAACAGAATAACAGGAAATAGATAGCTGATGTAAACGAGAAAAAAAACAACGTCTTTGATGTGGTTAATTTACATTTAATTATAATATAAATATAATGTATAATGCTCAGTGCACAGAATATACATACATTGTAAATGTCAATTGTCAAATATACTCAGATTAATGCAGATTTGGAAATACAATACCCAGATACCCAGACGCAAGCCAAAAAACCCAGATCTAGTAAAAAATACCCAGCTGTGGCAACACTGCTCCTGACATGTGTAGTAGTCGAGTAGCATTAGCATAAACTTTTCATTTCAAAAACCTGTTTTAATAGAATGAATATTTTTATTCACAAATTATGTATAGCTACAAGACTTTAATAATGAGAGAAAGACAGGGTATGGTCATATGTAACAATGTCTTGACTCAAACCTATTTCAGTAATCCCGCCTGCCTACCATGGCCAAATTATTCTATAAACTTGGCATGTGTCGTCAGCATTAACATACATATTTCGTTTTAAAAACTTAATTTATTAGAATGAATATGCAATGTATTTTTATTCACAAAAGATCTTTAGCTACAAGACATCGCCAGAGTTATTTGTCCTTAGTGACACTGACATTGCAAAGCTTCACGTACAAATGTGCAATTGGTTGGGGCATTCACACATGTGCCTCCACTCTTTCCAAGTTCTTTACATCTGTTATCGCACGATGTCCATAATATGCCTGTCCCACCACTGCTCCATCTGTGATGATAGATATCCACTTACAATATAATTATTCACAAATTACCCACCCCCCAAAAAATAGCAATATACAGATATCCGGTACCAGTGGCGTCACTAGGTGGGTGCGGGGGGTGCGGACCGCACCGGGTGACACTATCAGAGGGGGTGACACCAAAATGACTGTCTATAAAATGTTTGTGCAGTGTTTCAGCAGAAATTTATTATTTTTTATAAAATTATCCCTGTAGTTAGTTATAACCACAAAAACATTTTTTGTAAGCCCAGCTTACATGTACTGTAACAATGTACTGTGTAAGATTAACTTCCATTCTGTATAGTCTGGTACGGGAGGAGATCCATGGGGGTGACACCATGAGTTACCGCACTGGGTGACACCAATCCTAGTGACGCCACCGCCCGGTACTTACAATATAAAAAATAACACAAGTTCACAATTGATAAGGGTGGATTTGTGCTGAAGTGGTAACTTGCCACCCTTATCGACACCTGGTGTTAAAGTGTAAGATGTAGGTGTCTTCTCTGATTTAGGATGTTGCTGTGTATGTGGTAGTGGAACAGTTCAATGGGTTATCACACAGGCAACATGACGTGTAGAGTCATAGAAAGGGTAACTTCGTTGTATAAGTTTCTTTCATTTATTGCACGCCACAAAACAGTCATGATACTTATGACATCAACATGGTTAACGAGTTCAGCAAGATGATATGGCACATTGAAAACAATTTCTGTAGTCAGCAATGATAGCTGTTGTATATATGCGTCATAAGACATCACAGTTCAATAGATTCAGAAATTCATCAATCATCGAGTGCTAGTTCGTGAAGCTGTATAAATAATAATAATTTCTATAACTTCTGCAACAGTGTCAGCTACAGATCTTCAATGTTCATAAACAATAATAAATGCTCCCATTCTGATGCTAGCAGATCAGTTGTATACAATAAGTCCGTTCACTGTCTGCACGTGAATAGCATACATGGGCTACAGGTCAGCTCGACCTTTATAATGTTCCTAAGTCTAACCATCTGACTTGGACGTGATCTCTGATATAACGAATCCTGGAACACAGACAACAGTCTTGTTGGTCTAGAGCGACCCATATATATTTAACTAGTTCAGGTATACAGATACTGGTGACTTAATCCTAGTCAAAGTACCTCTCCATTTTGCATCACACAGGCGAGCAAATAGGCGACAAAATGACGAACCTCTAGACGATAGCATAAAGTTCGATACAAGAGGAATTACCTTATTTCGGAAAATCAACCATGAACATATGCCTCCAGGCAGGCTGCATAATACTGGGAAATAGTCTAGTTAGCTAACTAACTCACTAAGACACTGTATTTCCCTCAGAGAATCACAAGACGCAGTTGCGTCTGCTCGCTTCTTAAACCATTTCTAAACTGCCCCAACTGGGCGGAACACACAGAACGAACTCCCGGTTTGACATGCGCAGAACGACAATCTCTGAGTTGCCGTTCACAATAAGACGATTCGAAGAACATTCGAGATAAAAGTCTTACACAGTCGCGCCTTTTATGGTCATGAAAAGAAGCGTTAAGAAAGGTTTCAGACATCTACCATAGTTGACTGATACTACCAAATAAGGAGATGTGGTCACGCTTCGTTCAAGAAATTATAGACCGAACGTGTCTCTATACAAGAGAAGGCAACTCCTAACAAATTGTAGTCTCGATAACTCGGATTATGTCCCTTTGACCATAGAAAACATAATACACACTTCAGTCAAAAAAATGATCATACATATGAAAAAATGTTTATACAAACGAAAAATAATAATGATCCGTGCGTAACATTACCGCACCCTCCCTGGAAAAAAAAAAAATGGGACATTTTTTTTTTTTTTTTTTAAATCCTGGAGCCGGAAAAAATCTAGGCTCCTAACGCACGTATGATGCGTGGATATATACCTAACAAATTAGCTCAACGCATGGAGCGACACTGAGATCATATCTCAGATCCTTAGAGAAAAAATTTATCTAAGTATACGCTGATATATTCCAGGAAGGTGCCACCAACACACGCCACAATGATGGCAACAACATAATGACAATCAAATTATACTCATACCAATATATGAAATTAAATATATTATGTGTTATCATACAATGTGTTGCAAATAGCGGTGTAATTTACTAATATACCGCACTATATTATTACATTATATAAAGTAACAGTAATTAATAATTAATACATGTGTTGCTCTTCGGTGACACAAAACATTCAATAGAAGAAGATGTGGACATCATCCGCTCCCAATGTAGGACAGGACTTGATATCCTCAAAGTTCCACAATGGACATAAACTCGCAGACTTCAATGATGTGCTGCGAAAATATCAATAACACAAATCTTAAAGACAACTGGTAAATTTCTTAATACAATCCTGAAAATAATTTATTTAAATGTGGCCGAGTGATCTTTTGGCCCGTATATCACTAACTAAGCCTTCTTAGATAATTACATGGTACAATGTTATAAATTTCCCTCAAAAAAAAAAAAATGAGACAAAATCTACTAACATGTCATTATAACATTGGACTGTATATCAGGAAATATATATATATGACAGAAGAATCATGTGGAATCGTGTGGACATCTGGACAGAATGTCTGCCATTACATTATCCGAACCACGGATAGCTCGAACCGAGAAATGAAATGGTTGAAGAGCTATGGCATAACGAGTGGACCTCGAGCTCTTCAAGTTTTTGCTCTGAATAGCAGTAAGCGCTTTCTGGTCGGTTTCCACAATGAAATGTGCGCCTAGAAGAAATCTTTGTAACTTCAGAATAGACCATACCATAGCCAATAACTCACGGTCTAAAACCGAGTAATTCTTTTCTGCAGCGTTTAATTTCCTAGAGATATACATCACCGGATGCAAAGTATCAGAATACTCCTGCATTAGTGCTGCCCCAATCCCTGTTGACGAGGCGTCACTTCGAAGAACAAAAGTCTTCTCAATAGTAGGTAACTTAAGAATAGGTGGAGATGAAAATAGGGCTTTAACCTGGTCCAATGAGGATTGACATTCTTTAGACCAGCGGATCAGATTAGGCGACCCTTTCTTCAATAAAGTAGAAAGCGGTGCCATAATGGAGGACAGATTCGGAATGAATCGTCCGTAGAATTGAATCAAACCTAATAGACTCCTTACTTGTTTCTTCGTCTTAGGGACCGAAATGTTAAGTATTTTTGAAACATTGTGGTCCTCTGTCTTTAAAAGACCATGACCAACCCGATGACCTAGGAAAGAAATCTCGCTAAATCCTATAAAGGCTTTAGAGGGTTTTGCAGTCAAGTTATACTCGCGAAGAGTAGACAGTAATTCGTATAAACCCAAATAATGATCTTCCCAAGAATCACTGAATAGACAGATATCATCTAGGTATGCTATGACATCTGTACGATATGCGAGAATTCGCCGCATCATGCGTACGAATGTAGCAGGGGCGTTCATAAGACCAAAAGGCATGAAATTCCATTGGAATAAACCCCTAGGTGTAGAAAAAGCTGTAAAAGGTTTGGCACGTTCAGTTAGCGGGACTTGCCAATAACCTTTAGACAAATCTAGTTTGGTAAAGAATCTAGAATTAGAAAGTTTATTGAGTAGCTCTTCTAATGAAGGCATAGGTTCAGCATCGAACTTCGTAACTTGGTTCAATTTGCGATAATCTACGCAAATGCGAATGTTATTATCCTTCTTTCGAACAATAACCATAGACGAAGAGTATGCTGAAGTGGATGGTTCAATGATTTCCAAACGTATCATTTCATCCAACTCTTTTTCGACTTGAGACTGGAAATGAATAGGTATTGGATATGGTCTGACTCTGATAGGATTGTGATCAGTTAGCACAATGTCATGTTCTATGACATGTGTGTGTCCCGGGATGTCTGTAAGAACATCCTGAAATGTTTGCAACATCGAAGAAACTTGTCGATGTTCCTCAGCGGAAAGATTTGGAGAAACGGTCACGTTTTTCCAAGATTCCGTAGAATAAAGTGGGACCATAGAAAGAGGAAGATTGACATCAGAAAAAGTAGTTTCCTCATCCTGTATAACTGACAGAGATGAGTACTGACCATGAGTTGCTTGTGAATTGTCCGTAGCCTGGAAAATAGGCTGCAAATAGTCAGGTCTTTCATAAAATTCTGTGAGCATATTTATGTGGAAAGTTTTATGCTTTCCATCAATATCGACAACATAGTCGACATCAGAAATTTTGGAGACTATTGCATATGGACCTTTCCATGCAATTAGAAGTCTGTTCTCCCTTGAAGGAAGTAGAACGAGAGCTTTGTCACCTGGACAAAGTTGTCGTAGACATCTATTCTTATTTGCAAACTGCCTTGCCTTTTCTTTAGCAAATTCTGAAGACGAAGTTGCTAGTTTGCATGCCTCGATGATCTTTTGCCTAAGAGCAATGACGTACTCATAAGAAGATTGAGTCTCATCGCTAATATTATCGGCAGTGATTAGATCGTGAAGTAAAGACATAGGGCCGCGCGGTTGCGCGCCAAAGACAAGTTCAAAAGGGGAAAACCCCGTATGTTCATTGGGGACCTCTCTATACGCAAAGAGAGCCGCGGGTAAGACCCTGTCCCAATCCTGAGGATGATCCTCAGTTATTTTACCAAGTAAAGTTTTCAGAGTCCTATTTAAACGTTCGACCAACCCATTAGACATTGGGTGATAGATACTGCTGAGAGACCTTTTAATGTGTAGCATAGACATTACCTGTGACATAGTGTCTGATATAAGTTGAGTGCCATGGTCTGACAATATTTCTCCGGGAAAACCCAAGCGAGAAAATATCAGCCAAAGAGCGTCTGCGATATCAGCAGTTGAGATGCTCTTGAGAGGTATTGCCTCTGGCCAACGTGTGCACATATCGACACATGTAAGGATAAATTGATGTCCTCTAGCCGACTTAATTCTAAAAGGACCGATAATATCTATTGCCATTTTTTGAAAAGGGCGAATAGGAATGTCAGCAGCCTGGATAGGCGCAGCATGTCGTGGTCCTTTAGATTTGACCTCCTGACATACTTTGCAAGAGCGACAGTACATTCGTATGTCCTTGCTCACAAATGGCCAAAAGAAAGCCGCAAGAACCCTCGACTTTGTACGGGAAAAACCCATATGTCCAGCACATTGCGAGTCATGAGCATGTTGCAATATTTGCAATCTCATGCTCTTAGGCACAAGAATTTGTGAATGAGTGGACGTAGTCGAGTCTTGTACCATACGTACAAGTACGCCGTTCTTCATAGAAATCCAAGATTTCCTATTAGTGTTCTGATTAGGATCACCTTTTTTTGCTAGAATGAAGAATTTTTGTAAAGAAGGATCTTCTTCTTGCAATTTGATAAATGAGTCACGTGTAATAGTCAAGTGACTATCTTGGTCATTTACTTCATCATTATTAGTTAATGAAGTTTGAGGTGGATCCAGAGCATGTGCTCTTGTGACCACCGCATTGGTAGCTTCAATGTTTTGCTCTTCCCAAACAGCAATCTGCTGTGGGGTACATTCCCTAACTCCGTGAATACGACCAATAATAAGGTCCGCAATAGGGTTTGGAAGTAGACACGCGTGGACCTCTCCCGTGAAGAAAGGAGTAGCAATGTGTATTATAGCAGTAGGATACTTTTCTAACGTGCCACCAAATGTGACACATTTGATGACTTTTCCTGTAGCACAGGATGGATCTACAAGAGATTGCCTAACGCCGACAGTAGTACATCCAGAATCAAACAACACTGAGACTGGATTACTATTTACTAGCCCCTTATGTAATATAAGAGAACCTCTCCCATCATGAGCAACATTAGCAGGAAGAGCGGGCAAAGGATGACCACAGCTTAGAGTACTAATGGTTTTCGGATCAAATAAAGTACTGCATTGGATACACTTATTTGCCCTACGAAAATCAAAAGATGAGCATCCGATAGCATTATGGTCTTTATCATTATTAACCTGTTTATCTGCTCCCTGAGATTCTTGTTGAACAGAATTTGTCTGTTGATATCTTTTTCTCTTATGTTGCGATCTACCGCGACCATTATTGCCTCTGCAATTATCATTAAAGTCCCTACTGTAATTTTTATCCTGGTTTGAGTTCCAGTTTCCATAACTGTCATTACTATCTCTATGCTGTTGAGAACCTCTATTATCTTGGTATTGAGGTCTCTGCATAAAATATTTTCCTCTATACCGATTACCTTTGTGAAAATTTCTAAAGTTAACCGGAGTAGAATAACGTGTAGTATTAGGTTGTCTCCAGTTCTGGGAAGAAGAATCACCCTGGAATTGATCACTATGGTTCTGGGCATAATTACGATTACTCTTTTTATTGAAATTTTTCTGGCTACCCTGAAATTTACGCATAAAATTTGGGCCATAAGGTGCTGCCGAAGCAACTGGCAGACCTTCTTTCACCTTAGAGTTACTAATGGTTATGTGCGGATGCGCAGTAACATACTGGCTACAGTATTCTTCCATTTCTTTTATGTTTTTAGGCTTACGCTCATGAAGAAAAGATAGAAAAGCTTCATTAACAGAAGACATAACCTTATCTCTAAGTAGTAAATCCATAAGAGCTTCAAATGTATTTTCTGTCTTAGACAACTCAACCCATCGTAAAAAAGTAAGACGGATGCCTGAGATGAATTCAGAGAATTCAACTCCAGTTTCTGGTAACATGGTTTTAAATTTAAGACGATATCCGTCCTCGTTAAGTTGGTACTTCTTTAACAATGCCGCCCTGACAACCTCATAGTTGTTTTTGTCAGGCACATCTACCATACTCAACAAAGTCAAAGCATCACCTCTAAGTATCTTGGACAGATGATACACATATAATGTTTTATCTATATTATGTACATTACATGCACTTTCAAATCTATCTAGATAAAATGTTATATCATCGATTGAGGGATTAAATGCTGGTAGATTAAGCTTGAAATCCTTAGCATTAGTCTTATTTGACACCTTATTTGCCTCATTAGCATTACCAGTGTTCAATAACTTTAACTTCTCTAACTCTAAAGCTAAGACTTTTTCATCATGTTCCATTTTTGCTTTTCTCTCATCAGCCTCTCTTTGTAACCTTCTTTCTTCAGCCTCAGCCTGTAACTTTCTTTCTTCAGCCTGGGCCTGTAACTTTTTTCCTTCAGCCTCTATTTCAAGTCTCTTATTTTCAGCTTCTTTTTCAAGTCTCTTATTTTCAGCTTCAGCCTGGGCCTGTAACTTTTTTTCCTTCAGCCTCTATTTCAAGTCTCTTATTTTCAGCTTCTTTTTCAAGTCTCTTATTTTCAGCTTCAGCCTGGGCCTGTAACTTTTTTTTCCTTCCTTCTCTTTTTCAAGTCTCTTATTTTCAGCTTCTCTTTTTTGTTTTTTCCATTTCCATTTGAAATCTTTTTTCCTCCACCTGCATCTGCAGTTTCTTTTGTTCTATTTCAGCCTCTATTCTCTTTTGTTCAGTTTGTTCTTTCATTTTCTTTTCTTCCGACTTCAATGCCTTGGCATATTGAACAGTCGCAAATTCTTCTAATTTATCACCTGTCTTCCCAAGGGCTTTACCCTGCTCAATAAAGTACTCAAATGTAGACATGATGTCCAAAATGTGAGTACAGAACCTGAAATAATTAATTATCTTATTTCAATGTTAAATAGCAACAAGACTTAATAAAGTGCTTGTATAATCTCTATGTTGAACCCAATCTCTGTGGGAAACAGGAGTTGACACCAACTTGTATTATCAAATGTATAATAATATCACAAGTCACCTCTTAATTAACAGTGCACTACCCAAATCAGTGCATAATCATCAGTTATTTATCATAACTGCACTACAATAGTGCATAAGCAAAAACACCAGTTTGTTATGATAAGTGCACTATAGACCAATAGTGCATGAGCATATATCAACAATAGTGAAAGCTAACTATGCAAGAACTATGTAAACAATAACAAGACAATGTAAACAATAACAAAGGTCATCAACAATGTAAACAATAACAAAGATCAAAGTCAATGTAAACAACAACAAAGATCAAAGTCAATGTAAACAACAACAAAGATCAGAGTCAATGTAAACAATAACAAAGATCAGAGTCAATGTAAACAATCAACAAAGATCAAACAATACGAAAACATTCGCATAAGTCAAATACACAAACAGCAAAACTAAAAAGAAATATGCGAAGATATGACTAACAAATGACGCTACAGTGTATACACAAAAATATACGTAAAGAACTGAATAATAGCAAAGGGGAGACCTACAAATACAAACAATCGAAATCGAAACTAAAAACACAAAGAAAGAGAGAAAAGAAAAAAGAAAAAAAAATATATATATACAAGAAACAGAAATAAAGCACAACTCGTCACAACTAAACAGATATAGCAACGATTGTCGCTAGCAAATTTCACTGTAGGAAATTCGCACAGTCCCTAACGAAAACGCTAACAGTAGAACCTCTGTGACGTGGTATCTTCTACTGTAAGACTCCGCCCAACCGAGAAAACCCGCTGAAATATAAACATATAAATATACAAATAACAAATAACATATAACATATAAACATGTATCATGAAAACAATAGGAGAAAGTGTGAAAGTACAGAAGGCTCAGTTAGAACATAAGGGCACAGTTCACAAACAAAACAGGCCACTTAACTTCTATAAATCCAGCGTCAGCACGGTGCAGAACAGGATGTAATCAGCATTCTGAGGATAATGATCCAACGTTGATTAACTTCTGCTCCCATAAACAGCCATGACGAAGGAAATGAGCTTCTAATACTGCAACAGTTGTTACGGCACTTGACCTTCTGAATCTTCTAAATTGATTTAACCGGCACTTGACCTTCTGAACCCGCAACAGTACCCCTGAGACCGGAACAGTTGTTACGGCACTTGTCCTTCTTTTCACCAGATCAGGAAATCCATTCGCTCGGTACTTGTCCTTCTAATTTTACCTAAACTTCAATATTGCCGAGCAGCGCCGGGTAGTTTCAAAATCAGCAACTGTCAGAAAATCCGGATACTTTCAATAAAATTTCTTGTAAGGTGGTAGTTGATGCTGTAGTTGTATCTAGTATGATGATGATGTCTGGGTTTGCTGACCCCCTTGATAGCTGGAATCAGAGTGAACCAACCTATGGCCACCAAAAATGATATGGTGCGCCAAAATATCAGATGATAGAACCAGCTCTGGCCACCAAAAATGATAAGGGTGGATTTGTGCTGAAGTGGTAACTTGCCACCCTTATCGACACCTGGTGTTAAAGTGTAAGATGTAGGTGTCTTCTCTGATTTAGGATGTTGCTGTGTATGTGGTAGTGGAACAGTTCAATGGGTTATCACACACGCAACATGACGTGTAGAGTCATAGAAAGGGTAACTTCGTTGTATAAGTTTCTTTCATTTATTGCACGCCACAAAACAGTCATGATACTTATGACATCAACATGGTTAACGAGTTCAGCAAGATGATATGGCACATTGAAAACAATTTCTGTAGTCAGCAATGATAGCTGTTGTATATATGCGTCATAAGACATCACAGTTCAATAGATTCAGAAATTCATCAATCATCGAGTGCTAGTTCGTGAAGCTGTATAAATAATAATAATTTCTATAACTTCTGCAACAGTGTCAGCTACAGATCTTCAATGTTCATAAACAATAATAAATGCTCCCATTCTGATGCTAGCAGATCAGTTGTATACAATAAGTCCGTTCACTGTCTGCACGTGAATAGCATACATGGGCTACAGGTCAGCTCGACCTTTATAATGTTCCTAAGTCTAACCATCTGACTTGGACGTGATCTCTGATATAACGAATCCTGGAACACAGACAACAGTCTTGTTGGTCTAGAGCGACCCATATATATTTAACTAGTTCAGGTATACAGATACTGGTGACTTAATCCTAGTCAAAGTACCTCTCCATTTTGCATCACACAGGCGAGCAAATAGGCGACAAAATGACGAACCTCTAGACGATAGCATAAAGTTCGATACAAGAGGAATTACCTTATTTCGGAAAATCAACCATGAACATATGCCTCCAGGCAGGCTGCATAATACTGGGAAATAGTCTAGTTAGCTAACTAACTCACTAAGACACTGTATTTCCCTCAGAGAATCACAAGACGCAGTTGCGTCTGCTCGCTTCTTAAACCATTTCTAAACTGCCCCAACTGGGCGGAACACACAGAACGAACTCCCGGTTTGACATGCGCAGAACGACAATCTCTGAGTTGCCGTTCACAATAAGACGATTCGAAGAACATTCGAGATAAAAGTCTTACACAGTCGCGCCTTTTATGGTCATGAAAAGAAGCGTTAAGAAAGGTTTCAGACATCTACCATAGTTGACTGATACTACCAAATAAGGAGATGTGGTCACGCTTCGTTCAAGAAATTATAGACCGAACGTGTCTCTATACAAGAGAAGGCAACTCCTAACAAATTGTAGTCTCGATAACTCGGATTATGTCCCTTTGACCATAGAAAACATAATACACACTTCAGTCAAAAAAATGATCATACATATGAAAAATGTTTATACAAACGAAAAATAATAATGATCCGTGCGTAACAACAATATAAAAACACACACACCCATTCACAGTATACAAATAACAGAACATAATTATTCACAATGCAAACAAATAACTCAATATAATTATTTACAATATTAAAAAATAAGACAATTATTATGGGATTTTTGGGGAGCCGCGCTAGCGTAGTGGTTACCACACCGCTCTGGCGACCGGGTGATGCAGGATCAAACCCGGGCGACGGCATTTGAGGATTTTTCGTCGACCGGGATTTGGACTGGATTAACTCGAGACTGGATTTGAGCTGAAGTGGTAACTTGCCACCCTTATCGACACCTGGTATTAAAGTGTAAGATGTAGGTGTCTTCTCTGATTTAGGATGTTGCTGTGTATGTGGTAGTGGAACAGTTCACAGGGTTATCACACAGGCAACATGACGTGTAGAGTCATAGAAAGGGTAACTTCGTTGTATAAGTTTCTTCCATTTATTGCACGCCACAAAACAGTCATGATACTTATGACATCAACATAGTTAACGAGTTCAGCAAGATGATATGGCACATTGAAAACAATTTCTGTAGTCAGCAATGACAGCTGTTGTATATATGCGTCATAAGACATCACAGTTCAATAGATTCAGAAATTCATAAATCATAGAGTTCTAGTTCGTGAAGCTGTATAAATAATAATAATTTCTATAACTTCTGCAACAGTGTCAGCTACAGATCTTCAATGTTCATAAACAATAATAAATGCTCCCATTCTGATGCTAGCAGATCAGTTGTATACAATAAGTCCGTTCACTGTCTGCACGTGAATAGCATACATGGGCTACAGGTCAGCTCGACCTTTATAATGTTCCTAAGTCTAACCATCTGACTTGGACGTGATCTCTGATATAACGAATCCTGGAACACAGACAATAGTCTTGTTGGTCTAGAGCGACCCATATATATTTAACTAGTTCAGGTATACAGATACCGGTGACTTAATCCTAGTCAAAGTACCTCTCCATTTTGAATCACACAGGCGAGCAAATAGGCGACAAAATGACGAACCTCTAGATGATAGCATAAAGTTCGATACAAGAGGAATTACCTTATTTCGGAAAATCAACCATGAACATATGCCTCCAGGCAGGCGTGAATAATACTGGGAAATAGTCTAGTTAGCTAACTAACTCACAACGACCATGTATTTCCCTCAGAGAATCACAAGACGCAGGTCGCGTCTGCTCGCTTCTTAAACCATTTCTAAACTGCCGAACTGGGCGGAACACACAGAACGAACTCCCAGCTTTTGACATGCGCAGAACGACAATCTCTGAGTTGCCGTTCACAATAAGACGATTCTAAGAACATTCGAGATAAAAGTCTTACACCGTCGCGCCTTTTATGGTCATGAAAAGAAGCGTTAAGAAAGGTTTCAGACATCTACCATAGTTGACTGGTACTACCAAATAAGGAGATGTGGTCACGCTTCGTTCAAGAAATTATAGACCGAACGTGTCTCTATACAAGAGAAGGCAAACTCCTAAAAAATTGTAGTTTCGATAACTCGGATTATGTCCCTTTGACCATAGAAAACATAATACACACTTCAGTCAAAAAAATGATCATACATATGAAAAATGTTTATACAAACGAAAAATAATAATGATCCGTGCGTAACATTACCGCACCCTCCCGGGAAAAAAAAAAATGAAACATTTTTTTTTTTAAATCCTGGAGCCGGAAAAAATCTAGGCTCCTAACGCACGTATGATGCGTGGATATATACCTAACAAATTAGCTCAACGCATGGAGCGACACTGAGATCATATCTCAGATCCTTAGAGAAAAAATTTATCTAAGTATACGCTGATATATTCCAGGAAGGTGCCACCAACACACGCCACAATGATGGCAACAACATAATGACAATCAAATTATTCTCATACCAATATATGAAATTAAATATATTATGTGTTATCATACAATGTGTTGCAAATAGCGGTGTAATTTACTAATATACCGCACTATATTATTACATTATATAAAGTAACAGTAATTAATAAGTAATACATGTGTTGATCTTCGGTGACATAAAACATTCAATAGAAGAAGATGTGGACATCATCCGCTCCCAATGTAGGACAGGACTTGATATCCTCAAAGTTCCACAATGGACATAAACTCGCAGACTTCAATGATGTGCTGCGAAAATATCAATAACACAAATCTTAAAGACAACTGGTAAATTTCTTAATACAATCCTGAAAATAATTTATTTAAATGTGGCCGAGTGATCTTTTGGCCCGTATATCACTAACTAAGCCTTCTTAGATAATTACATGGTACAATGTTATAAATTTCCCTCAAAAAAAAAGTGAGACAAAATCTACTAACATGTCATTATAACATTGGACTGTATATCAGGAAATATATATATATGACAGAAGAATCATGTGGAATCGTGTGGACATCTGGACAGAATGTCTGCCATTACATTATCCGAACCACGGATAGCTCGAACCGAGAAATGAAATGGTTGAAGAGCTATGGCATAACGAGTGGACCTCGAGCTCTTCAAGTTTTTGCTCTGAATAGCAGTAAGCGCTTTCTGGTCGGTTTCCACAATGAAATGTGCGCCTAGAAGAAATCTTTGTAACTTCAGAATAGACCATACCATAGCCAATAACTCACGGTCTAAAACCGAGTAATTCTTTTCTGCAGCGTTTAATTTCCTAGAGATATACATCACCGGATGCAAAGTATCAGAATACTCCTGCATTAGTGCTGCCCCAATCCCTGTTGACGAGGCGTCACTTCGAAGAACAAAAGTCTTCTCAATAGTAGGTAACTTAAGAATAGGTGGAGATGAAAATAGGGCTTTAACCTGGTCCAATGAGGATTGACATTCTTTAGACCAGCGGATCAGATTAGGCGACCCTTTCTTCAATAAAGTAGAAAGCGGTGCCATAATGGAGGACAGATTCGGAATGAATCGTCCGTAGAATTGAATCAAACCTAATAGACTCCTTACTTGTTTCTTCGTCTTAGGGACCGAAATGTTAAGTATTTTTGAAACATTGTGGTCCTCTGTCTTTAAAAGACCATGACCAACCCGATGACCTAGGAAAGAAATCTCGCTAAATCCTATAAAGGCTTTAGAGGGTTTTGCAGTCAAGTTATACTCGCGAAGAGTAGACAGTAATTCGTATAAACCCAAATAATGATCTTCCCAAGAATCACTGAATAGACAGATATCATCTAGGTATGCTATGACATCTGTACGATATGCGAGAATTCGCCGCATCATGCGTACGAATGTAGCAGGGGCGTTCATAAGACCAAAAGGCATGAAATTCCATTGGAATAAACCCCTAGGTGTAGAAAAAGCTGTAAAAGGTTTGGCACGTTCAGTTAGCGGGACTTGCCAATAACCTTTAGACAAATCTAGTTTGGTAAAGAATCTAGAATTAGAAAGTTTATTGAGTAGCTCTTCTAATGAAGGCATAGGTTCAGCATCGAACTTCGTAACTTGGTTCAATTTGCGATAATCTACGCAAATGCGAATGTTATTATCCTTCTTTCGAACAATAACCATAGACGAAGAGTATGCTGAAGTGGATGGTTCAATGATTTCCAAACGTATCATTTCATCCAATTCTTTTTCGACTTGAGACTGGAAATGGATAGGTATTGGATATGGTCTGACTCTGATAGGATTGTGATCAGTTAGCACAATGTCATGTTCTATGACATGTGTGTGTCCCGGGATGTCTGTAAGAACATCCTGAAATGTTTGCAACATCGAAGAAACTTGTCGATGTTCCTCAGCGGAAAGATTTGGAGAAACGGTCACGTTTTCCAAGATTCCGTAGAATAAAGTGGGACCATAGAAAGAGGAAGATTGACATCAGAAAAAGTAGTTTCCTCATCCTGTATAACTGACAGAGATGAGTACTGACCATGAGTTGCTTGTGAATTGTCCGTAGCCTGGAAAATAGGCTGCAAATAGTCAGGTCTTTCATAAAATTCTGTGAGCATATTTATGTGGAAAGTTTTATGCTTTCCATCAATATCGACAACATAGTCGACATCAGAAATTTTGGAGACTATTGCATATGGACCTTTCCATGCAATTAGAAGTCTGTTCTCCCTTGAAGGAAGTAGAACGAGAGCTTTGTCACCTGGACAAAGTTGTCGTAGACATCTATTCTTATTTGCAAACTGCCTTGCCTTTTCTTTAGCAAATTCTGAAGACGAAGTTGCTAGTTTGCATGCCTCGATGATCTTTTGCCTAAGAGCAATGACGTACTCATAAGAAGATTGAGTCTCATCGCTAATATTATCGGCAGTGATTAGATCGTGAAGTAAAGACATAGGGCCGCGCGGTTGCGCGCCAAAGACAAGTTCAAAAGGGGAAAACCCCGTATGTTCATTGGGGACCTCTCTATACGCAAAGAGAGCCGCGGGTAAGACCCTGTCCCAATCCTGAGGATGATCCTCAGTTATTTTACCAAGTAAAGTTTTCAGAGTCCTATTTAAACGTTCGACCAACCCATTAGACATTGGGTGATAGATACTGCTGAGAGACCTTTTAATGTGTAGCATAGACATTACCTGTGACATAGTGTCTGATATAAGTTGAGTGCCATGGTCTGACAATATTTCTCCGGGAAAACCCAAGCGAGAAAATATCAGCCAAAGAGCGTCTGCGATATCAGCAGTTGAGATGCTCTTGAGAGGTATTGCCTCTGGCCAACGTGTGCACATATCGACACATGTAAGGATAAATTGATGTCCTCTAGCCGACTTAATTCTAAAAGGACCGATAATATCTATTGCCATTTTTTGAAAAGGGCGAATAGGAATGTCAGCAGCCTGGATAGGCGCAGCATGTCGTGGTCCTTTAGATTTGACCTCCTGACATACTTTGCAAGAGCGACAGTACATTCGTATGTCCTTGCTCACAAATGGCCAAAAGAAAGCCGCAAGAACCCTCGACTTTGTACGGGAAAAACCCATATGTCCAGCACATTGCGAGTCATGAGCATGTTGCAATATTTGCAATCTCATGCTCTTAGGCACAAGAATTTGTGAATGAGTGGACGTAGTCGAGTCTTGTACCATACGTACAAGTACGCCGTTCTTCATAGAAATCCAAGATTTCCTATTAGTGTTCTGATTAGGATCACCTTTTTTTGCTAGAATGAAGAATTTTTGTAAAGAAGGATCTTCTTCTTGCAATTTGATAAATGAGTCACGTGTAATAGTCAAGTGACTATCTTGGTCATTTACTTCATCATTATTAGTTAATGAAGTTTGAGGTGGATCCAGAGCATGTGCTCTTGTGACCACCGCATTGGTAGCTTCAATGTTTTGCTCTTCCCAAACAGCAATCTGCTGTGGGGTACATTCCCTAACTCCGTGAATACGACCAATAATAAGGTCCGCAATAGGGTTTGGAAGTAGACACGCGTGGACCTCTCCCGTGAAGAAAGGAGTAGCAATGTGTATTATAGCAGTAGGATACTTTTCTAACGTGCCACCAAATGTGACACATTTGATGACTTTTCCTGTAGCACAGGATGGATCTACAAGAGATTGCCTAACGCCGACAGTAGTACATCCAGAATCAAACAACACTGAGACTGGATTACTATTTACTAGCCCCTTATGTAATATAAGAGAACCTCTCCCATCATGAGCAACATTAGCAGGAAGAGCGGGCAAAGGATGACCACAGCTTAGAGTACTAACGGTTTTCGGATCAAATAAAGTACTGCATTGGATACATTTATTTGCCCTACCAAAATCAAAAGATGAGCATCCGATAGCATTATGGTCTTTATCATTATTAACCTGTTTATCTGCTCCCTGAGATTCTTGTTGAACAGAGTTTGTCTGTTGATATCTTTTTCTCTTATGTTGCGATCTACCGCGACCATTATTGCCTCTGCAATTATCATTAAAGTCCCTACTGTAATTTTTATCCTGGTTTGAGTTCCAGTTTCCATAACTGTCATTACTATCTCTATGCTGTTGAGAACCTCTATTATCTTGGTATTGAGGTCTCTGCATAAAATATTTCCCTCTATACCGATTACCTTTGTGAAAATTTCTAAAGTTAACCGGAGTAGAATAACGTGTAGTATTAGGTTGTCTCCAGTTCTGGGAAGAAGAATCACCCTGGAATTGATCACTATGGTTCTGGGCATAATTACGATTACTCTTTTTATTGAAATTTTTCTGGCTACCCTGAAATTTACGCATAAAATTTGGGCCATAAGGTGCTGCCGAAGCAACTGGCAGACCTTCTTTCACCTTAGAGTTACTAATGGTTATGTGCGGATGCGCAGTAACATACTGGCTACAGTATTCTTCCATTTCTTTTATGTTTTTAGGCTTACGCTCATGAAGAAAAGATAGAAAAGCTTCATTAACAGAAGACATAACCTTATCTCTAAGTAGTAAATCCATAAGAGCTTCAAATGTATTTTCTGTCTTAGACAACTCAACCCATCGTAAAAAAGTAAGACGGATGCCTGAGATGAATTCAGAGAATTCAACTCCAGTTTCTGGTAACATGGTTTTAAATTTAAGACGATATCCGTCCTCGTTAAGTTGGTACTTCTTTAACAATGCCGCCCTGACAACCTCATAGTTGTTTTTGTCAGGCACATCTACCATACTCAACAAAGTCAAAGCATCACCTCTAAGTATCTTGGACAGATGATACACATATAATGTTTTATCTATATTATGCACATTACATGCACTTTCAAATCTATCTAGATAAAATGTTATATCATCGATTGAGGGATTAAATGCTGGTAGATTAAGCTTGAAATCCTTAGCATTAGTCTTATTTGACACCTTATTTGCATCATTAGCATTACCAGTGTTCAATAACTTTAACTTCTCTAACTCTAAAGCTAAGACTTTTTCATCATGTTCCATTTTTGCTTTTCTCTCATCAGCCTCTCTTTGTAACCTTCTTTCTTCAGCCTCAGCCTGTAACTTTCTTTCTTCAGCCTGGGCCTGTAACTTTCTTTCTTCAGCCTGGGCCTGTAACTTTTTTTCTTCAGCCTCTATTTCAAGTCTCTTATTTTCAGCTTCTTTTTCAAGTCTCTTATTTTCAGCTTCTTTTTCAAGTCTCTTATTTTCAGCTTCTTTTTCAAGTCTCTTATTTTCAGCTTCTTTTTCAAGTCTCTTATTTTCAGCTTCTTTTTCAAGTCTCTTTTTTGTTTTTCCATTTCCATTTGAAATCTTTTTTCCTCCACCTGCATCTGCAGTTTCTTTTGTTCTATTTCAGCCTCTATTCTCTTTTGTTCAGTTTGTTCTTTCATTTTCTTTTCTTCCGACTTCAATGCCTTGGCATATTGAACAGTCGCAAATTCTTCCAACTTATCACCTGTCTTCCCAAGGGCTTTACCCTGCTCAATAAAGTACTCAAATGTAGACATGATGTCTAAAATGTGAGTACAGAACCTGAAATAATTAATTATCTTATTTCAATGTTAAATAGCAACAAGACTTAATAAAGTGCTTGTATAATCTCTATGTTGAACCCAATCTCTGTGGGAAACAGGAGTTGACACCAACTTGTATTATCAAATGTATAATAATATCACAAGTCACCTCTTAATTAACAGTGCACTACTCAAATCAGTGCATAACCATCAGTTATTTATCATAACTGCACTACAATAGTGCATAAGCAAAAAACACCAGTTAGTTATGATAAGTGCACTATAGACCAATAGTGCATGAGCATATATTAACAATAGTGAAAGCTAACTATGCAAGAACTATGTAAACAATAACAAGACAATGTAAACAATAACAAAGGTCACCAACAATGTAAACAATAACAAAGATCAAAGTCAATGTAAACAACAACAAAGATCAGAGTCAATGTAAACAACAACAAAGATCAGAGTCAATGTAAACAATAACAAAGATCAGAGTCAATGTAAACAATCAACAAAGATCAAAGTCAATGTAAACAACAACAAAGATCAAACAATACGAAAACATTCGCATAAGTCAAATACACAAACAGCAAAACTAAAAAGAAATATGCGAAGATATGACTAACAAATGACGCTACAGTGTATACACAAAAATATACGTAAAGAACTGAATAATAGCAAAGGGGAGACCTACAAATACAAACAATCGAAATCGAAACTAAAAAACACAAAGAAAGAGAGAAAAGAAAAAAAAAAAAAAAATATATATATACAAGAAACAAAAATAAAGCACAACTCGTCACAACTAAACAGATATAGCAACGATTGTCGCTAGCAAATTTCACTGTAGGAAATTCGCACAGTCCCTAACGAAAACGCTAACAGTAGAACCTCTGTGACGTGGTATCTTCTACTGAAAGACACCGCCCAACCGAGAAAACCCGCTGAAATATAAACATATAAATATACAAATAACAAATAACATATAACATATAAACATGTATCATGAAAACAATAGGAGAAAGTGTGAAAGTACAGAAGGCTCAGTTAGAACATAAGGGCACAGTTCACAAACAAAACAGGCCACTTAACTTCTATAAATCCAGCGTCAGCACGGTGCAGAACAGGATGTAATCAGCATTCTGAGGATAATGATCCAACGTTGATTAACTTCTGCTCCCATAAACAGCCATGACGAAGGAAAAGAGCTTCTAATACTGCAACAGTTGTTACGGCACTTGACCTTCTGAATCTTCTAAATTGATTTAACCGGCACTTGACCTTCTGAACCCGCAACAGTACCCCTGAGACCGGAACAGTTGTTACGGCACTTGTCCTTCTTTTCACCAGATCAGGAAATCCATTCGCTCGGTACTTGTCCTTCTAATTTTACATAAACTTCAATATTGCCGAGCAGCGCCGGGTAGTTTCAAAATCAGCAACTGTCAGAAAATCCGGATACTTTCAATAAAATTTCTTGTAAGGTGGTAGTTGATGCTGTAGTTGTATCTAGTATGATGATGATGTCTGGGTTTGCTGACCCCCTTGATAGCTGGAATCAGAGTGAACCAACCTATGGCCACCAAAAATGATATGGTGCGCCAAAATATCAGATGATAGAACCAGCTCTGGCCACCAAAAATGATAAGGGTGGATTTGAGCTGAAGTGGTAACTTGCCACCCTTATCGACACCTGGTATTAAAGTGTAAGATGTAGGTGTCTTCTCTGATTTAGGATGTTGCTGTGTATGTGGTAGTGGAACAGTTCACAGGGTTATCACACAGGCAACATGACGTGTAGAGTCATAGAAAGGGTAACTTCGTTGTATAAGTTTCTTCCATTTATTGCACGCCACAAAACAGTCATGATACTTATGACATCAACATAGTTAACGAGTTCAGCAAGATGATAGGGCACATTGAAAACAATTTCTGTAGTCAGCAATGACAGCTGTTGTATATATGCGTCATAAGACATCACAGTTCAATAGATTCAGAAATTCATAAATCATAGAGTTCTAGTTCGTGAAGCTGTATAAATAATAATAATTTCTATAACTTCTGCAACAGTGTCAGCTACAGATCTTCAATGTTCATAAACAATAATAAATGCTCCCATTCTGATGCTAGCAGATCAGTTGTATACAATAAGTCCGTTCACTGTCTGCACGTGAATAGCATACATGGGCTACAGGTCAGCTCGACCTTTATAATGTTCCTAAGTCTAACCATCTGACTTGGACGTGATCTCTGATATAACGAATCCTGGAACACAGACAATAGTCTTGTTGGTCTAGAGCGACCCATATATATTTAACTAGTTCAGGTATACAGATACCGGTGACTTAATCCTAGTCAAAGTACCTCTCCATTTTGAATCACACAGGCGAGCAAATAGGCGACAAAATGACGAACCTCTAGATGATAGCATAAAGTTCGATACAAGAGGAATTACCTTATTTCGGAAAATCAACCATGAACATATGCCTCCAGGCAGGCGTGAATAATACTGGGAAATAGTCTAGTTAGCTAACTAACTCACAACGACAATGTATTTCCCTCAGAGAATCACAAGACGCAGGTCGCGTCTGCTCGCTTCTTAAACCATTTCTAAACTGCCGAACTGGGCGGAACACACAGAACGAACTCCCAGCTTTTGACATGCGCAGAACGACAATCTCTGAGTTGCCGTTCACAATAAGACGATTCTAAGAACATTCGAGATAAAAGTCTTATAGAATCGCGCCTTTTATGGTCATGAAAAGAAGCGTTAAGAAAGGTTTCAGACATCTACCATAGTTGACTGGTACTACCAAATAAGGAGATGTGGTCACGCTTCGTTCAAGAAATTATAGACCGAACGTGTCTCTATACAAGAGAAGGCAAACTCCTAAAAAATTGTAGTTTCGATAACTCGGATTATGTCCCTTTGACCATAGAAAACATAATACACACTTCAGTCAAAAAAAATGATCATACATATGAAAAATGTTTATACAAACGAATACACAGTCATAGTAAGATTCTAGTTTAAGTAATACCACAGACTACGTGAAAGAGGCACTTTAACCAAGTTGTCGAAACTATTGTCTGAGCAAGAATATGTATCTCCCAAAGTAATTTGGGGTAAGTTGTACATTCATTATTGTAGCTGTAATATCCTTCTATATTTTGCAATATTAACATGTGAAAATTGCTGGTGGATGTCCAAGTTCATACGAGGTTGGCAACTTCAGCATATAGAATGATGGTTTTATGAACTACCACTGCAAGAGCTGGTGACTGCTTAATGTGGGTTTTTTTATAGAGAACCAAAAGCAGAGGTAGTCCCATGTTCCAGATGGAGCACGGAGTGGATGATGTCAGAAATAATGTACATAATTATTATATTAACCTTTTAACCAATGCAAATGTATATGGAAACATGTGTGACAAAATAACCTCGAACGTCACATTTACCAGTGCCATCCTGTAATTCATTATGTGCTCTTCACTTTCTTTTTCCCACCTCTGACAGTATTTGGTATTTGTGATTCATTGTTTCTTCTCTCAATTCTTGTCAGGTAGGAACTTCATCACCCATCCTTGAGGATTATGGTAATCAATCCGTCGTTTGAACTCATATTGGCACCTGAATCTATGGAGTGAAATGTTGTTTGCGTATTAGCCGTAACACATTTCCGCCCAGACAGTGTGTGCGAGCAACTGGATGAATAAATAAACAACATTGGGATGGCTACAGTCGATTATCTTATCACTGATTATAGTTTATGTCTGACCAAGTTGTTGATAAAGTTGGCTGGACCTGGTGAATGACATACCATGTCCGGACAGACTTGTCGGAGGATAAGTATCCATCTTGAAAGAGATTACATGTGATAGATTACAAAGTCGTGAGTATAAATATGATCGATAATACACGGAAGCTGAAATGTCTTATATGGGAAGTGACTTGTAAACATCACATTTTTGGTGCAAAACGCAGTGATTTTGCGTGAGAGGATAGTTGGAAGATACTCCATACCAATATACGCAAATTGAATGCTATTGGTGTAGCATTTGAAATGTAAAAATACAACATTTCTGATTGGGGCCTTGTCATATAGTAGAAATCTGAAGCATAGGCCGAATGTTGCCTTATTATCTAGTGCCTTTTGAGTTTATGGAACTGTAAAATTCAACTCGTCAAAAAGACTGCCAGACAAGCCAGAATAAGAAATAGAATCAGAATTCCACTTTAAAAGACGGAACAACGTATTTGAGCATCTTGTGGATTTACACAACGACAACTCTACCTGTATTAATATGAAAGCCCAGAATCCTAGAAACCTGAACACTAAATCATAGTGGGAGTCTATTGTAAAGTAATATCCCAGACCGCGTGTAAGAGGCATTTTAATCAAGTGGCCTTAACTATTCATCTGAGCCAGAAGTCTGTATTCCCAAGTAATTGGGGTAAGTTGTACATTTTATAATTCTATATTTTGCATTATCAATATGTGAAAAATTCTAGTGGATGTCCAAGTCACACGAGGATGGCAATCTCAGTATATATGTTATGATAGTTTTATGAACCTTCACTGCAAGAGCTGGTGACTGTTTTATACGGGTTTCTTTATGCTCAGAGGGTAAAGTTCTGCGGCAGATGGGATGATGAAATGAAAAAGGGGGGGGGGGGGGGGACACACACCTAATTTTCCTGTCAGGAAACCCAATATTCAGGAGGGTATTTGTTTCTCTCTTATTTCATGATACTGGTCGGTGGTACCAATTGGTGGTATTAGTGTGTGGAACAAGTGTGTCGTATAAGTGGCCTTCAGCCAAAGGTAGACACCAACGGCAGACGGGTCTTAACAGACGCTGGACCATCTTCGCAACTACCCCACGATACTACGAGGGACGTGTTGCGACCACCAGACTTGACCAGTGACGCGAATGAATCAGTCAACACCTGCAAAGAACAAGCATCGGCTGGAGCAGAAACCAAGTGACATCTTACTGGCAGCTAAGTACACATTCAGAGCTGCCAAGTGAACTCAAACATTTTTTTTCTAACACTAATTACAACCTTGTTAACTATAATTACTTATTAAATTTGTTATATGTAAATATACAAATTTATAGTTGATTTAATCATTTTTTGAGTGAACTGCACCAGTATGTCTCAGTCATTTTAAATACCTATAACAAAGCTATTGAAATAATCTTTTACTGATTTTAATTCAGTTGGGGGCTAACCAAAACGAGCAAAATCCTTGCTCATAGAAGGTCAAGATAGATAAAAAGTGTACACGGAGGGATCCTGTCAGCCGTAGTACTTGATTTCTTAAAATTCCTATGAGGCTCCCTAGAACTGAAGCACTATTCTTCACGTCACATCTCTGCCAAGAGTAATCTCGAGTGAAAGGTAGACACCTTCGTAGACCCTCTAGATACTCTGAATTTTTGCCACTGTTGGACCATCACTGCAGAGCAAAGGGGAGTAAATTCCGTGACAGCATGTTTTATATAAATGCAATGGTTGTTTTCTGCTCACGGAGATTAACATTAATGCTTAGAGAGGGTAAAGTTCTGAAGCAGATGGGATGGTGAAATGAAAGGAAGGGACACATGATTTTCGTGGCAAAAGACGCAATACTCAGGAGGGATATTTGTTTCTGTCTCATTTCATGATACTCGTTTGAGGTACCAATTGGTGATACTGGTATGTGGAACAAGTTTGTGGTATAAGTGGCCTTCAGTCAAAGCAAGACACCAACATCAGATGGGTCCTGAAAACGCTGAACTATCTTCACAATTACCCCACGATACTACGATGGATGTGACACATCCACCAGACTTTACCAGTGACGAGAGAGAACCAGTCTACAATCTGCAAAGAACCAACATCGGCTGGAACAGAAGCCAACCGACTCCTTTCTGGCAGCTAAGTACCCATTCAGAGCTGCCAAGTGAACTCTTAAAGCAAACATTTCAGAACATAACTAAACCATCACCTGTGATGAATCCTTAAAACTAAATTGTTCTCTACCAACACCTTTATTTATTTTACACTGTTAACTATAATTGATTATTAAATTTGTTATCTGTATATATACGAATTTATAGTTGATTTAATCATTTTAGCGAACTGTACCCGTATGTCTCAGTCAGTTTAAAAACATGTAATCAGAGCTATTGAAGTAAGATATTACTGAATTAAAACAGTTGGGGCTCATCAAGCGAGCTAAATTTTCTCCTCATAGAAGGTCTGGGAAGATACTAAAGTTCATTACGGCCTTGATAAAATCAGCTACGGTGCTTGATTTCTTAAATTCTTATGAGGCTCCCTAGAAGTGAAGCATCATTTTTTAATTCAAATCTCTGCCAAGAGTAATCCCTTTGAAGACCCTCAGTAGATACTCTGAATTTTGACCACTATTGGTCCATCACTGCAGAGCAATGGGAGAAATCCCGTACATCAGTGTCACTCAGCTAATGGCGAAGGGTACGTGTGTTGATCGTTCCTGTGTATGCTGTTTCTATACAGGTCTGATCCGCTCTCTCATGCGCCCATGCCTACTTATCCAACGTTTGATGCCAGCTCTAGCAGTCTTAGCTTTGTTGATTCATCGATTCCAGTGTCGTTCTTCAACACTCGATCGTTAACTGTCCGTAGTATCTCTCCCTTATCCATATCCAATGTCCCCACTACGGGTGCTTTCGAGGCTAGTCTGCCAGCTCTCTCATTTCCGCGAATCCCGGCATAGCCAAGTATAGTAGATACACACCGGCGTCTGTAGGTTTGAGGCCTCTGTGAATGTTATCCATTCTTGTCGTAGCAATCCATTTAGGATTTTCTGAAGCATGGACTTTGAGCCTGACTCAGCTACTGCTTTGGTTAATGTAATTTTACACGGCACCCCCTACATGGAAACATAGCTGACATAAAGGGAGCAAGAATAAAGAGGGGAATGTCATGGATGACACATGCAGAAACAACGATCTAGCAGGTGACCACAGTTGGAAATATATTCAAAAGGGAAGAGTGGAGTAAGTCAGGTGAGAACTGGATTAACTACTAGCAAGTCATCATTAGCCTTGGCAGAGAGAGTAGAACTTGGGGCAATGAGAAAGCGCAACTGGAAATTAATCAACTGATACATAATCATGCAGGGCGTAATGATGCCATTGTATATACTGATTGGTCTGTGATCCGTGGTGAGAAATCAGTTTGGTGTTTCTCTGCTAGTGTAAAGGACAGAATCGTCGTCGAACATAGCGGGGCTTACAAGATAACAACTTCCAGAATGACAATGGAGGCAGAGGCATCTACTGCAGCCTTAAGGTGGCTAACTGAAACTTCTGTAACAAAGGCATTCATTTGTTTAGACTCCCAGTCCATGCTTCGAAAGGTTCAAAATGGTTGGCTAAGGCATAAATGGAAAACATTAATAGAAGCTTAGAATCTGCAGGAGCTGGTGTGCATCTACTGTCCTGGTCATGCAGGGGTACTCGGTAATGAGAGAGCTGACAGACTAGAATCAAGAGCACCCTTAGTGGGGACACTGGGTATGGATCAGGGAAAGATACTGAGAACAATTAATGATCGCCTGTTAGAGAATGACACTGCAATAGATGAATCACCAAGGTTAAGACTGTTGGAATTTGGCATCAAACGTAAGGCTAGCGCTGGACCAACTGTAACTACACAGAAAAGGTTTGACATCAGCAAATTGAAGGACCCCCTTACCAGAAAAGCTTTTGCGGCCGACATTAAGAAACGATATCAATTTGCTAAAAGCCAGGAAAAGACATTGACTGATGATATAGACCAGAATTTCATCACCATTTCAACAATATATAAGGAAAGCAGCAAATCATGCTTAGGATTCCAGGAAAGGAAGAAGCAAGACTGGATAACACCAGAAACACTAAACACCATAAAGATGAGAAAGGAAATGAAAAGAAAGAAAACAGAAGCGAAGTCCCCCAGGTTAAAGCAACTATATAGTGAACAGTACAGTCAACTGGACAGGGAAGTTAAACGCCAAACCCGAGCCAACAAAAGGAATTTCCTAGACGATCTTGCAAAACAGGCAGAAGAGGCAGCACTGAGAAATGAACAAAGCACAGTATACAAAAAAACTAAATTCATCAGCGGAAAACAAGGTGCAAACAATATTACATTAGTAAGAGATAAGCAAGGAAATCTCATCAAGACAGCAGAGGGACAGGAAACAAGATGGGCAGAGCACTTCAGAGAAACTCTGAACAAGGAAATACCAGAGACACAATTGAATGTTCCTGAGGCTGAAAACGATCTAGATGTAAATACAGACATTCCACGAAAAAAAGAAATCATCACAGCAATCAAAGGGTTAAAGAACGGTAAAGCTCCGGGCCATGATAACTTAAATGCAGAGCTATTTAAGACAGACCCTGAGCTAGCAGCAGAACTATTAGAACCACTATTTGCACAAGTGTGGAAAACGGGGACAACACCATCAGAGTGGAACAAAGGAATAATTGTCAAATTGCCCAAGAAGGGAGATCTTTCAGACTGCAATAATTGGAGAGGAATCACTCTTCTCTCAGTTCCCAGCAAAATACTAGGCAGGATAATTATACAGAGAATTTCAAAGGCAGTAGACTACAAACTGAGGAAAGAATAAGCAGGATTTAAAAAGAACAGAAGATGTGTAGACCATATATTCACTCTCAGGAACATTATAGAGCAGTGCTCAGAATGGCAAAGACAGCTTTACATAAATTTTGTTGATTTTGAAAAGGCTTTTGACAGCATACATAGGGACAGTTTATGGAAAATACTGAGGGCTTATGGAATTCCAAGCTGCATAGTGTCAATCATAAAAAGCCTCTATGCCAACTTTACGTGTAGTGTTGGGCAGAGCAACCTAACCTTCGAGGTGAAGACAGGAGTACGACAGGGATGCCCCTTATCAACCACTCTATTTTTAACAGTCATAGACTGGGTGATGCGCCAGACAACAGAGGGCAGTCCAAGAGGAATAAGATGGACTACATTTTCAACATTGGAAGATCTGGAATATGCAGATGACATTGCACTGCTGGCACATTCACATCAACACATCCAGGAAAAAACGCATAGACTTAATAAATTTAGCCAGCAGGTGGGCTTGAACATCAATTTAAAGAAGTCTGAGGTCATGACGCTCAATGTGAGCAACCCTGAGCCCATATCAGTGAGGAATCAGCAACTGGTACAGACAGATACCTTCACATACCTAGGAAGCATAGTAACACCAGACGGTGGGGCAGGCAAAGACATCAACATCAGAATGAATAAGGCAAGAACAGCCTTCTTTAGCCTAAATAACATCTGGAAATCCTCCCAATACAGCACAAGCACAAAATTAAGATTATATCAGAGCTGTGTGCTTTCTGTGCTTCTCTATGGTGCGGAATGCTGGAGAGTCACAGAGAAGGAAATGTCAAAACTGTCCTCTTTTCACACAACATGCCTAAGAAAAATCCACCGAATCTTTTGGCCGAATACCATCACCAACCAAGATCTGCTTACTCATAGCAAGCAAGAGGACATGCATACCATCATAGCTGGCAGACGCTGGAGCTGGGTTGGTCATGTCCTCAGAAGAGACCCCGATGCCATCACAAGACCCCTGAAGGAAAGCGAAAGAGAGGCCGACCAAAAACAACTTGGCGGAGGACTGTGGAGGCTGAGATGCAAAGAATGAACCAGAGTTGGGGCACTGTACGAAGGATGGCCACCGACCGTGCAAAGTGGAATCAATTTGTTGTTGCCCTACAAGACGCCACTAGGCGTGATGGCCACTGACTGCTTTGACGGTCGGTGGTTAAGGATCGAAGAAGTAAGGCTAGCAGAGATGGACGTATGAGAGGATGCACCCGTCGTGTATATAACCATCGAGCTACAGGAACAGTTATCATTCACACTCTTCGACATATACTGAGGGAGACTGATCACCTATGGGTTTGCCCGGAGTGCAATGATGTCGATTCTGTTCAACAGTAACAATAACAATTTCAGACAGTCACCTTAGAGCTGCATTATCTGCCTCTCGCTCCATTCTGACACTAGAGGTTATTGGTATGTAGGCTCTACTCTGTTTAGCGACGACCCTACCCCTTACTCTAGCCGAGAAGCCTCATCCTGATTTCTCATCACAGAGTACCCACCCATCTGTGTATACAATGGCAGAATCATCCCTAGTATGATCATTTATCAGCTGATTAATTTTCAGTTCTGCTTTCCCATTGCATCAGTCTCTACACTCCATCCCACGAAGATGACTTGCTTGTAGTTTGTCCAGTTCTCTCCCGTCTTACTGAACTCTTTTTCAACTGTAGCCACCTGCGCAATCGTTGTCTCTGCTTGTGCCATCCATGCAATCCCTCTCCTAATTCTCGATACTTTGATGTCAGCTATTTGTTTCCATACAGAGGTTACGTTTTGTCTGTAGTTACACGCATGCAGACTTTTGCTTTGGTTATCGCATGTCTGGATTGAATCGACATAAGCCCAAGCATGTACCTCAAAGTCATTATGAGGATATCTATCGTACAGCCTAAGAAAGAATATGACATTGCAGCATGGTAAACAGCAGCTAAGTCAAACTTCGATAAAATCCAAAATCAAGCAATGAGAATTATAACTGGAGACATGAAGACAACACCTATTAAAGAACTCGAAAACATTACATACTGTCGTAGATTTTTGATAGGAGAATTAAGACTTGGTTTGGTCCCTTCTGATTAGGTTTGAATAAGTGATAGTCACAGTGATAGATAGTAATAGAAATAGATTTCCACGAGTGTGATGTTAGACTGTGATAGAGGCTGTCTCTGAAATCGAGAAATCTTCTCTCTTTCACCTATCTTCTACGACAGATTTAGAGGAGTCAGACAGTCTAAACATATATATATATATATATATATATATATATATATATATATATATATATATATATATATATATATATATATATATATATATATATATACAGTACTTTGCAAAAAAAATGGCAGTCATATTTTCGCAACGCAGCACACTCATAGAAGCAAATAATAATAAAAACTGTATGTCCAGAGGAAGATTGGTATCTCCCTTATCTATTAACAGTGGTTTCAATACAATATAATGTTGCCTTATCCAGCAAGGCAAGCCTGGATGCGGCGAGGCATACTTCCCACAAATGTTTGTAGGTAATTGTGAGTCAGACTGTCCCAGTATTTTTCAGCTACCGTCTTCAATTGTTCAACGTCTCTAAGTCCACTCTTTTTTAAATGATTCTTGAGTAGTGCCCAAACGTTTTCAATTGGGTTTAGATCGGGACTGTTGCTGGGCCACTTCAGCACTATCATATTCTTCTCTTGCAGCCATGCTTTGGGGGTATGAGCTGTATGATTTGAGTCATTGTCATGTTGAAATGTACACCCATCGGGGTACATGACCTGCATAAATGGCAGAAGGTGTCCCTCTAGTATGTCGATGTACCTTTCTTTCGTGAGAATTCCTGTGAAAACACACAGTGGGGTGGCACCTCTTGCTGACACCCCTCCCCAAAGATGGAATTTCTAGGTATGTTTCGGTCGCTGGTACACAGGCGTTACAGAGCCTTTCGTCCAAATATTTATTTGAGCAGGATAAGACCAAACAGAACATTCATCTGAAAAAATCACATTGTCCCATGACAAATTTTGGTGTTCGTGGCACCAGTTCAAGCGCATCTGTTTGTGAGTCTCTGTGAGCAATGGTGACGAAATTACCCGCTTTTTTGTGTAATTCATCCTGTGTAGCTCCCGGTTGACAGTAGCATTAGATACCTCTGGGCTTCCCAACTCGATCATGCGCTGCCGTATGTTTTCTACACTCTTCATTGGCCCAGCCCGAACGATTTGGGCGAGACGCCGATGGTCCTTTGTGTCCAAAATTCTTGGCCTCCCACTACCTTCTTTTCGCTTGATTTCATTACCTGCATTTAATTTACTCACAACTCTGTAGACAGTCCGCTCAGGAATGTTCAAGGATTTAGAAATGTTGGAACATGTTTGATTTCCTTCATTCCAAAGCTGTGAAATTAACATACACTTTGACTGTGTATCCATTTTCTGCCACTAGCATTAGAAATTGTCGTCTGCTCTATTATCAAGGGACGTTACTCTACTCTAATTTTTTTTTTTACTTTTGGTAGTGTTTGCTCACTTCAGTGGAGTGCAAATTTGGGGCAGAACATGCATATTTAATTAGATTTCAGCTTATTTAGCTGAGCAATATGACTGCCATTTTTTTTGCAAAGTACTGTACATATATATATATATATATATATATATATATATATATATATATATATATATATATATATATATATACATATATATATATATATATATATATATATATATATATATATATATATATATTTCTATCCATTCACGTGCACGCACATACAAGATGACAGTTAGACGTACAGACGTGGGAAAACTATAACAATGATTATACAGATAATTTAGAACGAGCTGACCAACGCGCTGATTAAGTTCTCGAGAAATTTTAATTATCATCTAAAATTTCATCACAACACATAAAAATTACATCAAAGCATATACAAATAGTCATAAAAATCAAGAAATTGCTACAAGAAATGATGGACCGACAGTTATGATCTTCCCTCGATGTTTAGCCCACAGTCCCGTTAGGAGAAAGATGATAGCCCAAAGAGTCACAGATACATATGATTTGGTCTAATATTTTCCCCGTTTTTTTCAAGGTATGGACAGACTGGATATCTCTGCTCTATTCTAAGGGAATTGTGGTTAGCAATACTTGCATAAAGAAAGTTAAGACAGCAAAATGGGTGCCAAAAATTTCAACAATAAAGAAATCACTCAGTCCTGCATTCACTCTATTCATTCAGCCGTGATAACGTGCATTTGTTCATCCTCACAGCTTTGATAGCCACTTTTGGAAACACCATTTTTTAGGACATTCACATACAGAATCGTCAATGGTAGTCTTTGACCAAGAAATCCCCAGTTCCAAAAAGACGGGTTGAATTCTCTGCTTCAGGGAACGATTCCTTGGGTGCTCTTATTTTTTCGGATGACTGTTTAGGTCACATTAAAATTGTCCAGGCACGAACATTAACAACGAGCACAGTGTCAATAGCTTAGGTTTCTAGAAATGAGGAATGTCAGATCGGTGTCTACTTTTTTTCTGGCTAGTACTTTATTCGGTCAAAACTCCGTCGGAATGTTACTGACGTTAATATGTTACTTGCCACATAGGCTAAAAATGTACTTGAGTTGTTTCTCAGGAAGAATTAAATATGGCGCGATAGGCCTGTTACTTCATTTAACCTATAGGGTACTTGTAAAGATTATGCACCAAGGCTTTCAAGGAAAATGGTTTAGTTCTTCACAGATATCACTCATCAGTACTTAACGCTGGCAAAGTTAGGGTTAACCCCAGTATTCACTGAATAAAGGAAAAAACACACATAAAATAATTATACATACTAGGTACTCGTTATAGCTTACATTTTTAATCTGCAAGCGTACAGCTTGACTTATCATTTAAAACTTCCCGTAAAATAAGTTATATACATAAAATCAATCATCATGAATTAGGAATACTTACGTATCCCGTCAATACTTACTGATGTAGCATTTCAGTTATAAGTTAATTTTAAAATATATTCTCGTCTGATTATTTAGCAGTTAAATTTAATTCCTGATAGCTACCTGGTTTTAAGCTAGAAATTATACTTTATTCTGCTTTCCACTGAAACACGTCACTAGAAAATAATACAGACTATATTTTAATTAATCTGCACAAAAATCTAACTAGGGAAATAAGCGATTTAACACTTTAAACACTTCACAAAATTACTAGATATCTAATATATAATATTTATCTCCGCACAGAACTACAGATTAATACCACGAACTAGAATCATTCAATATTATGGTAGTCTAGAACTCGGCAAAATGTTGCCCAGAAACTAAAGACTTTTCAATACGCAAGATATTTTTCTAGCCTGGCGATCAGTCTACTGCAGATTTAGGAGTAAGAATGAAAATCTAGTTTCAAACTCTGGTTAATATCTTAAACCCGACGAAGGGTCCCAACTTATTTCGCAAAACGAAATAATCTCCCCTTTCCGTCTTAAACACCTTACATTTAACACTTCCCATTACTAGACGTTTGCCATAACTGACACTTCTCGTCTTCACACCTCACGCTGACCAGGGCCAACAGTGAGTGCCGTGACAGATGGGATTTCCAGACAAATGTCTCAAACTGCGTCTTGGAGATGTCGGTTATCGCGCCTCACCTGAGCGCTCAGCCGATGCAACTCGTTGTGGCAGGTGAAAATGCAGACGATATGTCGCTTATAAGTCTGGCGAAAGCGAATATTCACAGTTTACGTCTACAACGCAATAACCTCCCGAGCCTGGCATCTACGTAATAACATCACTAGTGCGTTTCTAAATGAGAACAGACACTCGGCGAAAGTTTGAATGGGAAAATAGTAATGTTTAAGTCGCAAACGAACGAATGCGAAAAAATACAAAAAGGATAAAAGAGTGATAATAAGGTAGAGGACACGGGTAGAGAAAGAAAGGAAAATAGAAAATTTATTGATCATAAAACTCTCTGTGACACATACCTTCAACCAAAGGGGGATAGAAGAGGTAGCAGGGCCAAGAAACAAGCCGAGAAATTCAGGAGACTACCAGACCACCCAATGTACCATAGAATAAATGGTATTGGAATGCGAAGACTCAAGCGAAACAACTTTGTAGAATCAGTCAAAGCAAAAAAGAGAGCAGATCCCATAAATGCGATATCAACAACTAAACCCATCTATACCGCACACAAGCTCCTAGCTTGGAGACAACAGCGCTTCCCAGAAATGATAGACAACATTCCTGGTATTGAGAGAAAGAAGAGTAAGACTGCAACAGAGAGAAGAGCCATAACCACAGAATACATACAGAAACATTACACAAGCAACACCTGGACCCATGCCTACACAAATGGATCAGCAACAAGTGCAACATAAGACGGAGGCGGAGGAGTGTTGCTGAACTTGAGCACTGGTACACAAAAAAAGGCTGTCAATGGCAACAGGAAAATTCTCAAGCAACTTCAGAGCAGAGGCAGATGCCTTGGAAAAATGCCTTGAAAACTGCAGCAGAAGTCCTAATGACAGGGGAAAGCACCGAGAGACAAATTGCTGTCTTTACAAATGATCTGTCAGTAATTGCAACACCGAAGAGCCAGAACAATGCAGATCTGGATGACCTAAGAGTAATACTCCACAAACTGAGCCACCAATTTAAACGAGGTGTAGTACAATGGATTCCATCTCATTGCAACATCTCCGGCAATGAAGAAGCTGACAGACTGGCAAAGGAAGGTGGAAAGCTACCTTAGCCTGATACAAGTAAAGCTTTTGAAGAGGCAAAGAGTTTTATCAGCAGCAGATACAGGAACAAATAATGGGAAGCAGTACATCTAGGCCACACAACAAATAATGCATATTACCAGCTCAACAGAAGAGAACTAGTGATAATCTTTAGACTCCGCACGGGCTACAAAAGATTGAGATACCACCTATTCAACAAGCTAAAGATAGGAACTACCGATGAGTGTAACTGTGTCACCGGTAAAATGACTGCTGAATATCTGATTCAAAGATGTCCAACATATGAGGTACAGAGAAAGCACACGTGGCCGTCACCAGTACCATTCCTGGAAAAGCTCTAAGGAGATAGAAATAACATCAAGCTGATTACTGCTTTCTCTGAACACATTCAAGTTGACGTCTGAGAGTGTACAAAGAAGATGAAAAAAAGAAGTACAGCCTAAGACTAACCCATTCCTTCATTTTGAACGCGTTCCAGTCGTTCACACTGTGTCCTTGACAACTTAAATATGCCCTGCACATAGATCGATCACTGACATGACTAGCCGATCACTGACATGACTAGCCGATCACTGACATGACTAGCTGATGATACATGAGTAACAGCAGTATCTGCTACAGGTGAGCAGCTGCCATTGTTTTTAATGCCACCAGACAACGCTTGCACTTCTCTTCTTCGTACATTTTCAGACGTCCGCTTGAATGTTTTCAAAGAAAGCAGAAGTTAGTTTGTGGCTATTTGAATCTCCGTAGAGCTTTTTTTTAACCACTCTATCAGACTTCTGTATGATTAGCAAGGCATGGTACTCGTATGATTTACACCACTGAATAGTTTCACCATCATTCTCATCATCATCATCATCATCATCACTATCATCAACATGAACATCAGTTTCCTTTGAGCACTTTATGGGGCACAGATCCGTCACTGCTTGTGGTTACCTTACAGGAAGCCTGCACCAAGCAGTCATTCGCTCTTCCAGATTGTATTTCTATGGTAACATGTTTTACATGATGAGGTTGCCAGCCACATACACAACCGCATATTAGGCAACTTGTACGACATGCTTGCTGGTGCAGTATTCATTTTCTGTTTTTGTTTTTGTTTTGGTCTATTCAGAGAACCATGGGAACTAAACGGGACATCGAACAGTTTGTACTAACTCCGAGCATCTGCTCCAGGCAGTATAGCAGTCACTTAAATCAGCAGGGACTGCTGGAAGACACACCAGGCCCACACCAAGAAGAAGCAATGCAAATGTCATTTTCATCATGGCTGTCACAGTTTACTGCCGAAGATATAAAGAAAAGAAATACTCTTATTTTTTTTAAAAATGTTAATATATTTACAAGAGTTATTGACGTTTTATTTTCTGTGATTCGAAATACTAACGTTTCTTATAAACATAAATGCCTCTGTGACGGTGCATTTCGCATGTCAAATCGGACATTATATTTCTTCTTCTTCGTTCACCCTCAGACGTCAACTTGAATATGTTCACCCTCAGACGTCAACTTGAATATGTTCACCATCAGACGTCAACTTGAATATGTTCAACCTCAGACGTCAACTTGAATATGTTCACCCTCAGACGCCAACTTGAATATGTTAACCCTCAGGCGTCAACTTGAATATGTTCAAAGAAAACAGTGGTCAGTCTGAAGCTGTTGACATCTCCGTAGAGCTTTTCTGGGAATGGCCCTGGTGATGGCCATATACGCTTTCTCTGTTCCTCATATGTTTGGCAACACTGAAGTAGATGTTCAGCAGTCATTTTATACGGGTCCACAGTTACACTCATCGGTAGTTCCTATCTTTAACTTGTTGAATAGATTGTATCTGAATCTTTTGTGACCTACGCGGAGTCTGAAGATTACAACTTGTTCACTTCTACTGAGTTGGTAATATGCATCATGTGCTCTGCTTCTCGCTTGCTCCTGTATCTGCGCTTAATAAAAACTCTTGGCCTCTTCATAAGTTATGTTTGTGTCGAGATAGCTGTCCCCCTTCGATTGTCAATCTGTCAGCTTCATCATTTCCGGGGATGTTACAGTGAGATGGGATCCTGTAAGTCACGTCACAAGTCGTTTGAATTGCTGACAAAGTTCGTGAAGTGTTACTCTTAGAAGAAATTGTATTTGAAATGATTTGTCGCGCGAAAAAATGCAAAGAAGTTTGTGAGTATTGAGTTGTTATGAGGTGACATGTGTTGTGTACACTAGAGATGTGAGCATTTTGTATGTGTATACTGAGGAAGGCAGGGATGAATGGTGTTCGTAGTTGATAATACATAATGATAGTAGAATTGACTCAGATATATAAGAAACAATTATAATCTTACGTTCACGGATTTGTGTGCTAATGAGCAAGGAATGTACAGTACATAAATGCTTATAATGAAAGACTTGGACTTTGAATGTTGCATGTTATGAAATATATCAGTGAATAGAGAGTTTGATGAACACGGAAACGCATGAGACTTATGTCTTTACTTTTATTAATCGATAATTTTTGCCAACATTAGATTGGATCTTGTATCGTTACAATGATACACTGTTATCGTAATAAATGTTCTGGATAGAACAACCGGGGTTTACTGTAGATCACACAATTAAGTGTTATGGTGTTAGTTAGTTATTTGAATTGTTTCGTTGCTTCTTATTAGATGTTCTAACTGGACATTATACTTACTTACTTAGTCGTCCCTGATAAGGTCTCATCTTCGGTCACCACGTTAATAAGTGCTATTTTGTGATATAGCTCGTCCAGGCACAATGTTAATACAGCTGGTATAGGTGTAGATGGTCAACTCAAAACCGGCACAGTGTTGGGCATTCAGGTCACCTTGTCCAAAAACGTAATGAGGCCCCGACAAGGATGTAATGTTGACTTTGAGTGTTAATGTGAGTGTCAGTACGCGAATGCATGGATTGTTCTGAAGAGTTGACTAGAAGATCAAACACTTACTCACATGTATCTAGAAGTTAATGATGCAGACTACTGTGGTCGTTTCATACTGTTTAATTGGACGCACACACTTGGACAGTACGAGTATAGTTACAGGAAAACAGGTCGACATATATAGCATACTGTTGATCAATGGTCTACCATCTTAAGGCGAGGTTAAACCCCCAAAATGAAAAACACAGAATTATAAGTTAATATCTATATCTGGTCATTTATACTAGCAAAATGACTGAAAAAAATACAAAACATTGATGTACATACTAAAAACTTGCAATCTATGGCGGAAAAACAGTGAAAAATAGGCAAATTTTAGCTTTTTTGGGTATTTTGTTGCCCAAGATATCTCAAATGTGAGTACAACTTGAGTTATGAAATTTGGCTGTTTCATTTGTTAATATATGATAATGATTGTATACTAAAATAATTTTGATTGGTTTGATATCTGAGTTTTTTTGGATTTTAACATACCAATCGAGAAAAAGTTGAAATTTTTAAGGGGGGTATCTTAGCTATTTCTCAACAGTTTTGTAGTTTGTTAACATATTATTTTAATAAGCACTATGTGTACAGCATGTGGCTCAAAATTTACTGCTGTATCACTAATAGTTTTTGAAAAATCATGGGCAACGTGCGCACATTTGTGTGAAAAATGAGGTTTTGAGAAAATTAAGAAAAAAGGGAGGACTTACACTTTTACACAAAATTTACTCACCTCAGTATCCCCCTGCTATGTAGGAATCATCTCTGGTATTTTCCTTTATTGATTCCATGTTCTGTGTCATACTTTGCAGCTTACTTTTCATTAAATTCTTCATTTCAGCAGACTGTATGCGCTTTTCGTCAGTTTCCGAAAAAATACATCCTTTCTCTGGTAGACATGTACTATGCGGGGGGAAGCGATTGCTCTACCCTCAGCAGACTCAGTACATGTAGGAGAGACTTTGTTCTCAATATTCACAAGATTAGGATACCCTTATCAGATATTAACTGACAATGGTTCACAATTCAGAGGGAAACTGATGGAGAAAGTTTTTAGGATTTTTCAAAATATTCTCGTCCGCACATTTTATCATCCACAATCGATTGGACAAGTGGAAAGATATAACGGGACTCTACTTACAAATTTATGTAAGCTCGCACAGGAGAAACCAGAATCCTGTGATTCGTTCTTACCTGCAGCTTTATTTGCGTATAAGGAGGTACCCTACCACTCTACTGGAATACCTCCAGCCACGTTATTATTTCGATGACCCATCAAAGGACCCCATGGTTAATAAAAATTAGCCAGTCAAAATTATTTTTACACATGAAACTATGTTTGAAAAACTTGAATTCTGTTTGCTTCAGGGAAATGAATATGGTACCGGAAATTAAAATCCATGCATTAGAAGCAATATAGCATCACAAATATACCAATTTGTATATTTTACATATATAATTAGGTAAAAATACACTTACCTGACATACTTTAAAAATTTATATAAAATCATCCACAAAGGTTTTAGTGAAAATAAACATACAGAAATGTGGGCAAATGAATGTACTTTCCAGTGCAATATGTATCTAAAATTTGATATTTTCAATGAAATTCTTCATTTTTGGGGGTTAAACCTCCCCTTAAGTTGGCATTCATGTTGAAGAACATTACAATCGAACATCCGTAGACAAGCACTTAGATTTCCACTGTTTATCAATATAATCATCAGGCCTTACTGACCGAGCGTGTCAGTTAATAAATAATGTTCAAGCATGACTCCTAACAATTAGGTATAAAATGGACAAATGGAAAATTCCTGGGGGACCTGGATTTCGCAGATGATTTAGCATTCTTAAGTTCAACACCCAGACAATCCCAAGAAGCAGTAAATAATTTGTGTCATCTCTCGGTTAAAATAGTAGAAGGTTGGGTATCAACCCCAGCGGGAGGCAAGATGGGACAGCAAACGAGGTAAAGGCAAAATCAAATCCCCCAGCCAGAGGGGGAGGCATGAGCACACTCTGCCTTAAGAAACAGGTGCTGAAGTCAGATGTACCAGGCCAGGAGGCGCACCAGCAACCATGGTACCATGCAACCCGCTTTGGTTTAATATGTCTACACAACAGATGTCAAAAAATTATCGTTATGGTGCTCGCCCTGTGAAGTCCCTCCAGGCAGGAGCAGTGCCGGATTCTGAGCCTCGACAGAATCCACCCTCAGCTACTGGAGGTCTCCTTAGTCCGCCAAATGGAGCCAGGAGGCGGAAGGAGAAAGTAACTGGCCAACCAGATAAGACGACGGCCCCTCTGAATGTCATGCATTGGAATGCAGAGGGAGTCAACAACAAAAAGACTGAACTAGAGAATACCCTATTTCGGAAAGAAATTAGCATATGCTGCATACAAGAAACCCACCTACAGGAAGGAAAACATTTTAAGATACGGGGCTATCAATGCTTCAGAGTTGACAGAAAAGATCGGAAGAAGGGTGGCATACTAACACTGATAAGGAATAACCTCAACGCTATAGAATCCAAGACATATAAAGAAGGTGCAGAATACCAAGTAATCCATCTAAAACATAACACTCTGGAACTGGATCTCCTAAACTTCTACTGCCCCAATGACATACCACTGAACATGACTAGCATAGATGTCCCCATTGGCAACTTCCTAGCGGTGGGAGACTTCAACAGCCATTCCCAAAGCTGGGGATACAACCAGCTAGATAGAAGGGGCGAAGAGATAGAAAACTGGCAAGACGACAATAACCTAACCCTTCTAAACAACCCTAATGATCCTCCAACCTTTTACTCCAGAAGATGGCATAGCACCTCTACTCCAGACCTGGCATTCTGCACACCTGATTTGGCTGGGATAGTGGAAAGGGAAATAGGAGAACAACTCGGTGGAAGTGATCATCGTCCTGTATTCATCAAAATTAATAGAACAATTAATACAAGTCCAAGTCAGCCAAGATGGAATTATAAAAAAGCAAATTGGTCCATTTATCAACACAGAGCAAATCTGCTTACAAAAGATATTAAGGTACTAGACAGAGACATTAACAGAGTCATCTGGGATTTTAATAATGGAGTACTCAAGGCAGCAAAGGAGACAATACCGAGAGGAGCGAGGAAGAACTATGTACCATATTGGTCCAACACACTACAAAACCTACATGAAGATATGAATGAAGCAAGGCACACTGCAGAGGTACAACCATCCCAACAGAACCATATCATGCTACAAAAGGCAAAAGCAAAATTCATTAAAGGAAAGCTAGAAGCCCAGAGGAGAAGCTGGAGGGAAAAAACATATAAACTAAACCTTGAAAAGGAAGGGAGAAAGTTGTGGAAACTCACTAAACAATTGAATGACGATAACAATTCTCAACGACAAACCATTACACTAGACGATGCAGGGAAACTATATACCGGCAAACAAGCAGCAGACATATTTGCGGAATCCTACAGAAATGAAAGTAACATCTCCGTCAATTTACGCAGACAACGAGACATTCGTCAAGAAATAATCCACACTAGAACTAATGGAAACAGTCCGGACGTTATGTCCAAACCTTTCAATATGGACGAGGTAAAACCAGCCGTGTGGAAACTTAAAGACAGGAAATCACCAGGCCCGGATGGTATAACCAACGAAATGCTAAAACACCTAGGATATACAGCAATGAGCAAACTGTTGCAAATATACAACTACAGTTGGATGACAGGCAGTGTGCCACAGATATGGAGAGAGGCGCTCATGTGTCCCATCATAAAGAAAGGAAAAGACAACAGGAAGGCCACCAGCTACAGACCAATAAGCCTAACAAGCTGTGTATGTAAGACAATGGAGAGGATGATCAACAGAAGATTGAAATGGTACTTGGAATCCGAGAAAATTTTAGTGCCAGAACAAGCAGGGTTTAGAGAGTGCAGCAGCACAGAAGACCAAATCACATACCTGTCACAGATCGTTGAAGATGCCTTCCAAGAAAAGAGAAAAGTCTTTACCCTATGGATAGATCTCCAAAAAGCTTTTGACAAAGTATGGAAAGACGGGTTAATAGTAAAACTGCAAAGGAACGGAATCAAGGGTAATATGAGAAAATGGATCCAGTCGTTCCTACACAATCGGAAAGCAAGAGTCACTATGGAAGGTCACAACAGCAAGAAAATCCTCCTAAAACATGGAGTTCCTCAAGGCTCAGTATTGTCTCCCACCCTGTTCCTTGTATTCATCAATGACCTCATCCACGATCTGCCACAAGGTGTGAGAGCTGCCCTATACGCTGACGACTTGGTGGTGTGGTGTGTAGAAGAACATCTAACTATCGCTAATAAGCGAATACAAAGGGCAGCAGACAACATAGCAGCATGGGCAGAGAAATGGATGGTGCAGATCAACGCTGAAAAATCATCAACAACACTTTTCACGCTCTCCAACAAAGACAAAGCAGGAGAGATACGACTTGGAAATATACATGTCCAAACAGATGAGGAACCGGTGTACTTGGGCATTACATTAGATAAGAGAATGACATGGAGGCACCACATCGAGAGAACAGAGGCTAAAGCGAGAAGAAAACTTTCCATACTGAGGAAAATAGCTGGATCAAGTTGGGGAGCTAACGAAACAACACTAAAGAAAGTGTATACAGGTGCAATAAGACCCATATTAGAGTACGGATCAGCAGCATGGTCTACAGCAGCCAAATCACACCTACAAGCCTTAGATAAAGTACAAAATCAAGCGCTTCGGTTGATCACGGGTGCCATGAAGACCACACCAATAAATGAAATGGAAAAAATCACAGGCATTCCACCTTTATTATACAGACGAGACACTAAGACCCTGATCCAAGCAGAAAAGTACAAGAACATGCCCGCACATCCAATGAAAACTAGATTTGGAGATTTAGCCAGTGGGAGGTAGAAGAGAAGCAGTTTTGTGCATCGGTCCAAAAAACTAATTAGAACATACAAAGATGAACTACCAGACATCACTAAGGAAATAACTCCCACACTCCTCCCAACCCCATGGGAACAACATCAAAATTTCAGTATTAAGACCTCCATAACTACCACCTGCCCCATGGGAGAGCTAAATACTCTCCAAAGGAAAATAGCAGCATGTGACATGATTGAAGAACTATACCCCAGAGAAGCATGGATCCAAGTATATACTGATGGATCTGCAACCAGAGCAGTGAAGAACGGAGGTGCAGGAGTTTATGTGGTCTATCCAGACAAAGAAAATGAATCCACCTGTTCACCTACTGGAATATTCTGTTCAAACTATGCTGCTGAAGTACAGGCCATAAGCATTGCTGCAGGAATAATAAATAACACAATAAGCCAATGTCAGCAGGTTGTATTCCTTACCGATGCAATGTCAGTTCTGCAAGCCCTCAACAGTGATAAACTGCCAGAATTCACCAAAGTCCTATGCGAAGTAAATATCAAAAGAAGGGTAGTGCTACAGTGGATACCATCACACTGTGGCATACCAGGAAATGAGAGAGCAGATATGTTAGCAAAAGAGGGAGCAACACAGGAACAAAAAGAACAAACAATCACATTCCAGGAAAAGAAGACCCTTATCAAGGCCATCAGGAAAATTGATCAACAAAGAGACAACTATCAATATCTTGATCGAGCAAAACAGGTGATCCTGTTCCGTATGAGAACAGGACATAACAGACTGAACAGTCACTTATACAGACTGAGATTGGTCCCATCACCCCTATGTACGTGTGGACAGGCAGCACAGACAGCCGAACACATCCTGCAAGACTGCCACATGCTTAGTCAATTGCGAACTGAACATTGGCCCACAGAGACGCACATCCACACAAAGCTGTTTGGGAGTCTTGAAGAACTTTCAACCACAGCAACATACATCCAGAAAACCGGACTTCTTGTGTAGACATTTCTAAACAACAGCGAACGAGAAGAAGAAGAAGAAGATCCTGTATTACGGACAGTGATGAGTAATGACCATGTTGGACTGGTGAATCGTCCGTTGCCTGGAAAATAGGCTGTAAATAATCCGGACGCTCATGGAATTCCGCAAGCATATTGATGTGGAAGGTTTTATGCTTTCCATCAATATCGACAATGTAGTCAACATCGGAAATTTTCGAGATTATATCGTACGGACCTTTCCAAGAAATAAGAAGTCTGTTTTCCCTACAAGGTAGCAAAACAAATGCTTTGTCACCAGGACAAAGTTGTCGTAAGGTTCTTTTCTTATTGGCAAATTGTCTTGCCTTCTGTTTAGCAAATTCAGAAGAAGAAGTTGCCAATTTGCATGCTTCGATAATCTTTTGTCTCAGCGCGATGACATATTCGTAAGAAGATTTTGTGTCATCGGTAATATTATCAGCGGTTATGAGATCATGAAGCAAAGACATAGGGCCGCGCGGTCGCGCGCCAAAGACAAGTTCAAAGGGAGAAAATCCTGTATGTTCATTGGGGACCTCTCTGTAAGCGAAGAGGGCCGCGGGTAAAACCCTGTCCCAATCTTGAGGATGATCCTCAGTTATCTTCCCTAGTAAGTTTTTGAGTGTTCTATTTAGCCGTTCGACCATCGGCGTGGACCTTTGGATTTGACCTCTTGACATACTTTACAAGATCGACAATAAATCCGTATGTCTTTGTTCACAAAAGGCCAAAAGAAAGCCGCCAGAACTCTTGACTTTGTACGGGAAAAACCCATATGTCCAGCACACTGAGAGTCGTGTGCGTGCTGCAAAATTTTAACTCTCAAATTCTTGGGCACAAGAATCTGAGAATGACTTGACTTAGTGGAGTCTTGCACCATACGTACAAGTACGCCATTCTTCATTGTAATCCAAGATTTACGCTTTGTATCTTTATTCGGATCACCTTTTGTTGCAAGAGTGAAGAATTTCTTTAGAGTCAGATCATCTTCTTGCTGTTTTATAAACGAGTCACGAGAAATTACCAAGGGATCATCTTGGTTATGCACTTCATTATCTTCAGTAGATGAAGTTTGAGGCATATTAAGAGCTTGAGCTCTAGTGACTACAGCATTAGCAGTTTGCATATTTTGTTTTTCCCAAACGGAAATTTGTTGTGGAGTGCATTCTTTGACTCCGTGAATACGACCGATGATAAGATCAGCGATCGGATTCGGCAGAAGACATGCGTGTACATCTCCTGTAAAGAAAGGAGTAGCAATCCTAATGATAGCAGTAGAGTATTTCTCTAAGGTGCCGCCAAATGTTACACATTTGACTACTTTTCCTGTGGCACGAGAAGGATCTACAAGTGACTGCCTAACACCAATTGTGGTGCATCCAGAATCAAAAAGAACTGAGACTGGATTGTCATTTACTAAACCTTTATGTAAGACAAGAGAACATCTTCCATCATGCACGACTGACGCAGGAAGAGCGGGAAGAGGATGGCCACAACTTAAAGTGGACACCGTAGTTGGTTCAAATAATGTTTTGCATTGGGGGCACTGAGATGCTCTCCCAAAATCAAAAGCGGAACATGCCATATTATTAGCGTCATTATTATCTTTAGTCTGTTTATAGGCTTCATGTGACTCTTGCTGTGCAGAGTTTGCCTGATAATGTGATTTATGTTTTTTGTATTGTGATCTACCTCGATTATTATTGCCTCTGTAATCATTATTGTTTCCTCTATTGTAACCCCTATTTGGGTTTGAGTCATAGTTCTCATGGTTACCATTATCATATTCATTATAATGAGTATCTCTATAATTATGATCTTGTGTAGAGGTTTGGAAGAGAGAGCGCCATAATATACTATCGTCTGTCTTCCTCCTGGCCTGGTTCCATTCTAGTCCTCGGTCCCTCAAAGATTGTCTAATGTTGTCCTCTGGGTCGTCCTGGAGGTCTGGATCTCCGACTCTTAGTTTCCCATGCCTGTCGTGGTAACCATCTTCTCCCATTCTGCAGACATGGCCAAACCATCTTAGTTGGGACTGTTCTACTTAGGTCTGCAGGGTAGTGTATCTAGACCTTGACGATGGAAGATGGTCTGGTTGCGGACCATGTCTCTTCTAGTTACTTCAATCACCTTCCTCAGATACCTCTTTTCTGATGTTTAGATCTGGCAACTACATCATCCAAAGGTCATCAACCATTGCCCTTCAGTGGTTACCCTCCCATTGTGGAATTGCTGGTAATGAGAAAGCAGATGGTCTATCAAGAAGTGGCAGTAAAATGGAACAATACAGCCATCCATTGCCGTATCGGGAAGCAAAAACCATAATCCACAACAAGTACAAAAATCAGTGGAAGGAGGAAGGGGATATGTACAGCAGAGATGACCCAATACACCATCTAAACAGATACCAACAGACCACTTCCCGAATGTAGGTACAGATTCAGGCGAAGCCTGTTGTGTTCATGTCATTCATAGCACTCTTTATTTAATTAAAAAAAAAAAAAAAAAAAAAAAACAACTGTTTTGTCGTTCTAACTCTTCCTGTTATTTCCCATTTATTTTGACATGGCCAAACCATTTCTTAATATTCTGTGTTTTTTTAATGATATTAGGAGGTAGGCAATTTGAGGATTCTATGCAGATCTTGTATTTATTTTTATTCTACGTTCATGTTGGTATCGATACATTCCAAAGGAGCAATCCCCATTTGTGCTCTCCATCTTTGACATGAAGTCTATCAGTCAGGATCTGTGACATGCGTGGGCGATTCTAGAAACTCTGTGATTAATTAACTGTGTGAACTCTTTCATGTGACGTTCAGCAACTCAATCATGCGTCACAGACATATTTTGTGACGCAGTTAAGCTCTTCTTAAAAAAAAAAATCGTATGTAAATTTAAGCAATTTCTGCTAAATGTTTCATTCATAAGTTCAAAAATAAATAAAACAATAAAAGGGTTTTCTTTACGCCGTAAGTCTTTTTAGTTTAAAGTAGATACTAATTCTTTGTCTTCGTCGTTATTTGGTATAATATCTCATTCACTTCTCTTCAGCTCCCGGTAAAGCAGCAGAGCCCTTCAGCAAATGCACGACAATCCCTTCTGCCCTATTCCACCTGTTCACAAATTACATAACGTGATATTTTGACATTTTCATCCACTCCCCCCTCTTCCCGCTGTAACATGTGCGTAACAAAAACCCGCCTCCTATTGCGTAACACCTAGGCCGACCCCCTTTCTGTAGTGGTAACGCTTTACAGCAGCGTATCTGTACTTGTGTAGTAATAAGTCTAGCTATCTATCTCACCAATTAGTTCAACATAACCACCTGCCATACAACAGATATATCGCTGTAAATCAGACTCAAGAGACTGACTTCCATAGATATAGACATTCTGTGTTGGCTTCATAAACTAAGTAAATAAGCAACCTCTGTGCACTGAATGTTCGCTCTTTGTCACTAACTAACACAGTCTTAAGTACGGAAAGCAGAAACATTGTAAAGCCTGTTTCTTATGAATTCTCAATGGATTTTTCCTGCGTCATGTAAGAACTTTCCAGGAACACCCTCTCCCCCGCCCCACTTGAAGCAAAGCGTAACATCTCTTTGTGTTAGGTAATTTGTAAACGGCCCCAAATGTTTTTTCACGCAATTTGATCCCTTTCTTGCCCATCTCCGGTTCCCATTTCTCAGCATTTTTCGGCCTCCTATTCTTCTTATGCTGGGGTTTCCAGAATAATGACTGCTGCTGTAATATGACAGCATCTATTTCTATCACAACGTTGTCGGTCTGTCTCAGGCTTATGTCATCCTCATTTGAACAAAAGGACAATACAACCAAGAACAACCAAAGATATGACTACAAAGACAAGAACCCTCCAGGATATAACAATAAACCCTCACGAAGGGAAGAAAAATGGTGCAAGTTCTGCAAAATGAACAACAACAACACTGATGAATGAGGGAGGAAAAAGCCTCTTCATCATGCTGCATGTCTACAGGTGAGGACTTCTGATAGGAAGGAACTGACAATGAGCCAGAATAGCCTCCTTCACCCACCTATACAAGAGATAGTGATCGTGAATGGCAAACAAGTCACAGGGATGTATGACACAGGTTTGTCTTTTGATGCGATCGTTTGTGCATCTCTGGTGCGCCCGGAACAAATCACCACAGAAACAGTAGATATTCAAGGGCCACAAAAGGGAGCATTACCCCTAACTTTACCCATAGCAAAAATTCACGTCAGTTGTCGCTATGTGGAAGGGGAGATAAATGCAGCAGTGTTAGATGATCCCTTTTACCCCCTGATGTTGGGGCATAGATATGTTTTCTTGGGAAACCCGGTAAAACCTATGGTTATGGCAGAAATCCAGACCAGGTCTAACTCCAGGAACATAGAGAGGGACACCAAATTAAAATTTCATTCGACTGAAATGAAACGGGCTCAAGTAGCTGACAGCACATTGAAGCCTTGTTTTGGCAAACTGTCAAAACCACATAACACTCCAAGGAAAGGAAATTTCTATATGGAACATGGACTCTTGCACAGGAAAGCTGGCAGAGGGACGAAAAGTCATGGTCAAATTGTTGTACCATCCACCTATAGAAATAAGGTTATAGGCTGGGGGCACATAACTTTGCGTGAACACCTGGGTAATGGTGCCACAAAACAAAGAATAGCCACCCAGTACTACTGGCCAGGTATTACGGAAGACATTAATCGGTATGTAAATTCCTGTCCAGAGTGCACCCATGTAGATTCAGAAAGTCGACGAAAGAGTCTTCGCCAAAAGTCTACAAGCAAACCAGCAATCATGGGTACTCCCGAGATTTGCACTGGAGGGGAAAGGAAACATCCCACACAGGTTGAATTGCAGTCTGAAACCCATGCACTGGAAGAAAAGAACAAATCACGTAGCCAAAATCAAACACTTACGAATTTGCGAGGGAAAACCGCAACCAACTATCAACGAAAAGAGGGCGGTAAACTTCAAGGGAAACCTACCGACCCCATTTCACCAGCGGTAAGGGCCTGGATGAAAAGCCGAAGTGGGAAAAGAGAGATAGTAAAGGATGAATCTATATCCATGAAAACAAAATGTAAGAGCAGATTTTTTTAGTCGACACCCAACTGAGATAGAACGAGAGTAAGAAGAACATTAGCTACGGCAAAGCTTACAGTTGTTAGCTGTGGAAATTTACAGCTTAAAAGAGAGGGAGGCTCTGTCGCATGTTACGCAATTGCCTAGTTAAATGTTTGAAGACCGAAAAGTGGGACACCAGTGTTCTGGCCTGAACAAAGGAATGCGGGGGTATTTTCCTGTGTGTACCTAGGGCAGCCAATCAGAAAAGGGGTTTCCCACGGACAGATTTAACGACTTCGGCGATTGTATAAGGAAGAATAAATCGTCCGAAACATGGTTAGAATTAGCGGTCGGGAAGGAGAACGGAATTACAGACCAGGATGAGAATGGTCTCCTTTTGACGGGAATATCTTCATTTATGCGTAAGTACAGGGAAATTAGAAGGGAGTAAGTAGTTGTGAAGAATTTTGCAAGAAAAGTGTCCGTGCATTGAGAAATCCTGTGTTTTTCCTATTTAAAATTCTAGATAAAATCGTTAACACGACAGATATGGGAAAACAACATATGGATATAAAGGTCAACTCACGGAGAACAGAAATATATAACTCCAAAGGCTTGAACTGGGAAAGGTGAAATGCACAAGACCAAGGTTGGAAACTCATTTAGCACAACCCCCTCGAAGTTACAACTATTTTGGGAAGTTTGCTGGAGTTGCGAGCCTTGTTTCCTGTACGTCCGATAGCTCCCTATATAAGGGCGGTCGTAAATGATTTCAAATTCACTTGTACAGCGAAGCAAGACAGAAGGACAACGGCTGGAGAGAGAGAAACGTGTCACGGCCAATATCTTGTTATTTGCAGCCAGGCAGTTCTGTTACTCCACAAAAGCCAGTCTTTACTGATCTTAATTAGATCCTGCGAGGGTATGTAAAGTTACTATGTAAAATAATACAGTAATTACAACTTTATTTCAGGATTTGTTTAATCTATATGTTATGAAAGTATCATGTATATTAATTGATTACTTGGTATGATTGTTGAAGATTGAAACCCGAAATATAACCACCATGACTGAGTCCGTATCAGGGCTAGCACAATCCTTTTCAGGACTAATAATTTTTTTCAGGACTACCAACAATCATTATCAGGGCTTATTCAATCTGTCTTCAAGTTACTGCACTTTACAGAGCTAACGTATCAGGCAGGGGGATACAATAACCTCATACCATATATGTGTGTACATATTATTTTGTATTATTTGATTTTATAAAATGTTCCACAGTAGACACCTGTCTTGTCACTGATCCATAATCATGCATTTTCACGCATACATCTGAAAACAAATTCATCTCACCTACAATAGGAATGTGGTAATTGTTATCCACAAATAGTCACATATCCTTGATAATTCTATCTAATTGAAACCAGTGGTAGATAAGTGATGAAGGCGTAAATGGGTTCTCCTTATATAGGCCACGCCCCCTCAGGGCTATTTGTAAATATGTTCCTACTGTCACTGTGCCTGGCATGTTCAAAGTGGGTGTGTACTGGTACATTCATCCATCACAGTGACACACACTGAATTCATGCATCGTTGAACGAATAATAACGTTTAAATAATGGTTTATTCACGTTACACACAGACGACGACATAGACGAAAAGAACGCATAAAGTACATGATATTGAATAAATGTATTCATGAAGCTCCCACACTCCACAGCGCTTAAGTACAGCGCCTAATGGCGCACACCTCATATAAATGCACGTACAACACTCATAAAGAACTGCGCTCACCGCAGTTATAAATATGGCCTCATAACTTATAGCATAATGGTGCACTCCTCATTGAAGATGACCATCACGATTTTCCTCAAGGGACTATGTCCCCCTTCTCCACCAAGGCTGCTCCCCGGCAGTTGAATAATCATCGTCAGCTATATATATTCAAGGCCTAATCATAAATAGTGGTGCACTTCCTCTAGAAGATGCACATCACCATATTCCTCAAAGGAAAGACTGCGCACACAGCAGTCTGCAGTAATATAACCTGCATAATGGCCTAAAAAGTCATGTCTTCCTCTCAGACTCTATATATGGCCTAATCTCCTTCACAGAATGTCTATGGCCTATAAAGTAATGTCTCGGACTCTTCATAGCGCCTACATAGACTAGTGGTACACTTCTCACAGAACGTGCCCAATAACAAAATCTCTCATAAGCTGTCACTGCAGTCATACATGTTATAGTACATACCTTCTTCCAATAATCTAACACATGGAAGCATATTCAATATAGGAAGAATATTCAAATACAGGAAGAATCTTCAAATACAGGCCTGTTCAAAAAGTCTCCACCGAGACACACATTGTGAAAAGACACTATCATCTTCACCGAACACTGGTCGGGACTACACACTTAGAAAAAAAAACACCAGAGTTGACTTCACCCTGTCAACATCAGAACCCGACTGCAAGCGGTCACAAAAACTCCCGCCTAAAACAGTCACGGGACTTCGCAGTTCACCACCGCTCAGTCCCTTCCACGGACTAGCCGTGCGAACTATTCACAGTTCTCCAATACAGAACAGCGCTTATGACGCTATCTGTACCCTATGACCTCTATCATATATTTGTTCACCCAATTTTACCGTTAATCAAGTCTTCAAGTGATGTAACCCTTAATTTACTGTGACCAACCCATATACAAAGTATCACCTCCCTTTTTAACCTTAACATCTTACCACCACCCCCGGAGAAAAAATGATTTATCATTTTTTTTAAACAAAAACTACATCAAAGAAAAATGAGGGGTCAGCTAAACTCTAAAATACTCATACAAAAATTAGCTTATGTTAAGGTTATAATAATACATCGACAAAAAATATAAGCAAGTGTACAATAAAACAAATTATGCACAATAATTTGCTAAGTACATTAAATAAACAGTTTCAACAAAGTTAACTATGATCACTGTAGACCAAATAGTATACAATAACTAGAAAGTAACAGACAAGATCAAGCAAAAGAAGCATGATCAACATCAAAAATCAGCAATGAAATCAATATAGTAACAAAGATCAATAATACTTAATAGCAACAATCAAGTAAATCAATTCCTTACATCAAACTAGATACAACTGACATAAATAGCTACCTCATACCAAACCATATAATCAACATAACAATCCTAAGGAAGGAAGTATACGAAGTGTAAGAAGTAAACGATATGCAAATAGAATTAAGTGACACATAGATGAAACATTGAAGCATCACGAAAGTATCAACTGCTTCAAAAGAAATGAAGTGAAACGAAGAATCATCCGAAAAGAAAGAAGAAAATTCAAGAAATGAATGTATAGAATAAGTAGTAATACATCCTAATAACTATCTAAACAAACAATGTATTGTAAAACAAATACAATCATGACCGAAAATCATACAATAACGAGACAAAGTATATATGTAAATATATCATAACACAAAAGCAAGCTATAATAAATAACGCATAATAAATGATTTAGCCAAGTCACAACACTTATTCATAACTAAAATGAAATATCACAGGCATCACACACAAAAAAGTGTGATATGTAAAAACACAAATATCACAATCTCAAAAGAAAAAAAAATTATTATCGTTTTCTCTTTTTATTTTTTTATTTTAATGTGGAAATATCAATATATTATTACACCTAGTGTACAATTAAGTACTGGACACATAAAAAATACAATACTTTCACAAAGAAAAACAAATACATTTTTCAAAATTACAATACAAAAAAGTTTCTTAAAGCTAAGTTAAATAAAAATAGTATTTTAAATTTTTACAAGTTTCAACCACTAATTAATAAATCAAAAGCGAAACGAGCTTTAACAAAATGAGAGACATAAAAAATATATTCCCATCTCTAAGTAAACACAAATGAGCACCTACAAAAAAACCACACTATTAACATTATACCAACTTGCACATATAAACATAACATTATTTCTCATGAAAAAAAAATGTTTAAGTCAAACTACCAAATTCTTCAAACAAACAACAGTATCTACTATCTCTGACAATTCTACATATACAGTTTAGATCCAAAATAACATTCAATAACAGAACAATTTAATTCATATAACCTCTGTATAAGGTAATATATTAACTAAACATGTAGTCAGATACGAAAAAGAAAAAATAAATTTAGTAACCAAAAAATTCTCTGAAAGCGACTAACGCATATTCATAACCAATGAGTTGTGCTTAGGGCTGACAATCTCATTATTTAAAAACATTCTATCAATTAGTCCTGCAAAATCATATCAATGTTTTGATGTATCAACTTCACAACAGACCACATATGGTCAAACATAATATGAACAAATGAAATAGTCTTCAGACTAGTGTATGTAAATACAAAAAATCCATAATTTCATCAACAACAAAAAATAACAATCAAAGACAAGTCATTACAAAACGAAATGTTACAATTCATTACAATGATAATACGTACAATGTTTATCAACAATACAATTATGTAAATAACAAGATAGAGTACAAATAATGCATAAATATGGACATACACAATATCCAATGTAACATTATACAATACAATCATATTATACTATACAATAATACATTATCCTAAAAAAAAAAAAATCAAGTATAAGAAACATTGTAGTAATCTTGAATCAATTCCTAAAAAAAAAAATAAATAGGTTAATCTCCGGATAGTATTCTGTAAACCGCACGGGATGACATCAAATAATACAGGGTCAACAAACTGGCTGGGTTACGCTTGACTGCACACGGTCGTAAGGTAACAAACATTTCTGTCACAGGTAAAGGAAAAACAGGCACGCTGACCTTTATCGCATAGCTGCTACTGTATGAAAAATACAAATGAAAAACTTCATTTTAATCAACTGTAAGATTATCATGAAAAACGGATAGGTTAAACACACAATTACCTATATCGTGGTTATGAAAACGTCTGGTCTTCATATGATGCTACCAACTCTTCCTTCACACATAGTATACAACCCAGGAGACTTGGGTCAACCTGACCGACAATGACGGTCATCACGCCAGTAGTAGGCTGAAATAAAGTTACACTCACAACAACGAGATACTCTCTCGTAATCCAAAAAACTTAACAGTAGTAGTACTTGGGACATCAATAGTTACTGTTACTTTATTTACTACCAATGACTTTGGGGTTTTGTTGCACACAGTTAACCTGGTTAAGTGTAGCAATATTTTGAGAGTTATTATCTCTATTACTATTCCCCTTATATTGAGGTCGGGCAGTCGAGTGAGACTTTTTCGTTTCAGTGGTCCTGGCAAGTTATGTCTTGGCTCTAGTGAGATTGTGTTCGAAGTGTATACGAGAAGTGACAGTAAAAGTTTTGAGTCGTAGAGAATGTGTATTCTTGTCAGTTGTTAGCTTGTTGTTGAAGTGAGATACACATTAAGATCAAGAGATGTGAGAGGCATATAAGAGAGAGATACAATAGAAGTGAGTCTATCAGTTGCTTAGGTTATTTGCAGTCACAATAGTCTAATCGCCAATGACATGTTTTCAGTGGGTATGCGTCTCAGCGAAAAAAGTGAGATATTGAGAGAACAGTTAGACAGTTGTATTGCGTAGCTAGTAACAATAAGTAAAGCTAATCAAACAGACGCTATGGGTTCATGGAATAGAGAGATGCAAGGTTATCAGTTGCTCTAGAGACTGCTACTAGACTCGAGAACGATGAGCAACATAAACAAGGATAGTCAGTTCTTTCTGTTCGTTATCTGAGATAGAGTAATGGTAAATATATGGTCAGCTCTAAAGACAGGATGACTACAAAGTGAAAAGTGATTGCAAGATGATTGGAACGACGATCCAAACTAGGGGAGCATTTCCGTAAACATAATTCAGATTGGAGGTAACGGATATACACTCAGATGTGTTGCGCGAAGTTAGATTTGATAGTGAAATGCGTAGGCAATTTTAGATTATTGATAGTAAGAAGATTAGCAGATTTATAGGACTTTTAGCTCAGAGATGTCATTCAAGATAGAATAATAAAAAAGAGATTTGCATGAGGATTTGTTGTGTTATTTTAATATCAAAGACACTTGTCTGCCCTATGGAAGAGTGATAATATTATCTTATTTTGTGAATGTGTGGTATTAGGTGTTTAGTTTAATGTATTAATAAGTTGCAAACTATAATTGGTAAAATAAAACTTAGCCGTATACAATAAAGAGTTTTAGCTTATTTTATTCTGTCGTTTAGATCGTTATAGAGGGTAATGATGATAAGTAAAAAGGATAGAAAAAAAAGGGTGTTAGTGGGTAAAGTTAGTAGTAATATAGAGTGTGTAAAGTTGTAATTAGTAATATAAAGAGTGTAGAGGTAAAAAGGAGAGCTTAGGTAGTGACCGAAAAATCGACATTTAGCGTTCTTTGTTGTAATTTTGCCATTTTAGACATAACATGATTGCAAAAACAAATGATGGCGTGTATGCTATTCGTCTCGTCTTCGTTTAATTGCTAGTTAGTTGAATTTTTTTAATGATGGTGTGAATCTTACTCGGGAAAGTTGCAAGAAAATGAAGGAATTAAAAAGAAGTGAGAATCAGGAAAACAAGGTTGAGGAGATATAAGAGGAAGGAATAAAAATAAAGAGATAATTTGATCGGTAGGAGCCACCATTGATTTTCCAGTGCTGGGTGTGGGGAGGTGTGGGTTTTTGTTGTAGGGGGGGGGTAGCCTGGGTTGTGGGGGTTTTTGTGGGTGGGGGGG
>JAMPIV010006148.1:0-77788 GCA_024509875.1 Oreohelix idahoensis | reverse complement strand
AGTTAGGGTGTGTTTGGATGGTTATTGTGGAGAGATCTTGTGGGTTGGGGTTGTGATTGGTTTGGGTTTTACCCCCCCCCCCCCCCCCCCCCACTCACTTTAAATAGTTGTCGTGTTGGCCCCCCCCCCCCCCCCCCCCCCCCCCCCCCCCCCGGGTGGGTGGTGTGTTGGTGGTGGGGGTGTGGGTACCCCCCCCCCCCCCCCCCCCTCACCAAGTGAATGGGTCCCAGTTATTTTGTGTTTGTGTCATTTCTTGTGCTGCGGTAATAAAATATAGTTAGGAATTTTGAGTGATTTAATTGTTAAATGTGTTTCCCATTCTATTTCACAGGGATTTTGTGTGTTAAGTTTTGGAATAATACGTATTAAATATAACTTATAGCTAAAATTTCCCTCCAGCCGTAAATGTAATTTAATTTCTTGTTATTCCCCAGTAAGAGAGGTTTAGAGAGGTTTTAATTTAATATACGCTAGGCGATTGATAATAAGAGTTAAATTTTTACTTTTTATTCATCATGCATAATTTTGTAAATTTACTAGAGTTTATATCTTGTGTTAAAGCGCATATATGCTAGACTCTTGTGGGTTTTTTAAATATAATTGTCTTACCTAACGCATGTGAGGTTATATTATTGATATCATTGTTAAAATGTTTGATTTTTTTCTACATCTAGGTGATCAACACTGCAATCTAGCGGTCTGAATAGCTCCAGAAACATTCTTAAAAATATTGTCGGGGTCTTAGATTTTGACCTGTCCGGGTCGTCATGTTTTTCTTCCAGAGAGAGAGTTCCCACATATAAACTTTAAAGAAATAAAATCATAAACTGGACAAGAAATTACCCAGATTGTTCACAGCAAATCTGATCCCGCCTGTGGTGGCCAAATATCTATATAAACATTTGTTTCCAGACTACTTACTATCGTGTCTTTTCTTTTCTCCAGTGGATTTATCCAGAAAAAAGATTGCTTGCGTCCATAACCGGCACCCACCCCAGAGTGAGAGGAAAAAAAAACAGATAGGAGATCTTTTGCTTATCCTTATTGGTTTTTCTAACAGTGTACCCACCAGACATTTTCCTTAAATATCGGACTTCTGTGTGCTGCCCATGGTGAACATTTTGTATCGCAATATATATTTACCTGCACTACCTGACATGAACTTTTGACACATAAAATTAGCACTATTTAAGCGGACGTTCCCCATTAGGAAAAAATTAATCATTCTTGGAGGAACTGGGGTCCCTTGGATACGCACCACCCTGAAATTATGTCAAATATACACTGATATGTTCAAGAGTAGTAGGTAAGTGTGATTGATTGTGGCCACAGACTGACAGATTGTAAGAAAGAGAAATGAATATTTCATATTTTATATAATCACTATACTCACTTCTGACTTTTCGGATTCGCTAATACTGTTATATTATTTTTTTTCTTTTTTGTTTCAGGATAGATTAACTAGAGACTTGGTTCTTTTTTTTTTTACTTTATCGTCTATCTCTAACTATACTTTAGTATTAACTGTAATCTTTTGGGTTAATTAACTCTGTTGGGATCTATTTGGGGTTCCTTTACAATAGAGGAGGGCCTATTGGGTTAATACCTTTTCTTGCATTTTTATGTCTGTAAACTATACTTTCTGATGGACTATTGATGTTGTGGATTTTCTAGATAATAAAACATAATAAACCTTAAGTTATCATGTTGGTCAAACCCCTGCCCCATTGTATGTTAACCATAGTTTGTTTTCACGTCTGTACGTATTATGTCACACAGAATTGTGTATATGTAAGTGAAGTGTAACTTGTATATTTGTACCAGGAGAGAAAGTGCATTTAGTTAAATATTGTCGTGAAGATAGGCTGGATTAGAGCAATTACTCAAATCCAGAGACTGTCCTTTCTCTTACATTCTCCCCCTTGTGAAAAGTAAAGCTATTTCTTACCCCTTATTCTCACATAGTTTACCATTATCGCCTCTGCTCGGACGGAACCTTAAAACATCTTCAACCTATCTTAATAAAAATCTATGTGACAATGAGCAGAGGCATATTATTTGTTTCTTCTTATTTATACCAGATGATGGACTTATGAATAAACCAAGAGCTGAATAGGGTTGGTTACGTTGCTTCAGTGTGAGCGTAATTAAAACCAACATCTAACAAGTATGAACCGTCAAACTCGTGAGCAGAGAAAAAAAAACGTGTTCAATGCTGTCAGAATTAAGGAAAAACGGACACTTATAGAGTTCTAAAGACAGTTTATGGTTGTAAATTGTGTTCTGAACGTTAGTATAATTTGTTTGATATTCACAGTTTCAAGAAAAACTGGTAATAATGTATATAAAAGCTTTCCAGCGCAAGACTATCATAAAGATAAAGTAATTTTTTTTGGTTTTGAAATTTTGTTAAACTGTGAAAAACATTTAAATGTAACATTAAAATATACCAGTATTAAAGTATGTCCATTTTACTGTACACATAAATGTGTTTTTGTGTTATTTGAACTAATATTAGTGTATAAATAATTTTTTTAAATATAAGAAATATTTAAGAAAAATAGTTATGTCCCTTAGCTTGGTCATTGGGGGATTGAAATATTAGCAGGGCTGTGGACTGTAAAGGGTTAACCAATGTGGCAATCCGAAAAGACACCAATGAATACATACAGGAGAGAGACCCTACAAATGTGATGTTTGTGGTATTGGGTTTTCAGATTGTAGTCAACTAAAATCACATGAAAGAATACATACTGGAGACAAGCCTTACAAGTGTGATGTTTGTGGTGTAGGATTTAACATATGTGGTGATCTTAAGAGGCACAGAAGAATACATACAGGAGAGAAGCCTTACAAATGTGATGTTTGTATGTTTAGGATTTAACACATGTTGTAGTCTTAAGATGCACAAAAGAATACATACAGGAGAGAAGCCTTACAAATGTGATGTTTGTAATACAGTAGAACTCCATTTATCCGAACCCCATGGGACCGAGCGTCGTTCGGATAATCAAATGTTCGGATAATTGGATTACATAATGTATCGAGTACATGGACACATATTTCTAAAAATAATTAACCATCACAAGGAAATTACATTATAAAACATATTTACTTGTACTGTAATAATAATACCCATACTCTATTAGATCACTGTATCACTAAAATCTTTCATTACACTGCAGTGCATGTACTACTTGTATTAATTATTTTTTTTAAGAAAGAGAAATGTTTTCAAAATAACATTACAAACGATTCAAAACCAGGCGCAACTTACGTATATATGTACTTGCACAGATGTAACCCACTATTTAAAATAATGAGGAATCCTCTTTTGCACCAAACTGGATAGTCTCCTTTTGGCTGCTAAGTTCCGCATTCTCTTCAACAGCAGAAGCTGTGTAGGACAGCTGTCATCTTCTTGCTCGTACCAAGCCATCGCTGTTCCTAGTGCTATAAAGGCTTCTTCAGGACTTGGTCGACGTTTTGGGTTTTCTTCATAATCTACAAGTACATCATGTACTTCTGAGAAGTCTTCATCATCGGTCACTACTTGTATTTGGTTTTCTTCTTGCACAAAAGACAAAATTTCTTCGACATTCAAAAACTGAAAACCAGAATCATTATCATCTTCTAGCCACATGTGTGCATCATCTTTGTCACAGGCCGAAAATCCGGGCATTGCTTGAAACAGTTCCACAACTTCATTTATACAATCACCATTTGTGTCCACTACAGTAGTTTCATTTCCTCCTTTTTTTTCCCAAGCAATCTATTCCAATCCTTGTTGAGATTATCTTGTGACATGGTGGTCCAAGCATCAGCTAACATATATCAGCGGTCTTTGAGATTAAGCTTTTTGGAAATCGCCACCACACTTTCTTCATCTTCAGCCAACAATAAACAACGCATGACTTCCTTCTTGTACATCTTTTTAAGCTTTGCTATAACACCCTGATCCATTGGTTGAATCAGTGCTGTTACATTGGGAGGCAGAACAATTTCTTTAAAATTTGCATCAACGGCATTCAATGTATCCGTCTCTGGATGAGATGGTGCATTGTCCAGTAGAAGAATTACTTTTCCAGTTTTCTTTTCTTGTTCTCTCAACCTCTTCACATTTGGGATGAACTGATTTGTATACCAATCAAGAAATATTTCACTATTCATCCAAGCACTCTTCTGTGCTTTGTAGCACAATGGGAGACATGTCACATTCTTTAAACAACGTGATTTTTTTTTTTGGCTTTACCGATCAATAGCACCGGTAAACGATGACTTCCACTGGCATTCGCGCCTACCAAAATTGTTACTCTCTCTTTGCACTTTTTAAACAGAGGGGAAGCTGCTTCGCGCTGAGATGCAAGTGATGTTTGAGGCAATGATTTCCAGTATAAGCCAGTCTCATCGGCATTATACACATCATCGAGTGAATAACCTTCTTCTTCCAAAAAGAATGTTTCTTTAAAATTTTTCAGCGGCAGTTGCATCGCTAGATAAAGATTCCCCTTGAATCTCCAATTCTCGTATGCCATGACGAGATTTAAAGTTTCTTAACCATCCCTGGCTAGCCTTAAAGTCAGGAGGACAGTCAAGTTGATTGTTGAACTGAAGTGCCTTTTCACACAATAGAGAGCCAGAGATAGGTTCCCCTTTGCTTCTTCTTTGCACAAACCATATATACAAAGCCTCTTCCAATTTCAAATCTTTCGCATTTCTCATGGTTTACGTTTCTTCGACCCATTTTCACTATCCAATTTCGATGCAAAACTCATAATTTTATCCTTGTTACTTTTGATGTCAGAGACGGTAGCTTTCCCAACATTGAAAATCCTCGCAAGTGAAGACACAGTTTCCCCTTTTCCTAATCTCTTGATAATTTCTGTTTTTGTTTCAATTGACAAAACATTGCGGTTCCTTTTATATGCTTTAGGCCTTCTGGAAGATGCCATATCGCACAGAGAAATACTTGCACACCAAAATTATTCTGCTGTAGTAGCAGACACAATTATTTTAAGTTGAACTGTCTGTTTAGCCAGTGTTCTGCCTAGAACGCACACGTACACTAGATTGGTAAACCAGATATTAACTGACTTTATGATCTAATGACTTCCTGTACGTAAGCGACCGACCATTAGCCTATTCCATCCTCTACAAATTGTTCGCACACATTTGAAGCTTGCTGCATCAAAAGATTCAAAAATGTAGTCTAACATGACTGGTGGCGCCTGATTTTTTTTTCTCGAAAAAGTGTTCGGATAATTGGATGTTCGGATAATTGGGGTTCGGATAAATGGAGTTCTACTGTATTGGGTTTTCACAGTGTAGTTGTCTGAAAACACACAAAAGAATACATACAGGAAAGAAGCCTTACAAATGTGATGTTTGTGGTATTAGGTTTTCAAGTACTTCTGAAAACACACAAAAGAATACATACTGGAGAGAGGCCTTTTAAGTGTGGTGTCTGTGGTGTAGCATTAAACAAATGTTGCAGTCTGAAAAGACACCGAAGAATACATACAGGAGAGAAGCATTACAAATGTGATGTTTGTGGTATTAGGTTTTCACGTTGTAATCTTCTGAAAACACACAAAAAGAATACATACAGGAGAGAAGCCTTTTAAGTGGGATGTTTGTAATATTTGGTTTTCACAGTGTAGTCATCTGAAAACATGCAAAAGAAAACATACAGGAGAGAGGCCTTATAAGTGTAACGTTTGTGGTTTAGCATTTAACAATTGTTCATTCATCATAACCCTCCACTCCGAAAGGAGCATAGGCCCTCAACAAACACATGCCAAGTCCTCCTGTCACGTGCCATCATCTCAAGTTCTTTCCACGTTCTCCTTATCATTTTCATCTCCACTTTCTGTCCCTCCAACTTTGTCTATATTGCTGCCAACTCCATAATGCCTCATCAATTTCCAAAGTGATTCTCTGTCAAATGCCTTTTCGTAGTCCACAAATCCGATGTATAGTGGTGAATTCCATTCCAGACTTTGTTCAACTATTATTCTCAAAGTGGCTATCTGGTCTGTACAGGATCTGTTATGTTGAAAACCTGCTTGTTCATCTCTGTTTCTTGTCTATGGACTCTCATAATCTCTCAAGGATAATCCTATTTAATACTTTTCCTGGCACTGATAGTAACATTATTCCTCTATAATTTGTGCACTCTTGTAAATTTCCCTTCTTAGGCAACTTAACCAGATATCCTTCCTTCCATTCTGCTGGTATCTCTTCCTTTTCCCAGACTTTACCAAGTAATTTATATAACATCTCTCTAGCCTTGTCAATATCTGCTTTGATGGCCTCTGCGTGAATGCCATCAGGTCCAGGTGCTTTTCCATCTCTTCTTAGAAGCTTTATGGCTTTCTTTACTTGTTCCTTCGTTGGTTTTTTAACATTAATTTGAAGCTCTTCTTCTGCAGGCTGGATGTCCGGGAGGTTTTGTGGAACTGGTCTATTGAGAAGGTCCTCAAAATATTCTGTCCACCTCTTCATTTGCTCTTGTATATTGCTGAGCAGTTTTCCATTCTTGTCTCTTATGAGGCAACTTGTTTGCTTGTATTTCCCTGTTAGCTTCTTTGTGCTGTTATACAATTCACTCATATTTCCTTTGGCTGCAGCATCTTCTGCCTCTCTTGCCAACTCCTCAATATACTTCCTCTTGTCTCTTTTGATACTTCTGTTTACTTCTTGGTTTGCTTCTGTGTACACTTCTTGAGCCTTGGCTTTGGAACTTCTTGTTTTGCTTGTGTTTAAATCTGCTTTCTTGTTTTTTCTGTCTTTTATCTTAATGATGGTTTATGTTGTTATCCATGCTTTTTGTTGTCGTTCTCTTTTCCCCAGTATTTCTTCACGTGTCTCTTTCTATACCGTTTTGATTTGCTGCCAATAGTCTTCTGTATTCTCTACATCTTCCAGCACTTGAAATTTGTTGGATATTGTGACCGCAAATTTGTTTCTTGATTTCTTAGATGTCCTACTATTGCTAATGGGTTTTTGTTATTATAGAGTGTGTGGTTGATCAAGATTCTTGGTTCATAACTGACCTCTATGTTGAACATCGTGCTGATGAGATCTTGTGAAATAACATGGGTTTGTGCAAGAACTATAATCATAAAGTGACCTCCAAAACTTGTTGTATGGGTCCACAGATAACAGCAAGTTTATTTAGACGAGCAGAAAATAATGTTCATGGCAAAGTGGAATTACATACATATATTGGATCTCCTACAGTCCGTGATACATCGTCTCATACCTGGCCTATTTACTCGAGGTGCTGATAACGGTTAACACCCAAGTAGTGAAAACCAGAATATGGAGATAAATATTATTGATTGCTCCCATTAAGATTCATCTGTATAAAAATCAGCGAACTTGAATACTTAAGTTCGGCATCTTCTTGAATATCAGTGGCGACCTTCGCAATTCCTAAAGCCACTTAGGAGAACTGTTAAAACTTCAATTAACTTGGGAGTAATAGCATCAACGTCTTACTCTGACGGATTCTTACAATGAAAGGCCTCGAACTAACAGTCTGCATACATTAGTGCAGAACCTATTACGTCATCATCACCTAGAGACATAAACCTTATATCGTGTTCATTTATAATTTAAAATGGTTCAAAGTACATCATGTTGGCCCCAGATAGAATTGTTACCACGTAGATTAAACTGCTAATAAAACTAAGTGTGGTCAACATGTAAAATACATGATAATCTGCTTTAACAATTTCCCCGGACGGTGGGGTTTTAAAAAAAAAAGAATTGATTTTTTTCAAGAATTGATTTTTTTCCAATAATTATTAATATTACTAGAAAAATTTTACATAAAAAACATAAATAGTAATGAGATTTAAGGAAAAAATCACGACAAATTTTATGAAATTAATTACAGATGGCCCATATGATATGTTTACAATTAATATTGTTATGTCACATCAGTTTAGTAAGTCAATAATGTAAGATAGAGAGAAGAATGTAGGAAAAACTAATCATGAGTTATCTATCCAAAAGTATTACAAATCAGAGAAAATGTGATAGAAAGATAATAATTAATCTATCTAAATAACAATAGTAAGTTTCATTAATTAACTAAAGATTAAAGTCTAAAATCTGCATTAATGAAATTTATTAACATCACATTATAAGTCCAATAGGGAACATATAGTCCAATATGCTCCAAATCCAGGAAATAGCATTCCATAATCTGTGTATCTCACAAAGTCAGTAGCAATAGAGAATCAATGTTATTATTATGAAAGTCAATAGTGACATTACATATTATAAAGTCCAACGTTTCAATCCAGCAGCAAATAATTCTGGCAAGTATTTTGACTATATGGAAGGTGTACATTCTTGTTACATTACTGTTAAGTGGAAAATCGATCTCTGAGTGCAGGTAGATCTCAGCGAATTAATTGTTCAGTGAGATATATATCGATAATGTAGTATGATGTCAATCAATGGACGAAAAATGATGACAGAATTCTGTTGTACTCTTGCAGAAGACAGGCTCCCAATCCGAAATTACTAGCATCTGTTCGAAGAATATATACTTTTGTAATATCAGGCAACCTCAAAATAGGTGAAGAAAAAATATGTAAAATTCTATTAAACGCTATCTGGCAATGATCTGACCAGTTTACCTTTATTGGCATTCCCTTGCGTAATAAGGATGACAGTACAGCCGTGATATTTGACAAGTTAGGAATGAATTGACTGTAATATTGAACTAATCCCAGAAGACTGCGAACTTGTTTCTTTGTAGAAGTGATAGATAAGTTAAGAATCTTGGAAACATTTTGAGGTATAGTCTGAAGACGACCAGAACCGACAGTATGACCAAGAAAAGTAAGTTCCTTAAATGCAATCTGGACTTTAGTATTCCTTTCAGTAAGATTATGTAACGGAAGAGTATCCAACAAAGAACGAAGTCCTGCAAAGTGTTCTTCAAAGGATGAACTAAACAAACAGATATCATCAATTAAGTTATGATATCAGATCTATGAGACAAAATTTTACGCATCATGCGAATGAATGTGGCAGGTGCGTTCATGAGCCCGAAAGGCATGACGTTCCACTGGTATAACCCACGTGGAGTCAAAAACGCAGTAAGAGGTTTAGCTTGTTTGGTTAATGGACTCTGCCAATAACCTTTAGTCAGATCTATTTTAGTGAATAGATTAGCATTGGATAGACGAGATAGTAAATTGTCAAGCAGTGGATGTGGTTCAGCATCCGAAATGGTTTTAGAATTTAGTTTGCAATAATCTACGCACAATCTAATATTATCCTTTTTCCAGACAATAACTAATGGTGAAAAATATGGAGAACTACTGTTTTCAATAATTCCTAAACTCAACATGTGATCTAGCTCGAGTGCTGTTTTGTTCTGATAATGAAGTGGAACAGGATAAGGACGTAGTCGGATAGGAATATCATCAGTAAGGATGATATCATGAGAAATAACGGATGTTCGACCAGGTAGGTCAGTAAGAACATCAGAAAAAGATTCTAGTAGATTGGATATCTGACAATGTTGTTGAGATGTTAAAGAAGATGAAATAGCAACATCCCGCCAAGATTCTGTAGAATCCAAGGCAGGTATAGGCAAAGACATGTGAATATCAGGGAATGAAGATTCCTCCTGAATCACAGAGAAGCTAGAATAATGACAAAAACTATTAACATTGTCATCAATGTCATGGAAAATAGAATGTAAATGCTCAGGTCTTGTATGAAATTCTTTGAGCATATTAATGTGGAAAATTTTTCTTTGACCTTTAATATCGATTACGTAATCAACATCTGAAATACGAGATATTACTTTGAATGGGTCATTCCAAGCAATAAGCAATCTATTATCCTTCCGGGGAAGCAATACAAAAGCTTCATCACCCGGAAAAAGTTGACGTAATTGCCTATTCTTATTTAGAAAGAGACGTGATCTATGTTTGGCAGCCTCTGACGAAGCTGTAGCCAACTGTTATGCGTCGACAATCTTTCGACAAAGATTAATCACGTACTCGTAAGATGACTGAGTGTCCTGAGTCATCTTAGAGTCAGTAAGGAGATCCTTGATCAAACCCATAGGACCTCGAGCTGGAGCTCCAAACACTAGCTCAAAAGGAGAAAATCCGGTCTGCTCGTTTGGCACTTCTCGATAAGCGAAAAGTACAGCTGGCAAGACCCTGTCCCAATCCTGAGGATATTTGTCAGTTACCTTATGTAACAATTGCATGAGTGTTCTGTTGAGCCTCTCCACAGAACCATTGCTCATTGGGTAATATATACTACTTAATGATCTATCTATCTTAAGTGTATTCATGACTGATGTCGTGGTTTCAGAGACAAATTGTGAACCATGATCAGACAGAAGTTTACGAGGAAAACTTAATCTTGAGAAGATGAGCAAAAGTGCATCAGCTACCTCAGAGTTAGTGGTATGTTTAAGAGGAATGGCCTCTGGCCATCAAGTGCACAAATCAATGCACGTGAGGACATATTTGTGACCTCTAGCAGAAGTAACAGATAGAGGACCGATAATGTCAACGGCCATCTTATCAAAAGGTCTAATAGATACATCACATGCGTGAATCGGAGCTACATGGAAAGCTCCTCGAGATTTAACTTCTTGGCAGGTAATGCATGAACGTACATATAATGAAACGTCCCTGGAAACACCTGGTCAAAAGTCAGAAGATAATACTCTGGAATGTGTTCGAGTGTATCCCATATGACCCGCACAATGTGAGTCATGTGCATGTCATAATATGTATGGGCGTAGTTTAAGAGGCACCATAACTTGGTGTTTTATATTAGAGTTATCAACAGTTTTTCACTAATATTTCATTTTTAAAAGTAAACCACTGTTTACGACTTTTATTTAAGTCAACATCATTATTTATCACTAGAGCAAAAAAAATTTTTAATGAGTTATCCTCTCTTTGGAGTTGGCAAAAGACACTCTGTCTATAACTGAATGTACTATAACTGAGTTGTTATGTCTAGCTCTGAACTGTTATCAGTTTCCAATGCCTGAGCCTGGGCACGTGTAGAAACTGCATTGGCTGTCAACAAATTATTTTTCTCCCACTCTTCAATTTCCTCTGGTGAGCAGTCCTTGCTCCCATGGATGCGACCAACTGTTAGATCAGCGACAGGATTATTTAATAAACATACTTTGACTTTTCCTGAAAAATGGGGTATGAATATCAACAATAGCTGTGGGGTAAAATTCTATTGTCCCCCTGAAAGTAATACATTTGACACAATTTCCTGTCGAACAAGAAGGGTGTACAAGTGACAGTCTAATTCCAACTGTAGTTGACCCCGATTCCCTGAGTACAGACACTTGGGTACTATTTACCAATCCTATGTGGAATACTAGAGTACTGGTGCCATCATAGGCTGATAGACTACCTGCAGGAAGAGGATGTCCGCACTTCAGAACTGTAGTACTGTCTTTCTGAATTAAAGTTAGACATTCCTGGCAACGAGAAGCAACATCAAAATCAAATGAGTAACATGCAGCTGAGTGAATCTGGTTATTCAATTCATGATTACCTACAGGTGCACCACCAGTAAGTGCCGCCCCTGCAGTATGTTCAGACCTCTTTGGGCCACATGACCAAGATCGTTGCCTCTGGCGATCAACAGAATTACCTTGATTTCTAAAGTTTTGACTATTATTCCTATTTCGGTAATTGTAACTGTACTTTTCTCTTGTTGAGGTGATCACTGGCCCAAGACAGTATACATGTTGTTAGGTGTGTAGTGCGAGCGGATGATGAACTGAGTGTGGGTGCGAATGAAGGTGCGAATGTGTTTAGGCTCTTATGTATGTAGACCCTGCAACCACGTCACTGGATTTCTGGATGGTATGAAGACTAATAGTCTTGGATGGCTACCTTGAGCACAACATATAAGTTCTGAAATGGAGGACCGGTGAGCTGCAGTTCACAGACTAGGCAATCTTCTAACATGTTCTACTACCGAAAGCATAGTAATGGAAAAAGTCGGTATTACCTGTAACCGAGTCCACAGAACTTAACAAGGAACTCTGCTGTCATTCCAACGCACAGAGATTCACTGGGGAAAACTGCCAGTGCAGTCACTTCGAAGATTCTCCCCGAAAAACACAATGGACTCTCGTCCCTTCAGAAACCAGGACACTTCCCGGCTTGCCGGAAGTCTAACTCAACTCCCGCTTAAAAAAAACCTGCCCATGGGCATACGCCCGAACTGTCTACCTTTGACCCTAAAGGTCAAACACAATGAATGAATAAACAAGGGAAGACAACCCCTAATCAACCTGACATCGCAGGTAAAGACACAATTATTCTTATGATAAAAACATAAGCAAATAACTTGACAGATGACTCCGTCAAAAATGACAGCAACATATTACTACCAACCCCCTGTAAAAAAAAAAAAATGAAATTTTTTTTTTTTTTAATATGTCCATGAGCAAGATTGCACAAGTATCACTTATGTGCTCATGAAAAAAATGAACCTAATATCAGGTACAATAGACGCATAAACAAAGCGTCTGAAGAGGATACAAATCATCTCCCAACATAGGAGAAAATATTTCCTTTAAGCCAAACAAACTAAGGGGGTACCATTAAAGAAACCTAAGTTGCTGGCAATACCAATCATATATCAATCATTACTAAATACTATAATTATAGCAATATACAAATGTCATGAATTACAATGCTATATTAGCAACATATCACTGATGGATGGACAAAATGAAATTTGTTAAATTATCTAAACATCATCCAAATACATTTGTATTACAACATATTAGGATATTAAGGACAGACCTAAGTCCGAAAGTGTATCAGGAAAAACTAGGACACAAGATTTAACTGGAATCATGTGGGCATCTGGACAATATGTCCGCCATCACATTATCCGAACCACGGATAGCTCGCACCGTGAAATATAAAGGCTGAAGAGCAATAGCATAACGAGTAGATCTCGAGCTCTTCAAATCCTTACTTTGCATAGCCGTAAGAGCTTTTTGGTCGGTTTCCATAAAGAAATGCGCGCCCAGAAGGAACCTTTGTAGCTTAAGAATGGACCAAACCATAGCCAACAATTCACGGTCTAAAACCGAGTAATTCCTTTCTGCCGCATTTAGCTTCCTAGAAATATACATTACAGGATGCAGAGTTCCTGAATATTCCTGCATTACTGCCGCTCCAATCCCAGTGGAAGAGGCATCACTATGAAGAACAAAAGTCTTATCAATCGTTGGTAGTCTTAAGATAGGATGAGATGAGAACAAATTCTTAACCTGATCCAATGAAGATTGGCATTCCTGGGACCAACGCACCATATTAGGAGAACCTTTTTTCAATAACGATGAAAGTGGTGCCGTAATGGAGGACAGATTCTCAATGAATCTTCCATAGAATTGTATCAATCCCAAGAGACTACGCACTTGCTTTTTTGTCTTCGGAACTGAGATATTTAATATCTTCGAAATGTTTTGGTCCTCTGTCTTCAACAGACCATGACCAACTCGATGACCTAGGAAGGAAATTTCACTAAACCCAACAAAAGCTTTAGAGGGTTTTGCAGTCAAACTATGCTCACGTAGAGTAGATAGCAATTCCTTTAGACCCAAATAGTGTTCTTCCCAAGTATCGCTGAAAAGACAGATGTCGTCTAAATATGCGATGACATCTGCACGATCTGATAGAATTCGTCGCATCATGCGCACGAAAGTCGCTGGGGCGTTCATAAGCCCGAAAGGCATAAAATTCCATTGAAACAGACCCCTAGGTGTCGAAAAAGCAGTGAGAGGTTTGGCGTGTTCCGTCAGTGGGACTTGCCAATAACCTTTCGACAAGTCTAGTTTAGTAAAGAATTTAGCTTTAGAAAGTCTAATAAGTAGATCATCTAATAATGGCATAGGTTCAGCATCGAACTTCGTAACTTGATTTAATTTGCGATAGTCAACGCAAAGATGTATGTTATTGTCTTTCTTTCGAACAATAACTATCGACGAAGAATAAGCTGAAGTGGATGGTTCAATTATTTGCAGTTGAATCATTTCATCCAATTCTTTCTCGACTTGTGCTTGAAAATGAATAGGTATTGGGTATGGTCTTACTCTGATCGGATTACGATCAGTAAGTATGATGTCATGTTCTATGACATCTGTGTGTCCAGGAATGTTGGTAAGGACATCCTGATATGATTGTAGCGTAGAGGATACTTGACGTTGCTCCTCAAAAGACAAGTTCGAAGAGATTGTAACGTCCCTCCACGATTCCGTTGAATTCAGTGGAATCGCAGGAAGAGGTAAGTTAACGTCAGAAAAAATAGTTTCCTCATCCTGTATAACGGACAGGGATGAGATGTGACCATGTTGGACTGTAGAGTCGTCCGTCGCCTGGAAAATAGGCTGCAAATAGTCTGGACGTTCAATAAACTCTGTTAGCATATTTATATGGAAGGTTTTATGCTTTCCATCCACATCGACGATATAGTCGACCTCTGAAATTTTGGAGACTATAGTGTATGGACCTTTCCATGAAATGAGAAGTCTTTTCTCTCTTGAGGGAAGTAAGACATATGCTTTGTCTCCAGGACAAAGTTGACGTAGGCGTCTTTTCTTGTTAGCAAATCGCCTAGCTTTTTCTTTCGCAAATTCGGAAGATGAAGTTGCTAACATGCACGATTCGATAATCTTTTCTCTAAGAGCAATGACATATTCATATGACGATTGTGTATCATCGTCAATATTATCAGAAGTTATCAAATCGTGTAACAAGGACATCGGACCGTGCGGTTGCGCACCAAAGACAAGTTCGAAAGGAGAAAACCCTGTATGCTCGTTGGGAACTTCTCTATAGGCAAAGAGGACTGCAGGTAAAACCCTGTCCCAATCCTCCGGATGATCCTCCGTTATCTTGCCAAGTAAGTTCTTTAGTGTCCTGTTAAGACGTTCTACCAATCCATTGGACATTGGATGATAAATACTACTGAGAGACCTTTTAATGTCTAGCGTAGCCATTACCTGAGACATAACGTCCGAAATTAACTGAGTGCCGTGGTCCGACAGTATTTCTCCGGGGAATCCCAGACGAGAAAATATGAGCCAAAGAGCATCAGCGATATCGACAGTTGATATGCTCTTCAGAGGAATAGCCTCTGGCCAACGCGTGCACATGTCCACGCAAGTGAGGATAAATTGGTGTCCTCTGGCTGACTTAATCTTGAACGGACCAATGATGTCTATAGCCATTTTCTGAAACGGCCGAATCGGAATATCTGCAGCCTGAATAGGAGCAGCATGTCTCGGACCTCTAGACTTGACCTCTTGACAAATTTTGCAAGATCGGCAATAAATTCGGATGTCTTTATTCACGAATGGCCAAAAGAAAGACGCAAGGACTCTAGTTTTAGTTCTGGAAAAAACCCATATGTCCAGCACACTGAGAATCGTGTGCATGCTGAAGAATTAAGGCTCTCATACACTTAGGCACAAGAATTTGCGAGTGCATAGACTTGTCCGAGTGTTGTACCATCCGTACCAATATACCATTCTTCATAGTAATATACGATTTGTGATTCGTATTTTGATTGGGATCCCCTTTCTTTGCAAGAAGGAAGAATTTCTTCAAAGAAGGATCCTCTTCTTGACGTTTAACAAACGAGTCATGGGAAATCACCAAGTGCTCGTCTTGGCTATCAACTTCATTACTATTATCCGATGAAGTTGGGGGATTAAGAGCTTGAGCTCTTGTCACCACTGCATTGACCGTTTGAATGTTTTTTTTCTCCCAACTAGAAATTTGTTGCGGGGTGCATTCCTTAACCCCATGAATACGACCGATTATAAGATCCGCAATAGGATTAGGAAGAAGACATGCATGGACATCTCCTGTGAAGAAGGGAGTGTCAATCCTAATAATAGCAGTAGGATAACTTTCCATAGTACCACCAAATGTAACACATTTGATTGTTTTTCCAGTGGCACAGCAAGGATCTATCAGAGACTCCCTAACCCCGACGGTAGTACATCCCAAATCGAAAAGTACTGAGACTAGCCTATCATTTATTAGACCTTTATGTAAGATGAGAGATCCTCTCCCATCATGCGCAACTGTAGCAGGTAGAGCAGGAAGAGGTTGACCACAACTTAGAGTAGATACAGTCGATGAGTCGAACAATGTTAAGCATTGGGGGCATTCAGTTGCTCTCCCAAAATCGAAAGCACAACCAGTGATAGCCCTAGAGTTACCACTATCATTTACTGTATTACAGGCTCCATCAAACTCTTGTTGTGCAGAGTTTGCCTGTTGGAAAGGTCTTTTTTTGTTAAATCTAGGTCTGCCTCGATTATCATTTCCCCTGTAATTATTTCGACTATCATTTCCCCTGTAATTGTTATCATATTGCCCATTGTAATCATCATTCCGGTTTGAATCCCGGTTTCTAAATTCACCATCGTCATAATCTTGACGTCGAGAATGGTTATCTCGAAAGCTCGAATGGTTATTATTACGATAACCCTTGCGAAAGTGTCTAAGATTATTACCATTAAAATTACGAGAACTACCATCTTGTCTCCAATTCATAGACGAAGAACCATCATGTGTTGGATTACTCCGCTTCTGAGTGTAATTCTGATTACTTCCCCTATTCCAGTTTTGTTGAGCACCCTGAAATTTTTTTTTGAAATTATGGCCATATGGTGTTGCCGAAGCAGCTGGCAACCCTTCTTTCACTTTAGAATTGCTAACTGTAGCATGGGGATGCGCGGTGGCATACTGACAACAGTATTCCTCCATATCTTTTAAGTTTTTTAGGCTTACGCTCATGAAGGAATGCAAGAAAAGAATCATTAACAGATGACAAAACCTTATCTCGCAATAATAAGTCCATTAGACCTTCATATGTTTTCTCAGTCTGAGACAACTCAACCCATCGTGTAAACGTACGACGTATTTTTGTAACAAAATCAGAGAAATCTACTCCATTTTCTGGCAACATTGTCCTAAAACGAAGACGATAGTCTTCTTCTTTTAGTTGGTATTTTTTTAGCAATGCTGCTCTGACAACATCATAATTAGTCCTGTCATGTTCGTCTATTGTCATAAGAGTAGTCACTGTGTCACCTGTAAAAAATTCCATCAGTTGTTCCACATATTTTTCCTTTTTTATGTTATGCGTATCACATAAAAATTGGAATCTATCTAGATAATCTGCTACGTCATCCTTTAAAGGATTGAAATGAGGCAATTTAATCCTACTTACAAACTCCTTTGTCGTACTCGAAGTTGTTTGATGAGCACCTGGACTCGTCAATTTCAATTTCTCTAACTCCAAAGTTGCGAGTCTTTCATCAAGTTCCATTTTCTGTTTTCTTTCCTCATGTTCCATTTTTCTAATTTCAGCCTCAGCAGCAGCTTGAAGTTTTTTCTCCTCCGCAGCAGCTTGAGCTTTCCTCTCCTCTGCAGCAGCTTGAGCTTGAAGTTTTTTGTCTTCCATTTCCATCTGGAATTTTCTTTCATCAGCAGCAGCTTGAAGTTTTCTCTCCTCTGCAGCAGCTTCTCTTTGATACCTTTTCTCTTCAAGTTCTAATCTTCTATTCTCAGCATCTAGCTTCTTTAGTTCAGCTTCTGCTCTCCTTTGTTCAGCTTCTGCTTTCAATTTAATTTCCTCTTTTTGTTTCTTTTCATCTGACTTTAATGCAATGGCGAATTGAGCAGATGAATATTCTTCCAATTCTTTACCAGACTTACCAAGGGTCAACCCTTGCTGGATGAAGAAATCCAATGTAGACATTCTGTCTAATGAGATCAGAAACCTGAAAAAATTAAATAAATTACCTTATCCCACTTCAATGGGAGACAAGTCTGAAATGCTAGACTTGTATACTCACTTCACTTTATTTGACTCTCTTAGTCTTAGACAAAGACCTTGTATGGTCCTCTTGTTTATAATGTAACAAAAAAATCACTTGAGTACCTGTGGAAAATAATTCCTTTATATCCCACTCACTATGGGCACAAGTCTTTTTTTTTTTTTTTTTAAAGAACTTGAATATGTATTTCACCTTGTCTCAATCTTTGAAGATAACAAGTCTTTTATCAAAGAACTTGTATAAATATCTTATATAATAATATTTTATTAACAATCTCTATATGAAGAGTGTACCTTATCAATAATAATAATAATAATACATGACCAAGTGTATGTATGTAGACTGTGTATGACAATAATGTAGTACAATCATAAATACAAAGACAAAGATACAGAACAATGACCGAAAACGTTCGCGGAAGTCAAATAAACAATACAGCAAAAAGTAAAGAAAATGTTACACAAATGTGTAATGATGACCGCGAAAAATAAACAAGACAAATGGCAACACTGTTATAAACGAAAAGGTGTAAAGAAATAAATGGAAGGAATGAGAGAAGAACAGATACAAACAAAATTAGTCGAAAATCAAAGAACGGAAAAATAACGAAAACAACACTAACTGATGACGTCACAGCTAAAAAAAAAATATAGCAACAAAAGTCGCTAGCAAATTTCAATTAAGAAAATTGCAATCCCTACAGAACGCTTACAGTAACCCTCGATTAAGTGGCATATTTACTGTAAGACCCACCAACCGAAAACCCGCAAAAGAACACAAGAAAAATACACAAAAATAGTACAATTAACATAAATAGCAATCAATTCAATGTGTTGCAAAATAAAGCTTAGTCACACATGATATTACAGTAACTAACTTGCTCCTTGCGAACACAGAAACAAAATGTCAAGCGCGCACTGAATGTCAAATCCACTGTAGCATAAAGTGGTATTCACGAACAAAAGTTACTATGACCTTCTCGACTTAGGACTTGCACATAGAATGTTTACAATTTCCACGTACTGTTTACAAACACTTGACCTCGAACAATATAGCTTGAATGCTCGGGCGTAGAAAAGTCTGTTGTTGACTGAAACGTGTAAACGACCAGCGGTACCGTTTACAAAAAAGGGACTCGACTTGCAGTTGTGGTCCACGTAGCAAATGCCTAGATGTTAACTTCAGTACTTGTCCTGTTGTGGTTTATGTAGCATTATAACATAAATGCTCGCACTGTTTATCTGGTCAACAGTTGATGACCTATTTCTGTCCTGTGTAGACAAAACTTGAAAGCATAGAGTATGTGTGTTACAGCTGTCCAGTGTGTAGCTTAGACCCACAGATCAGAAATGTAATGTGTACTTGTCCTTCTCACGCAAATAGCCCCATGAAATGTAAATTTCTGGACCACATTAATGTCATCAATAATGTTAATTGCTCGCTCTGTCCACAAGAAATGTATCAGAAGAGCCCACGTAACTGGTCCACCAAAAATGTAACTGTACTTTTCTCTTGTTGAGGTGATCACTGGCCCAAGACAGTATACATGTTGTTAGGTGTGTAGTGCGAGCGGATGATGAACTGAGTGTGGGTGCGAATGAAGGCGCGAATGTGTTTAGGCTCTTATGTATGTAGACCCTGCAACCCATACACTCACATGCAGTAGTCAAGGATGCTTGGACACTGCAGACACGTTTCAAAACATTTATTGACGAGAACACACATGGTATCAACAGGAACAGTCATTGTAAACAAGGTCATGCTGACCGGAAATCGATAGGTATACATTAGGCATTCACCAAGCTGGTAAACATTTAAATATTCGTGCATGGTCAATACAATGTTCTTCAATAAGGACAGTTCGTGGCGTCGCCCTGGGATTACTGACTAAACGCGTCAGATACCTTAATCACTTTGACACATAGGTGCAACTTGGCATTCCCCGCCAATTGCACATTATCAGGCTGTAGTATAATAGCCGAAAACACAGGCCTCGTTCTGACGTCGGCTGTGTACTTCTGATAAGCAGGTTACCATCAACCCTGCAGTAATGCTTATTGTAGACATAAATATGCCGCCAATCTGCGGCTCCCACAATATATCTTCGTCACTGGATTTCTGGATGGTATGAAGACTAATAGTCTTGGATGGCTACCTTGAGCACAACATATAAGTTCTGAAATGGAGGACCGGTGAACTGCAGTTCACAGACTAGGCAATCTTCTAACATGTTCTGCTACCGAAAGCATAGTAATGGAAAAAGTCGGTATTACCTGTAACTGAGTCCACAGAACTTAACAAGGAACTCTGCTGTCATTCCAACGCACAGAGATTCACTGGGGAAAACTGCCAGTGCAGTCACTTCGAAGATTCTCCCCGAAAAACACAATGGACTCTCGTCCCTTCAGAAACCAGGACACTTCCCGGCTTGCCGGAAGTCTAACTCAACTCCCGCTTAAAAAAAACCTGCCCATGGGCATACGCCCGAACTGTCTACCTTTGACCCTAAAGGTCAAACACAATGAATGAATAAACAAGGGAAGACAACCCCTAATCAACCTGACATCGCAGGTAAAGACACAATTATTCTTATGATAAAAACATAAGCAAATAACTTGACAGATGACTCCGTCAAAAATGACAGCAACAGTAATGTTGATTATTATTACTCCAATTATTATTTTGAGGGAACAAATTATTTGGTTTTCTTCAATTGGAACCTTGTTGGAAATTGTTGTTATTTCTGTATTGAGGTGACTGGTTCCGAAATTGTTGTCGACCTCTATTAAAGTTATCATTCTTGTTAAAGTTACCATTTCTAGTATAATTGTTTTCATTATATCTCCTAGGCATGAAATTTCTGTCTAGGCTCTGAGATCTAGCTCTAACATTATTGTTCCAAGTTGTAGCTGAAGCAACCGGGAGATAATCTTTTATTTGACTGTTACTAATACATGCACCCAGATGTGCAGTGCAGTATTGTTTTGCTATTTCTTCCATAGACGATAGATTTGGTGGCTTGCATTCCTGCAAGAAAGACAAAATGGCCTGCTTACCGTGGATAACACCTTATCCCTTAGCAATAGATCCATAAGTTTATCATATGATTTCTCAATTCCTGAGAGTTGAACCCATCTATTAAAAGTAAGTCTTATGGCAGTGACAAATTATGAGAAGTCCTTCCCTGTTTCAGGAATCATTGTCTTAAATTTTACCCGATATCCTTCTTCATCAAGTTGAAAACGTTTTAATAGTACTGCTCTGGCAGCATCATAGTCGTTTTTAACTGACTCATTCATTGTGTTAATGGCAGTCATAGGTTCTCCAACTAAAAATTCCATAAGTTTAGCAACCCATAGCGACTTTTCTAGTTTATGTGCTGCACATACACCTTCATAGCGTGAAAGGAAGCATGACACGTCATCAAAAGCTGGGTTAATTTTGGTAATTTAATTCTATCATTACCCTTATTGTTAACTGCAGAAGTAGCAGTATTAGAATCACCATTGTTACTATTATTTCCAGTTTGAACTCTTAATTTTAGTTCTTCTAAACGAAGAAGCATCAACTCCTTTTCATGTGCTAATGTAGAGACTTTCTTCTCTTCCATCTCCTTTTCATGTCGCATTTTTTCCTTTTCTGCAACAAGTCTTTTCTCTTCTACCTCTATATCTTGGAGACGTCTTCTTTCTTCAAATGCTTTCTGTTCCGTTAATTCATGCCTCATTTCAGCTTTCCTCTTTTCTTCTTTAGCTTCCTGTTCGGCGAATTCACGCTTTTGTTCAGCCTCCTCTTGTTTTGCCTTAGCTAACTCAGTCATGGCAAATTCTTTTAACGCTTCACCTTTATAACCAAATTCTTTTCCAATCCTCATACAAGATTCTAGGGTGGCCATGTTAATATATACTGTGACTCACTTAGTCAATTAGATAAATGGCAAGTTGCTTTACAATTCCCTGTAAGCACCAAATATTGTGGCTATTATTATTATAGCTGTGCCTTACTCAGGCAAAAAAAATAGTAGCTAGTGGCCTAATAACACACTGCAAGCAATAATTATTGCTATCATACAATATTTGCATAAATCACTATGCAAGCATTATTAATATTATGTCATGAACGAAAAAGAAATAGAAAAGTAAAGAAAAGTACTATACAAAACAATATCACGCCACAAGATCAAATTACACACGAGAAAAATGTTTGTAAAAACCAAATAAAATTCTACTAGTGAAACAATACGTAACAAGGAAATTAGGTCAATCTACCACCAAAAAATCTAAAAATAGACATATACAGGGCCCACTACAGATAGCTGATTTGTAAAAAACTCAACGATAGCAAGGTTAGACCTACAAATTGTTAACAAACGATGACACAACTAAGAAAAATGAAACTGAAACCAGTGAAAATACAATATAGATAAACAAAACGTTACAGCTAAACAAATATTATTGAACAAATCCAGTAGCAGACAGAATATTCGACGAGTTTACTCGAGTCAGACCTTCTGCTCAAATGAAAATGTTCAAAATTGCCCTACAGAACGACTTTGCATCTACGATCGTATATTGCAGATTCAAAGTTCCCACCAACCGCCCACGAAGAAAAACCAACAGACATAAATATGCACATAAAAGACATAAAGGGTAGAGTTTACGTTAGGGTCTGCCAACAGTAACCTGATAAAAAAATTAATGCACAGACAGGTTACTTAGCTTAACAGCTGAAAAAATCCTCGCCGACGCCAGTATGCACCATGGAAGGCTTCGCTAGGAGGCAGACTGGTGGCTTGAAACTTGCTGACCCTTCAGGCAGCAGCAGACATTATGATAATGTTTTGAAATTTGCATCGCCAACCGGATGACATGCGCATTCCAACTCCAATTATGCAAATTGGGCCAAACGGTGAAAAAATTCGCATGAGGTCTTGAAAAATTTTCTTTCTTCAGTCACTGTCCCTTCACTTTCATAATTCAAGCGTTAACAAATGTTCTTGACATCGAAGTCCCCATCACTGGATCACCATGAAATCTACTGTTGCGAATTGGTTTTTGTTATTATAGAGTGTGTGGTTGATCAAGATTCTTGGTTCATAACTGACCTCTATGTTGAACATCGTGCTGATGAGATCTTGTGGAATGACATGGGTTTGTGCAAGAACTATCAATCATAAAGTGACCTCCAATTGTTGTATGGGTCTACAGATAACTGCATGTTTATTTAGATGTAGCATAAAATAATGTTCATGGCAAAGTGGAATTACATACATATATTATATCTCCTACAGTCCGTGATTCATCGTCTCATACCTGGCCTATTTACTAGAGGTGCCGATAACGGTTAACACCCAAGTAGTGAAAACCAGAATATGGAGATAAATATTATTGATTGCTCCCATTAAGATTCCTCTGTATAAAAATCATCCTGGTAGGTTCAACCAAGCTGGACTGGTCTGCGTGGGTAGGGGTCAGACAAAAGCTGGTACTCTGGTCCTCCAGGTTGGGGGTTTTAGCACAGGGCCGACACCCCTGTCTATGTAAAAAAATCGCACATGTTACGGAAACAACAATAAATGGAAAAACTTTGCTGCGGGACAGACATCCGGAGTCTCAGGCTCGTATGACTGACAGTGGTGAAAGCCGAAAGGAAGCCACTGGCATGAAAACGGATGCTCCGACCGAAAAACACGAAACCAGAATTGGTTTTTGGAACGTCAGAATTATGAATGAGGCAGAAAAGCTGAGACAAATCACAGCAGAGATGAGGAACTACAAGATACATATCCTGGGAATAAGCGAGAGCAGATGGACAGGTAAGGGGAGAATAAAAACAGCTACAGGGGAAACAGTACTTTATTCTGGCAGAGAGGATGGTCAGCACAACGAAGGTGTAGCCATTATCCTGAAGAAAGGAATGGAAAGGTCTTTACTAGAATGGAAACCTATCAACAACAGACTGTTAAGAGCAAGACTGAGAGGGAGGTTCACCAACACCACAATTATACAATGCTATGCACCAACAAACGACAGCGATGAAGAGATCAAGGACGAGTTCTATCAACAGGTACAAAAAGAAATGGAAACTACACCCAGGTACGATCTCATAATAGTAATGGGAGACCTAAATGCGAAAGTGGGAGCACAATAATTATAACGAAAGAGTAATGGGGAAATGCGGAAGTGGAACAGCAAATGAGAATGGGGACAAATTAATAAACTTCTGCAGTATTATCAACCTGGTCATTGGAGGAACACTTTTTCCACACAAGGAAGTGCACAAGTTAACATGGGAATCACCAAATGGACGAGACAGAAACCAGATAGATCACATAATGATCAATGGCAGATGGAGACATGCACTACACGACGTGAAAGTAAGAAGAGGCACATATGTGGGAAGTGATCATCACCTAGTAGTAACAAGACTGAAGGTGAAACTCAGAGCTGCTGGACCAGTTGCAGCCAAACAGAAAAGATACAACATCACGAAACTGAACGATCCCCTCACCAGAAAAGATTTCGTGGTCGACGTAAAGAGAAGATATGAGATTATCAAAAGCCAGGAAAGAACAGAGACCGATGATGTTGACCAGAGATTCAACACCATCTCAACAATATACAAGGAAAGCAGCAAGTCATGCTTGGGATTCCAGGAAAGAAAGAGCCAAGACTGGATAACATCAGATACGCTAAACACCATAGCGAAGAGAAAGGAAATAAAAAGAAAGAAAACAGAAGCTAAGTCTCCCAGGTTAAAGGCAATATATAGTGAACAGTACAGTCAGCTGGACAAGGAAGTAAAACGTCAAACCCGTGCTAACAAAAGGACATTTCTGGATGACCTTGCAAGACAGGCAGAAGAGGCAGCACTGAGAAATGAACAAAGCACAGTATACAAAATAACTAACATCATCAGTGGAAAATGAGGTGCAAACAATATTACATTAGTAAGAGATAAGCACGGAAATCGCATCACGACAGTAGAGGGACAGGAAACAAGATGGGCAGAGCATTTTAAAGAAATTCTGAATAAGGAACCACCAGAGACACAATTGAATGTTCCTGGGGCTGAAAATGATCTAGATGTTAATACAGACATTCCACGAAAAGAAGAAATCATCACAGCAATCAAAGGGTTAAAGAATGGAAAAGCTACTGGTCAATATAATATAAATGCAGAGCTATTTAAGACAGACCCAGAGCTAGCAGCAGAACTATTAGAACCACTATTTGCACAAGTCTGGAAAACGGGGACAACACCATCAGAGTGGAACAAAGGAATAATTGTCAAATTGCCCAAGAAGGGAGATCTTGCAGACTGCAATAATTGGAGAGGAATCACTCTTCTCTCAGTTCCCAGCAAAATACTAGGCAGGATAATTATACAGAGAATCTCAAAAGCAGTAGACCACAAACTGAGGAAAGAACAAGCAGGATTTAGAAAGAACAGAAGATGTGTAGATCATATAGTTACCCTCAGGAACATTATAGAGCAGTGCTCAGAATGGCAGACAGCTGTACATTAATTTCCTTGATTTTGAAAAGGCTTTTGACAGTATACATAGAGACAGTTTATGGAAAATACTGAGGGCTTATGGAATTCCAAGCTGCATAGTGTCAATCATAAAAAGCCTTTATGCCAACTTTACGTGTAGCATTGGGCAGAGCAACCTAACCTTTGAAGTAAAGACAGGAGTACGATAGGGATGCCCCTTATCAACCACTCTATTTTTAACAGTCGTAGACTGGGTGATGCGCCAGACAACAGAGGGCAATCCAAGAGGAATAAGATGGACTACATTTTCTACATTGGAAGATCTGAAATATGCAGATGACATTGCACTGCTAGCACATTCACATCAACACACCCAGGAAAAAACGGATAGACTTAATAAGTATAGCCAGCAGGTGGGCTTGAACATCAACCTAAAAAAGACATAGGTCATGACGCTCAATGTGAGCAACCCTGAGCCCATATCAGTAAGGAATCAGCAACTGGTACAGACAGATGCCTTCACATACCTAGGATGCATAGTAACACCAGACGGCGGAGCAAGCAAAGACATCAACATCAGAATGAATAAGGCAAGAACAGCCTTCTTTAGCCTAAACAACATCTGGAAGTCTTCCCAATACAGCACAAGCACAAAATTAAGATTATATCAGAGCTGCGTGCTTTCTGTGCTTCTCTATGGTGCGGAATGCTGGAGAGTTACAGAGAAGGAAATGTCGAAATTGTCCTCTTTTCACACAACATGCCTAAGAAAAATTATCCGAATCTTTTGGCCGAATACCATCACCAACCAAGATCTGCTTACTCGGAGCAAGCAAGAGGACATGCACACCATCATAGCTGGCAGACGCTGGAGCTGGGTTGGCCATGTCCTCAGAAGAGACCCCGATGCCATCACAAGAACAGCTATGCTATAGACCCCTGAAGGAAAACGAAAGAGAGGCCAACCAAAAACAACTTGGCGGAGAACTGTGGAGGCTGAGATGCAAAGAATGAACCAGAGTTGGGGCACTGTACGAAGGATGGCCGCCGACCGAGCAAAGTGGAATCAATTTGTTGTTGCTCTACAAGACGCCACCAGGCGTAATGGCCACTGACTGCTTTGACGGTCGGCGGCTAAGGATCAAAGAAGAAGAAGTATAAAACTCATCGAACTTGAAATACTTAAGTTCGGCATCTTCTTGAATATCAGTGGCGACCTTCGTAAATCATTAAGCCACGTAGGAGAACTGTTACACTTCAAAATAACTTGAGAGTGATAGGATCGACGTCTTACTCTGACGGATTCTTACAACGAAAGGCCTCGAACTAACAGTCTGCATACATTACTGCAGAACCTATTACGTCATCATCCCCTAGAGACGTAAACCTTATATCGCGTTCATTTATAGTTAAAAATGGTGCAAAATACATCATGTTGGCCCCAGATAGAATTGTTACCGCGTAGATTAAACTGCTAACAAAACTAAGTGTGGTCAACATGTAAAAATACATGATAATCTGCTTTAACACCTACATTAAATTGTTGTCTATAATTTTGCATTGTTAATTGCATATCTCTTGAGTTTCATTTTTACTTTGGCTATCAGAAGATGGTGATCTGATGCCACATCTGCTCCTCTATATACCTTTACATCCTGCAATGATGATCTAAACTTCTTGTTTATGCATATATGATCAATCTGATTTTCTGTTCTATGGTCTGGTGATATCCATGTTGCCTTGTGTATTCTCTTATGTGGAAACATGCTTCCTCCTAAGGCCAGTTGATTTGAAGCACAGAAGTTTGAGAATAGTTCCCCATTTTCATTCATTACTCCGAGCCCACGTTTTCCCATGACTTCTTCAAAGCTGGTGTTGACTGTACCTATCTTTGCATTCATGTCACCCATCAAAATTGTGATGTCTCTTCTTTTTACTTTTTCCATAATTTCCTGTAGTCTAGTACAAAATGCTTCTTTCACAGACTCTTCTTTGTCATTAGTTGTTGCATAACATTGGACGACATTTACATTTATTTTCTTTTTAGCTGTTTTAAAAGTAGCTGTTATTATTCTGGATCCAACGGCTTCCCATTCAATGAGTGCTTTCTGTGCTTCTTTAGATAACATAAGAGCTACCCCTTCACTGGGTGTGAACTTTCATCTTCATGTCCTGAGGACAGCACCAATTCACCTGTGATGAGTTTCTTCTTGTCTACTCCCTTCCACTTTGTTTCACACAGTCCCAGAACCTCGATTTTTATATTCCGCCATTTCTGCTGCGACTTGTGCCACTTTCCCTTGTTCGTTTAATGTCCGAACATTCCAGGTGCCAAATCTGGAAGTTCTCCTAGAAGAAAGAAGGTTGGTCAGTAACACAGACTCTTTTCGGCTTTCTCTGTGTTGCATCACACGCCTCCCTGCGAGAGGACCTTCCCCTGTCCTGGATGGCTGTGTTTTATTTTCCTTAATTGACTTGTCCATGTTTGTTGAAGTTATTTGTGGTTAAAATTTTTTACAGGTTGGGGTAACCAGCCCCATGCCCAACCCTCCTTAGTCGCTTTCTACGACATTCTTGGCAGGGAACAGTGTTACTATTCTTTGCTCCCCTTTCGGGCCCCGGTAACACACGGGTGATTTAACAATTGTGGCACACTTAAAAGACACAAGAGAAAACATACCAGGGAGAATATTTACAACTGCTATATTTGTGGTATAGGGTTTACACAGTGTTATAATCTGAAAAAGACATCAAAGAATACATACTGGAGAGAAGCCTTACAAATGTGATGTTTGTGGTATTCGTTTTCCAGATTGCAGTCAACTAAAAACACACAAAAGAATACATATTGGAGAGAAGCCTTTTAAGTGTAATGTTTGCAGTACAGGATTTAACCAGTATAGTAATCTAAAAATACACAAAAGAAAACATACAGGAGAGAAGCCTTACAAATGTGATGTTTGGAATATTAGGTTTTCACGGTGTAGTTGTCTAAAAAGACACAGTAGAATACACACCAGAGAGAAACCATACAGGTGTGATGTTTGTGGGATTGAGTTTTCATAGCAAAGTTGTGTGAAAAGATACAGTAAAATACACACAGAGAGAAGCTTTATTAAGTGTGGTGTTTGTGGTTTAGGATTTAACTGATGTGATTGTCTTAAGACACACAAGAGACAACATATATGATAGAAGTCTTACAAGTGTGATAGTTGTGATCTAGGTTTTATAGATTGTTCTACTCTGAAAACATGCACAAGCGTATCTTATGTACATTGAACAGAAGCCTTACAGTATTGATGTTTGTGGTGGACTTTTTATCAGTGTAATAATCTTAACACTTAGTACTCATTCATTCATAACCCTCCACTCCCTTAGGAGCATAGGCCTTCAACAAACACATGCCAAGTCCTCCTGTCACGTGCCATTATCTCAAGTTCTTTCCACTTTCTCCTTATCATTTTCACCTCTGTTTCCAGATCTCTTCTCCATGTGCTTCTTGGTCTACCTCTGCCTCTCTTGCCCTGGGGGTTCCAGAACAAAGACTGTCTTGTAATGCTATCAACAGGTTTCCTCAGCGTATGTCTTATCCATCGCCATAGTCTTCTTCTCATCTCTTGTTCCACTGGCACTTGTCTAGTTCTTGTCATCAGTTCCACATTGGTAACCTTGTCATACCATTTCAATCCTTCTATTCTTCGCAAGCACCCATTTATGAAAGTCTGTAGCTTTTTGGTTGTTGTCTTTGTTGTTCTCCATGTCTCAGAGCCATACAATAGTTGTGATAGACGGATCTTTTTGTCACTGTTTCTGATTTTGAGTCGCTCAGCATATTCATTTATAGAAACAGTAAGCTCTTTGTTAACTCGGGATTTGAGTATGTGTTTGGGGTGGAATTATGTTGGCTGACACCACCGACAGTGATGTGTCACGTAACAGCAACGACGGGTAAGTCAAGCAGGCTGGACTCGTAAGTAACATTATCGACATCATTTTATTCAGGACGAGACTTGGACATTCCACTTCACAGGCAAGTAGTAACAGTACATGGCATCATAGTTTCATTGCAGAAAATACATTATTATCGATATGGCCTTTGACTGACGATGCCAGTTATAATAATGACAAGGTCAAACGTTGTGACCAATTCGGATAAACGTCATCGAATTGCAGCTTATTTTAGTTGTCACGAAGTGGATTTATGTTTATAGAGTTTGCCTGAATGAAAGCAAGACCCTAGTATGAGAAAGTCTGAGAAGATAGAATTTAGATGAAAAATGACATGCCTGTGGACAGATGAGACTATTGGCTCAAGGGATAGAACCAGGATTTGACTCTCCCCTTGCCGCTTCGTGACTTCAGAAAAAGCTATAGAATCACCCCCCTCTAACTACCTTTAAACACAAGGAGATAAGGTGTATAAAACGACCACAGACACCACTATACAGACAACATAGAGTAAGTATAGTAAAGTGTAGAAGCTGATCCAGTATACAATATATATATATATATATATATATATATATATATATGTATGTCACAGTATAATCTCTACACCTTCGTGACATTGTCCTCTAAGCTCGTATCAAACTGCGAGAGGTCACACAATCAACATACTTGTAAAAGCCATTCACAAAGTGTACACGAAGGCGTGCTGACAATCTCCCTTTTTAATAATAACAATGCTACATGTACGAATGCAATAACAACAGCACTAAATTGTCAGCAATAACCGTATGGCTAGATCACTAATTCCTACTACCATTGGAATATAAAACTAGGCTGTACAAAAGCCAGCAACCATAAAGAGAGCACGATTAATATGCAATGCGGCTTCTAAAGCCGGCCAACTGACATCTTTTTCTGTCAGGCTTCCTGTTCACTCCATTCCATTGCACCCCTTTGCACCATTTTCTTTTAAAGCTGATGTTCGCACAAAATTATATGTTTATTCCATCAAAGCCCATGTGCGCAACAAAAGATATTATGTGACATCTACCCCCTTCCCCAGAAAAGAAAACGTAGTTTTCTTCTCCCTGAGAGTAGTAGATTTCACAGCATACAATAAAATATGAAACAAGTTCCCACAAAAAAAATTTACACTGGTGTACGTAGACGTCATGCCTACGAACACATATAACTCATGTCCCAAAAATTACAATCTAGACAAAGCATCTGCCACGATATTAAGTCTACCCTCTAATGGGATAATTGTGAACTGGAACTATTGTAGCAATAAGGCCCCACTAGAGTCAACCGTGAGCTTGTCGATTTTCGAAATGATTTCAAAAACAGTAAAAAGGTCGATGATCTGTCTGAAGTATAAACTGGGACCCTATCAAGTATCGGGACAGTTTTGACACTGCCCATGTTATAGCCAGGCATTCCCTTTCGATAGTGGAGTACCTGGTCTCCGCCGGTAACAGTTTCCGACTAACATACATCACAGGATGTAGTGTACCCTCGTGGTCTTGCATAGGACATGCGCCAATGCCCACAGATGACGCGTCGGTCCGCAGTATAAAGGGTTTGCTCAAATCAGGCAAAAGAAGTATTGGTCGCCTGGAAAATAACTTCTTGATTTTTGATAACGCTTTCTCGCATTCTGGCGACCATACAACCCTGTTAGGCATTCCTTTACTGGTAAGAGAGGTTAAAGCGTCAGAAATAGAAGAAAACTGAGGGATGAACTTGCGATAAAAATTGACAAGTCCCATCAGGCTTCTGACCTGTTTCTTAGTCCTAGGTGCTTGTAGTTCCAAAATTTTTTTAACCGTGCCAATCTCAGATTTTAATAGATTATTACCTACTATAAACCCCAAAAAATTCAACTCCCTGAAAAAAAAAAAAAAAAAAAAAAACCGATACAAATCTTACTAGGGCGTGCCGTTAAAACCATGCTTACGTAAACATAAGCAAGCCCAGGGGAAGACAACCACGACATATGTTGTTCCCATGTTTCATGGAAAAGGCAGGTGTCATCGATGTACGTAATCACATCCGTACGATGACCTAGTAACTTTCTCATCATTCTGACGAAAGTTGCGGGTGCATTAACTAGCCCGAAACACATAAAATTAAACTGAAATAAACCCTTTGGGGTAGAAAATGCCGTCAAAGGTTTAGCCGACTCGGCAAGAGGAACCTGCCAGTATCCCCTAGATAAATCCAGTTACTAAAAAATCTGGCATGCGGGAAAAGTTGAGTAAATAGGTCCTCTTGGTTCGGTATTGGCTCAGCGTCAATCACAGTGACACTATTTAATCTACGGAAGTCGATGCAGTCACGCAAGGGTACCCATTTTTCTTTCGTACCACAACCATGGGGAATGACAGTAAGCAGACTCGAATGGAGAAATGATCCCCAACCGTAACATGTCATCTAGTTCTTTTTTCAATCGCCGACTTGAAAAATGTAAATGGCTGCGGATACGGCTTTACCCTGATCGGTTGGTCGTCCCCGTCAGGGATAATATTGTGGCAGATCAAGTCGGTACGTCCTGGCAAATCAGTGAGAACAACCTTAACTCTCCAATGACCGATCGAGCCTGCCTCAGATTTCTGGAGTTTATCGTCCTAGGCCGTCACATATCCTGCATATTCTCCCAAGACTCCGAAGGAGCAAGGGGAACGAGAGACAGCTGGAGATTAATATCATCTCCTATGTCACACCAATTCATTAATGACCACAGAACATGCCATATGCGGGTCGTCTCCCCAGGCAAACCTAGTGTCCCACCCCTTTTAGAGCCTCTGGCCGTTCTATAAAGGTTTTAACATATTAATGTGGAAATACCTTCCTCCTTGTTCCGAACCTGTATTAAATAATCAACATCCGTTACCCTCTTAAGCCAACCTTAAACGGTCCCTACCATGTAATGCTCAAACTCCTGTCTTCCCTTGATGGCAGAAGAAGACATACCTCTATCACCGGGAAACAAGAACATGTAATTTGGAATCCGCGGTTAGCGTATTGCCTGTACCGCGCCCCCACGCCACGGATAAACTATCATGTGCCACGGCCACACACTTTGACAATACGGTTACGCAGCTTATGAACGTATTCGTAACTGGAAATGGAGGACCCATCAGAACACCCACCAGACCAGTATATCTTTCAGAATGTGCATTGGGCCCTCGGATTCGTTCGCCCCGTACAATAGTTTCAAATGGGGAGAAACCCGGTGCTCCATCCAGAGGCGCCTCTCTATAGGCAAATAATAACTGTGCTGGAAGGGAATTATATCCCATTCTTGGGGAATTCAGCAGTGACCTTGGCCAACATATTAATTCAATGCGCCATTAAAACGTTCACATACTCCCGTTTGGACTGGGGATGATAAGGTGCTGGTGAACGATTGGGAAATGCCCAACACTTTAGTGATCTCAGCCCATTTCCTTAGAAAATGAATTGACGTCCACCCCTATTCATGACAATATCAACCACCTCAGGAAACCCAAACCTACTGAACAACATCTGCGACGCATCCGCCACAGCCTTGAGAGGTGATAGTCCTCATATGGCACAGCCTTCGGGGCCATCTTGTGCACAGATCCACAATTGTCAGAAAAAAATACGAAAGCCTCTCTACACTGACTGCATGCAACAGCAAGCGGACCAACGATATCGATTGCAACTTTCTAGAAGGTGGCGAAACCGACAAATCAACAACGTGCAACGGAGCCTTCTGTAATTTACCTTTATGCGTCACTGGCTGGCATACCTTGCAAGACCTGCAGTATACCTTAATGTCTTTGTTGTAATGCCGCCGGCCAATAGAATTGTGACAGAACTCTATGGCAAGTTCTTGCAACCCCCCATATGTTTCAGCAAAAAACGGTGAATCGTGTTGCCACCTTGCAACACCTTTGATCTAAAGCGACAGGCACAACCACCTGGCGCTTCAATTCGATTTGGCTGGAAAAGCATCTGGTAAAAGAACATCATTTTTCAACATCAAACCAGTAAACGTGCCGATTTCGTACACTTACATCACCATTTTGGACCAAAGTAATAACATTTCTGCAATGTTCCATCAGCTCGCTGCTGCTGGACAAAGTCAGATGCTGGTACATCGGGACCCGTTGGAGGCAATACATGGGACAGCGTATGATGTCGGTAGTTCCCGCTGTTTCGCCACTAAACTGTCGAGTTTGCTCTCTGGGTCTGCGCCCTTGTGACCACCACATTGGCCACAACTGACCGTTCGACCTGCCATTTTTGTGATGTCGGCCTGGGTACAGATCACGAACACCCAAGCACGTTCCCTATAATCAAATCGACTACTGGCCGCCTCAAGAACACACGCCCCTGCATATCCCGACCAGAAATAAAGGGTGTATCCACATCTATAATGGCTAGGGGTAAATATTTAACAATCTCCCCCAAATGTCACGCATCCCACAGTTTTCCCAAATAAGGCACGATTCGTCAATACATGATCGGCGCGCCTCCTATTGTAGTGCATCCTATGTCCCTCAACACATGACACCAACCGGTTCTGAACCATGCCCTGGTGTAACTCTAAGCTTCCGCTCCCATCAAGAGAAGAGAGGCAAGGCATGAGTATGACCACAAATGACATAATGGTCTGCCATATGGTTCAAACAAAGGCCTACATCCTTCGGCAATCCTCGTTATTAAACGGTTTTCAGTAACGCATGACAGCATTAAACCTTTTCTGAATTGTTTGGACATACTCTGCATGCAGCATGTCCCCGTTCCGTCACTAACACGCGCCACAGACGAAGCTGACTACCATCATCTTATTTTATTGGGACTCAACCCTTTGGTGAATTGAGGAGTTCTTGCTCCCAGTTTTGTGCCTCATCCCTGTCATTCCTTTAACTCGGACCACTTTCTTCTATACCAGCGATGATCGGGATTGTTGGAAAGTAGTCTAATCTGACCTGCCATCCGCAGTAGACCTTTCACGGCCTATTTCCCGTGTATCTAAACAGGAGATCTATCCTGACGGTAGAACATTGTTTTTTTTTTCGGGATCTGGTACCCCTTGAAACTATCAATAGTTCTCATGAGATCCATGCCCACTAAGAATATTGCCGATCAAACCTTCTCTTGGGCAAACCTGTCCGCAACTCTTTAGACCGGATCGTTTGCCGGAAAGGTTTCAATCCCACTAACCATTGTCCACACACATGTAGCGAAAGGCTCAGGGACCAACATGACTTGTGAATTGTCTTACCCCGGGTGAGTCAACACAGTTAACGTACTGCCGCCGCCCAACTCTACTTGCCATAGCACAGTAATGTCTCTAGGTTTTGCTGTTCCTGAAAAAAAATGCAACAATGTCAGAACAACATGAGACAACACCTGTAGTCCCAGTCATAACATGAGATCAAATCAGTCCATCAAAATCCCCTATTTATTCCCTCTAGCTCTGTCCATCTATTAAGGAGAAGTTTAATTTTGGTGTCTGACCCAAAGGATCCAAAATCTTGGTCGGCACTAGGTATCGCAATCTCTCTAAAAGATAGCGTATACCCTTCGGCTTGTCAGCTTAAAATCCTCTCTCAAGCAATATTGCTTTATGGTATCATATTTAGTTCTGTCAGCCACAGGCAAACTATATACGGCGGTGTTTTAAAGCAGAGCTGGAAAGCAATGCAGATATCAGTGAAGGCCATCCCTCTCTTCCTTGCCGCAAGGGTCCAGGACAAGAGCCTCTTAATCAAATATCACTTTCCAAAAAAGAAGTTCATGCTATCTACTCAACCTCCCGAAAAATCGGTAATCGTAGCTAGCTATAAGGGTGACGAGCTGGACTCCCTAGATGTCGAACCACGGATTTCCAGAATCCAAGCTCCAACTTTTTACAAAGCAATTTCCCTTGTACCGCCTTCAATCTTCCAATTCTTTCTAAATCCGCCTCAATTTTTTTTTCTCTGTATCTCTGCTTGAATCTGTTTCACAAGCACTTTATCTTGCTTTCAAATCTGTTTCAGTTCCCTATCTGCTAACTTCAATCTTGTTTCATCGTTCCCACCATACCTGCTTCAATCTGTTTTCAGTTCTCTATCTGCATCACAATCTTCAATTTTTGTAAAGTCTCGACGCTCCCTCATCAGCGTTCTCGTCTGTCATCTTCTTGTTTTTTCTGTAAACTCATACTCTTTTGTTTCGGCCTTTGCCCACTCATAAGCAAGGGAATCCCCAGACTTTCCTGTCTTCTCTTCCCAATTTCAATAAAAATCTTTAAAGGCTCTAGACATAGTTATGAATCGAGGTGCAATACAAATGCGGTGGCAAACTCTACTGAAAAATAAGTAAAAATATGATAGGTTACCATTCCTCACAAATTGTACCCAATACCCCTACAAAAATAATAATATAAATATATTGTTGCACACAGCCCAATATGTATTATTTGCAGACGAAAAGGTTACGGTATGTACCTGCAGTTTTCTGAATACACCTGATTAAAAAAAATCAAGCAGGTGATGAAATACCAGTATGACAAGTCAATTCCAAAATAAGGATTCGACGTGTATTCCGTTAAACGAATCGTTGCTTGTCTAGTACCCAATCAATGTCACGATACAATGACATAAAATCTCAAGCTCACACAGTGTAGCGTTAGACAAGGACACAATCCGCATAATTGGCTGCTCTAAAAAAAATGAGTCCGTAGATACCCCATCGACTTATTTCTCACCAATGCGAGTGATTTTTACAAATACATATCATGTAACAAAGGAAATCAAAAATCTCCAATATATTCACTATGAAATAGTACATATAAATGATGAGGACAACAACGAACTCACTTGACAAACAAACACCAACAGGCTACGGATAACGAAAGTGATGACAGACTAAAATGAGATAGAAACACATGTAAGTAGATACAAACCGTAACTGTTATACAAACGAGAACAAGGAGATTGTCAATATAACTTATGTACAAGATAGCAAGAAGTGAAAAACAGAGGAGAATACGAACAGCAAAACATGACTAAAGATGCAACCGCCTCTCTTCCTTGCCCACCCCCACCCCCTAATGGCAAAAATACTAATAAGACTATGTATACAAACAAGACAAATCACCGCTAAGACACTGAAAACATGTGCAAGCTCAGTTATGCAGTACTGTCAATATGGGCCTCAGAACTTCTCTGTGCCCGTACCCCACTGCAAAAACTGACAGCTGTTACTGCCATAAAGAGAATCGTTCAGTTCAACATAATCCCTTTTTCCATAAGAAAAAAAAGATGAAAATGTTTAAACACGCCCACTGTTGAGTCCTGCTTTCATGGTGCGGATTTTTATCAGGGCAATTTATTATAGTTTCCAGGTTTTTGTCACACCATGTCGTACCTCAACTGAACGCAAGAAATACATGAAAGCGGTCGCTGTGAGATTGGAGTATACGCGAAGTATGATGTAGATAGATTTTTATGTGACGTCATAGCGTCAAAAAATTTGTGTCAAAAATGGCATTGTGTATCAGGCCAGTTTATTTTGTGTGTTCAACAAATATTTCTGAAGGATAAAAAGGGGTAAGCTATATGCTTAAATGAAAGGCATGCCAGAAAATGCCAGGCATTATAAGTAATTGTGCATTACGAGTGACCACAGGACATAACGTCCCAAAGACATAGGAAGTATGCTAAACTAGAATTTATATGAAACAGTGTTATACCGTGCGAAGGTCTCATTCCCTCCCGAAGTTTATGAGGGGGAAATTATGATAGTAATAAATATTAAAGATACCGGGAATGCTCAAATTCCCCGATGTTGTTTGAAATTTTTAAATTGAACAGTTTGTTTTCCAGGGTAGGTATCATCATCCCCTTACCCCGTCCAGTATATAGGAATACAATTAGCATAGAATTATTTGTTCATAACCGCGGGAATATGCGACATAACCCCGAAGTCGCTGTATTCTGACTGATGTGGATTTGATTTGTGGATACTTGTATGCCTACTGGAATATCGCTTAAATTCCCCCAATGTCTGATGGAAAAAATTATAAATGAAAATTTTATATTGAATGCGGACCGCCAAATACCCCGCTGGAATATAGTGATTTAATAAATAAGATTATCAAGATATTGTGGGAAGGGAGAAGTACGAGTGTGCACATGTTAGAAAGTCGAATCAGATTTAAAAAAGTACTCGTAAAACAGAGAGGGAGCATACATTCCATGTTCGTAATTGTGACCTCTTGTTAGTGTGTACTTACTCGTTATTATTAAACTGTTGCCAAATCGTAGTCAAGCCCATTAGTTTTATTCAATCTCTCAATGTTTAATTTACACCCGTTATTTAATCTTCATCATGCAGTACTTGAGATGTTGATATGGAGAATAGGTGTATACAAGGACGGGTGACGTTGCCAGAATATTCAAAATCATAAACCAAAGCCAAGAAGAAAGAATTCTCACTTCTTCAAATAATACAAAATAGATCCTAGACAACAAAAAAGAATTCGGGCAATTCCTACATACCCTTATTAAAAGGGTGAGGAATAACGGGGGCTCGGTCCTGTTAAAATAACTAGGAGCTGTCGTCCCGATAACTGAAATAACTGGTTACGACGTCCTCGTCAAATAACTGGAGAGCCTTCTGTACGATAACTCGGCAGGTTGGTTTACGTTTGAACATCAAGAAACGGAATTTTCTTCATATTACGAATCTGAAATCAACAGAAGCTGGAACTACTGCACGGGAACTTTTTACGCAGGACTTTTATCATTTTGCAAAATAAATCTATAAGGACGTAGTATCAATAAAGAGTGTTAAAAAAAAACTGTACATTCAACTGAATTTCACAATGGAGGATGAACATGTAACGGCTGATCCTTGTAGATCACCTGCATCAAAGATCGTTGACCCTGACCTTGAGGACTGTCAAGATTCACTCACTGCGACATCAAAATTAATTCGGTTCGACCCTTTACAACTCTACATTCAAGATTTTAATTACTGGCAAAGCACGCAAATTTCGATGTTGAACGATAAAGGACAATCTGGCAAATTTTAACTCGATGACGTCATCAAAGCCCGGAAAACTTGCAAACGGACCGTTCGCTGAAATGGGAGTCAAGAGGGTTTTCGTCCATTTTATGAATTCCTGAAGTCGAGGTGTGGCAACAAACACACTAATTCCGTATCTGGGGAGGTTCTGAGATACAAGAAAGATAAGTATGAGTTATGAATTTGTCTAATGCGTGACATTATTGTGACCATTTCGGAGACGTTTGCTAGTTAACATCTAGTTCCTACTTGTATTATTTCATCTTCATGTCTATTTGTATTAAATAAATGCTCGCTATTTGTAAATTTTTCTCATCGGAAATTTTGCACACTATCTATCTATCTATCTATCTATCTATCTATCTATCTATCTATCTATCTATCTATCTATCTATCTATCTATCTATCTATCTATCTATCTATCTCACTATCTATCTATCTATCTATCTATCTATCTATCTATCTATCTATCTATCTATCTATCTATCTATTCATCTATCTATCTATCTATCTATCTATCTATCTATCTATCTATCTATCTATCTATCTATCTATCTATCTATCTATCTATCTATCTATCTATCTATCTATCTATCTATCTATCTATCTATCTATCTATCTATCTATCTATCTATCTATCTATCTATCTATCTATCTATCGATCTATCTATCTATCTATCTATCTATCTATCTATCTATCTATCTATCTTTATTTATTTTAAAAACATACTTTAATTATGATGATTATTGCAAATGTTTGATGTTATATTACTTTTATAATGATAAATGCCTTAATAATGCTTAAAGTAAATGTGAGGATGAAAGGATACAGTATACATGATGAGAGAGAGAGGAAGGGCAGAATGTCAGACGGGCCTGCATGCCCAATTCTTAACCCTTTGAAAATAAAGTTCGTTCGTTCGTTCGTTCGTTCTCTCTTGTCCTCATTGTGAAATTTGACGATTTGCTGTTTTTGTTCGTGCTTCTCTGTGTCTTGTTTATTTTACAAAAGTAATTATTCAAATTTGTAGTTGCTTGTCAACATGTTATTTGTTTTTCTTTTATTCCAGTTATATTTGTCGAGTAACGTGCTGTAATTCGACATGTCACTTTATTATATCATCATCATTGACTTGTACCATTCTTTTTCACTGTGCTCGTCTCTCATTCTTGGTATGTTCATTCCTTCATAAGGTATAAATTCAGTCAACAATATAATTTATTGTAATTACTTAATTGAGATTAAGAGGAGTTTTGACACTTTGTGATACGAATTAGAACACAAAATGTCATCATTATCAGAATTTATTGAGATGGGTTTGCGTTTAGGCAAATCTGGACTTGAGTTGGAATCATATGCTGACAAAAATTATCATGACTTTTTGGAACGGATGGAACGGAAGGAACAACGAGATTTAAAGAAGCAGGAGCTTGATCAAGCAAGAGAATTGGAAGAGAAAAGACTTGCTCAAGCGAAAAATTTAAAGGAATTAGAAGAGAAGAAATTGGTTCACGAAAGGGAACTTGAAGAGAAGAAATTAGTTCAACAAGAATTGGTTCAAAGAGATCAAGAAGCATCTAGAGAACTAGAACGGCAGAAAATGGAACTACGTAAGTTGGAACTTCTTCAGTTCGATCAGGCACACAGAAATGCTATAGAACTTCAGCCATTGAAATTACAGGCTGATAAAGAAAAAGAGATTGAGATTGCAAAGATTAATGCCCAACATACTGGTGCTAATCCACAAGGTTCTCAGGGTAATAATTTTAATTATCCAAAAATTAAATTACCAAATTTTGATGATAAACGGGACTGTATGGACTCGTTTATTATGAGATTTAAAATGAGGGCTATAGATTTGAAGATCCCAAAAGATAGGTGGCCTATTATCTTTTCAGACTACCTCCCAGGGGAAGCAATGCGTTGTTTCACGTTAATTGATGAAACAAGTAGATCTGATTTTGATATTGTTGCCAATACATTGATGGCAAAATCTCAGCTCACTGACGTGGGTTCTCGATCCAGATTTCATTCTGCAGTTCCGTCCAAGAATGCAGATTTTGGAGGGTTCATCTCTTCTATTAAATTGTACTTGGGTCGCTGGATAGATTTATCGGGTATCAATAAATCTGTTGATGAATTATTTGACCTAATGCTCAGGGATAAAGTTTTATCTACCTGTGGTGCAGATTTTGTTAGTTTTTTGCAGGAGAGAAAGCCAAAATCTATCAATGAATGTCAAGAATTGGGGAGAAACTACATGTCTGCACATCCAAACAAGGAAATTCGTAAGGTTTCCTTTGATAATGCATTACCTGTATGTGTTTCGTACCACGACGGAGGAGTGGGTGACCTCCGTTCTCGCCCAAGGAGTAAAGGGGGCAGATATAGGAGTGATTATCGATCTTCCTTTCGAGAACGGTACAATTTTCCTCGTCGTCAGTCACCATCTCACTTCGGTGGGTATAGATATTCTAATTACTCTAACCGAGGTCGTGGACAACACTACGGTAATAGCAGTGATGATATACATCACAGATATGATAGAAGAACTTCAGGTGAACGCTCCAGTGGAAATGGTAGGTGTCATTTAAATGAAGTAAACAATAAGCACGGCAAACAATGCAATCACAAACCTGATCACAAAAATGATTGTAAACTGGCAAAAGGAAAAGCAGACCATGCTAACGTCTGTACCCCACTTTGTGGTCACGATAGCCATGTTGAACAGGCTAATGCATGCATTGTACGCTCAAGCAAAGATAACAATTGCAGTGAGTGTAATACACTTTATGAGCCAGGTGCTAAAACTAGACTTTTGTGTGGCCATATTATACCAGCGATGTCTTTCTGCGATTTTATTGGTCGCCTTACATTACACAAAGGTTTTATAGGTGACAGACCCGCCACCATTCTTCGTGACACGGGATGTACGATTGTCGGGATACGGAAATCGTTGCTAGATAAATCATCATTTACAGGAAAGTCACTGAAATGCGTTACTTTTGGAGGTAACATTGAATGGTTTCCCATGGCAAAGGCAGAGATCGACACACCTTTTTTTCAGGGACTGTACGCGTGTGTGGCTTGGAGAACCCTGTAAGTGACGTGATACTAGGTAACATTCCAGGTGTAAAAGACTGTTCACCTGAGGAAATTGCAGAATGGGTAAGCAAGCACCCATTGATGGCGAATGCGGTCACTACAAGAGCTCAGCATGAAGCAAGCATTTTGACCGATGCATCTCCATCTGTCATGGAGGAGACGCCACTGAGAAATGCTCAAAAAATTTCTCCAACTATCTTTACACAAAAACAAAATGAGGATGAATCTTTAAAGAAATTATTCACTTTGGCTGAAACAAAACAAATTAAGATTACTAAAAGCTCATCCTATTGGTTTGAGTTTCGCAACAAGGTTTTGATCAGATGTTTTAAAAAGGGAGATGATCATGTAAAGAAACATATTGTGGTACCAAAAAAGTTTTAGACCTTTAGTCTTAAATACAGGTCATGATGTACCTATGGCAGGACACTTAGGTCGTAATCAGACTTTGTTTCGAATTACTACAAATTTTTATTGGCCTGGTATCAACACAGATGTTAAAAGATATTGTAGATCTTGTCATACGGGTCAAAAAGTCGCACGCAGGGGTAAGAATCAGACTGCACCCTTGCAAGTCACAGATGTGCCTGTGCGCGCATTTAAGAAACTAGCTATAGACATCATCGGTCCATTGTCTGTAATGTCGGATCGAGGTTTTCAATATATTTTAACGTGCATCGATTTGTGCACTAGATGGCCTGAGGCCATACCGTTAAAAAACATTAATACCATATCAGTTGCGGAAGCTTTGAACTTGATTTTTACAAGGATAGGTTTTCCTGAAGAAATACTGTCGGATAGAGGGACACAATTTAAGTCAGAACTTATGAGCGCGATAGAAAGCTTATATTGCATAAAACATTCATTCACAAGTCCTTATAGACCAAGTGCAAATGGGGTTTGTGAAAGATTTAACGGCTCTCTTAAGTTAATGCTGGGGAAAGTTACTGATGCACACCCTCGGGATTGGGATAAGATTCTCCCATCGGTTCTCTTTGCTTACAGAGAGATCCCTCAGGAAAGTAATGGGTTCTCTCCCTTTGAACTCGTGTGTGGCGCGAATCCAAGAGGTCCGTTGTATCTATTGAAGGATCTAATCCTTGCTACTTCTCAGGATGACGCAACTCGCAGTAGTTACGAGTTCGTTGTTGATTTACGACAAAGGTTAGTGGATGCATGTCAGATCGCATCACAGAGTATTCAAACGTCAACTCAAAGATCGAGGTTGCTACATAACCAATCTCGTACCCTAAGATCATTTATCCCAGGGGATGAAGTCTTACTGCTCTTACCTATTAAGGAAAATAAGTGGTTAATTTCATGGCAGGGGCCATACAAAGTAGTGAAAAGGATCACAGATGTTGATTACTCAATTGAGATTAAAGGGAAAATTAAAACGTATCATCTAAATATGTTGAAATTATACACGCCAAGACCAGCTGAATTGGTAGATGTCTTGGATGAGGTTCATCGATCCTCATGCGCTGTTGTTCAGTCTGAGGATGATACATCTGATATTCCGTTGGAATTTACTTTACCTTCTATTTCTGCTCATGAAACGTGGCAGGATGTTTCTATTTCTTCATCACTTTTGCATTCTGAACAAACTCAGATCCGTGATGTTTTACGTTCTTTTTCTGACGTATTTTCAGAACATCCAGGTCATACTGACTTAATATCTCACGAGATCGTGATCACTGATTCTACTCCGATTAAAATCAGACCATATCCTATTCCGATTCACTACAGAGATAAGGTGGATAAAGAAATCTCAGATATGCTTAAAATGGGTATCATTTCACACTCTTCATCTTCGTACTCTTCTCCAATGGTATTGGTGAAGAAACCAGATGGATCTTTACACATCTGTATTGATTTTAGGAAACTAAATCAAGTTACAGTCACAGATGCTGAGCCAATTCCAATTTTGGAAGATCTTCTTCCACATCTGGCTAACGCTACATTCTTTACTAAATTAGATTTGGCAAAAGGATACTGGCAAATTCCGTTGTCCGAAAATTCTAGACATTTGACAGCATTTTCCACACCTAAAGGTTTATTTGAATGGAATTATATGTGTTTCGGGTTGGTGAATGCACCTGCGACATTTGTTCGCATGATGCGCCGTTTGGTTGGCGATAGACCCGATATCATCACATATATAGATGACATTTCTTTATTCCATAACACATGGGAAGATCATATTGTAGGTTTCATTTCTTTGCTAGAACAGCTTAGAAAGCATCATTTGACAGTTAGACCTTCGAAAGTACAGATAGGTTCTCAGGAAATATCTTTCCTGGGTCATAAAATCGGTAATCATCGGCTTTATCCTTCGGATAGTCTAGTGAAAAAAATCCTGAACATTCAGATACAGAAAAATAAGAAAGACGTCCGTAGTCTGTTAGGGCTCATTAACTATTATCATAAATTTATTCCGGACTTTTCGTCTATCTCTGGTCCTCTTTCAGATTTGACCCGCAAAGGTGCTCCTCTTAAATTATTGTGGTCAAAGACTTGTCAGTTAGCATTGGATAAGATTAAAATACTATTCGCGAATCATCATATTTTGATTCTGCCAGATATCTATGAACCCTTCTATATTCGCACAGACGCTTCTCAGATGGGAATCGGTGGCAGTTTGATGCAACTTGTCAACGACGTACTCCATCCTTGCTTCTTTGTGAGCCGGACGTTGTCTGCAGCAGAGAAGATATATTCGGCGGGAGAAAGAGAGCTCCTTGCTCTTGTCTGGACTATATCAAAACTTTCTCGCTACTTGCTCGTACGAAAATTTTACGTTGAAGTAGATCATCATCCTTTGACGTCAATGAAACCGAAAGCATTTAAGAACTCAAGAATCTACAGATGGTTTCTACTACTGCAACAGTTTTCTTTTGAAATCAAGTATATACGCGGTGAGGACAATTGGTTAGCTGACTTGTTGTCGCGATTTGCAACTCACCAGGACTGATATATTTCACATGGAACTTTGCATCCAGGTTTATGGTTCCAGTTTGGTTGGACATCATATTGTGTCTTCTGGACTTGCTATTTCGTCCGGATATAAGGACTCAAATTTTATTGCAATTTTGTTTATTTAATAATTGCTCTTCATAGTTTTATGTATATATGTCAAATTCCTGATACTTCTCATTAGATTGCTTGTCTGTAAGGTGTATCCGTACGTAAGATTGCTTAAGGTTATACCCTGCAGGATCTTGCGCGTTTCCTGAAGTAAACGCTCGGGAGCGTGAGGGGTAATGTTGAGGCTACTTCATGGTGCTATTTTTATCAGGGCAACTTATTATTAGTTCCAGGTTTTGTCACACCCATGTCGTACCTCAACTGAACGCAAGAAATACATGAAAGCGGTCGCTGTGAGATGAGTATCGAAGTATGATGTAGACAGATTTATATGTGACGTCATAGCGTCAAGATGTGTGTCAAAAATGGCTTGTGTATCAGCCAGTATATTTGTGTGTTCAACAAATATTTCTGAGGATAAAAAGGGGTAAGCTATATACTTAAATGAAAGGCATGAGAAAATGCCAGGATTATAAGTAAATGTGATACGGGACTATAATTCCCAAGACATAGAAGTATGCTAAACTAGAATTATATGAACAGTGTTATACCGGGAGGTCTCATTCCCGAAGTTTATGGAGGGGAAATTATGATGTATGAATATTAAAGATACCGGGATGCTCAAATTCCCCGATGTTGTTGGAAATATAATTGAACAGTTGTTATTCCGGGAGGTATCATTCCCCGAAGATATAGGAATACAATTAGTAGAATTGTTATACCGGGAAGCGACATACCCCGAAGCTTATGGACTGATGTGGATTTGATTTGTGGATACTTGAGATACTGGGACGCTTAAATTCCCCCAATGTTGATGGAAAAAATTATAATGAATTTTATTGAATGGGACGCCAAATACCCCGCTGGAATTAGTGATTAATAAATAAGATTATCAAGATATGTGGAAGGGAAAAGTCGAGTGACATGTTAAGAAAGTCGAATCAGATTTTAGAAAGACTGTAAAACAGAGAGGGAGCATACATGCCATGTTCGTAATTGTGACCTTGTTAGTGTGTACTTACTCGTTATTAAACTGTTGCCAAATCGTCCAAGCCCAGTAGTTTATTCAATCTCTCAAGGTTAATTTACACCGTTATTAACTTCATGCAGTACTTGAGACGTTGATATGGAAAGGTGTATACAAGACGGGTGGTTGCCAGAATATTCAACAATATAAACCAAAGCAAGAAGAATGAAATCTCACTTCTTCAATAATACAAATAGATCCTAGACAACAAAAGAATTCGGGCAATTCCTACATCCCTTAACAGCCACCAATTCCACCCTTAAACCAATGCATTACAATAATAAGACAACAAAGACGGCACGAAAACCAATAGTGGACGGTGAAGCGACGAGGTCTGTGGCAAGGCAATATCAAAATGCAGAAAGAAGTCGCACAAAATAATTGAAATATGTAAAACAAATGAAATTGCAAATGAAAGTATCAGAGACAATGAAAAGAAACAGATAATAAAATAGTCACAGAAAAGCAACATTGCAAATACCAGCATATGGAGAAATGAGCTAAACGAAAAAAAAAAAATTCAAATGGATGAGCAGAGTAGACCAGTAATTAAAAACATGACGATAAGGGAAACACATACAATAAAATGACGTCAAAAAAGAAAGTAGAACAGCAAAATGAAAGAAAACAAGAAATATATAACTAAATTTATGACTGTCTTTCTGTAGACTGAATCCTGAAAGTCCCAATACCAGCTCCTCAATCGAATGATGATAATGAATCATGAGACAAAAGCACGAATAGGACCGACAAATGTTAGTGCCACAATCAGTTACGATTTACTCTGCACTGTCCGGTTGCAGCAACATGTTCTGTACAAATTCAAAGACAAGATCTACAATCGGCGTCAGTCATTCTCATATCTGAAGCCGTGAAGCCACCATTGGGTGTGGTAATAAGAAAATTCATCAATGTTCAGTAATTTTCCCATTCCGTTCCGCTCTCAAAAATCCACACCAATGTAACTGGCCTACTTATGTCTGTGTCCAAGAAAGGCTATACCAGCATAATAAATGATAACTGGTAAAACTCAGCGACGTCCAGAAAATTATCATTCGTTATCGAACTATGGCTGCAGTAAAAAAACGACATAAAGTCCATCAGCAAGACATCACGTCTTTTATCAGCTGCGTAACATAGACCACTGCATCAGAAAATGTGTCATGGTCGTATCCGCCATTCATGTACAATTAATCAGCATGACTACAATGTTCTGTTCTCATCCAACGCTATATATCAGCATCAGCATTCACGGATAATGCTGCTCAGCAAATCACGTATAGTTCCTCATCACGAACAGTTTCTCAGCACGACAATGATAGTCGGTAGTATTCCCAAACGAGTTAAATTTTCATGCGGACAAAAAGTCACTGCAGCAGAGTCGCGCAATAAGCATGCACAGGCCAGGCAACGTATTCATGGTAGAGGCGAGCTGTAAGATGTGTACTGGCAGGTACACACGTGTAGTATCCACATAATCTGTGGTACCACAAATACCAATGTAGGCGACGTCTTCGTGCTCTCAGCAGGTAGGCCACCACTGGACAACCGATAATCCAAAAAATCAGCAGGCAACTGCAACGACCGACAACTTTAAAACATCTTCGCCTACGCCTGGAAGGAACTAAAACCTCCTATTTTCCACCACAATTACGACAGACCCACAATCAGCTCTCCAAATCATTGACAGTGGAACTAATCTAACAATAAGACGGCATCGTCGTCGCCCCAGCCAGACAGGAACTCATTAAACCTTAGCTTCATAGTCTTCACACTGCGCAATGAGTCAATGCACGAACTTGTGGCTTGTTTTCGCCGACAACAAACCCATTGCAAAATGTCCTCATCAGAAAAAAACAATCGCACATATAATGGGATGCAACCCAATCGCCAACAAAAGCCTCGACAACTGTAAACTTGATCAATACTACACATATCCCGATACCAGTCGTCACTAAACAAGTGGAACGCTAAAATACACCTGTATAGAGGACCACAGCCCCCCAAAAATATGTCACAGTATAATATCTACACCTTCATGACATTGTCCTCTAAGCTCGTATCAAACTGCGAGAGGTCACACAATCGACATACTTGTAAACGCCATTCACAAAGTGTACATGAAGGCGTGCTGACAATCTCCCTTTTTAATAATAACAATGCTACATGTACGAATGCAATAACAACAGCACTAAATTGTCAGCAATAACCATATGGCTGGATCACCAATTCCTACTACCATTGGAATATAAAACAAGGCTGTACAAAAGCCAGCAACCATAAAGAGAGCACGATTAATATGCAATGCGGCTTCTAAAGCCGGCCAACTGACATCTTTTTCTGTCAGGCTTCCTGTTCACTCCATTCCATTGCACCCCTTTGCACCATTTTCTTTTAAAGCTGATGTGCGCACAAAATTATATGTTTATTCCATCAAAGTCCATGTGCGCAACAAAAGATATTATGTGACAATATATATATATATATATATATATATATATATATATATATATATATATATATATATATATATATATATATATATATATATATATATATATATATATTTAATTTCACAATCAAACATAAAATTTCATCATACATCAATCAAATAAATAGCGTGCACTGTTGCACGGCCTGAAAAAAACAAAGTAACAATTAAATTGGTAGACACTAGAAAAACCCCAATTCCATTCACTCCTCCTGTCACCCTGCTGGGGATCAATAATATGATTAGTGATTTAAACAACTCTAATTATGTGGGGCTGTCAACTTTAGCCTCCACTCTCTAACACAAATAATATTTCTGTGGTCTCAGTCCTGTTGACTTCCTCACCGAACGTCTACACAACTTCAACCTTGTTAGGCGATATGCGCCGCTAACTAACACCACTGGAAATGCTACAATAATAGACTTGGCTTACACCGATGGCTCAGTGTCTATCCGTCAAAGGGATAATAAAACCGACCCTACTGGTCCTGTCTATTCTCTCCCTCCTTCTCTCTCTCTCTCTCTCTCTCTCTCCTGGTTTCAGTGTCTCTCTAACACTCGACTTCGGATGATGCGGCGTCTTCGTTACGCTCTTCTCTCGTTACTTTCAGGACCCAGGTATGGTAACCCTGTCACCTGCTCCTGAATTCGGTGATGATGTTCGGGTATCAAGCATGAGGTACTTGATTCACTGTAGAAGACTTCTCTGCTGCTGAATAGCTTCTATAACTTTCCACTTTTAACCCGCTCCGGATTTAAAGGAAAACACAGCAGTGATTTCTGGCTGTATACAATTACACCAGTCTCCCGGCCACGCGCCGTTGTCGGAGACTATAATAGCGACGAGCTCTGGGTTTTTATGATAAATAAACGCCGTTCCCGCTAAAGCATGGGCACTTCACTGCAAGAGACCGTAGGTTATTTTTCTTTTGCTTCTGACGATAACTCGAGTCCTCTGACCCCTGAGATATGTCCTTTTGCCGTGGATAATTTGTATTGGCAAATTATGCTCCCCCACTGTTTGCCGTGACTCGCTGAAATTAAAAGGAAATGCGTCTAATGTACACCACTCTAACATCACGCATCTCTAACATATTGCTCCCATAATTTTTACAACTCAATACTCACTTCACCCGCTAAGCACCACAAATCCATAAATAATTTCTATCCACGTGTCACTTCAATCTCACTCCCCATTTCTCTCGTTCTGCCCTCAACGATACATAAAATAATACCAGCCCACGTGTCTCTTCAATCTCACTCCTACTACTCCCCTTCTCTCGTTCTGCACAACAATACATAAAACATTCCTACCCACGTGTCTTCTATCTCACTCTCCTTCTACTCCTACCTTCCCTCAACTTAAATCTGCCAGGTAAGTAAACAAAGCCCCAGACACTGTCTGACGGGTTACGTGGCTGTTTACGCATGGCTAACCACGTGTCCAAACATTTCACCTAGGGCAATACTTTGCCCGAAATTCTCATTACACCTTGGGTTCCCGACTTAAGCCCCAATTTAAATTAAACCTCGTGCTATGGGAATAATTTACTACCCTAAGCCGTATAATTCACTGATAACATAAATCTGTATCAACCGACTACATTTCTCACATTTAACGCGTAATAAAATTAACGTACACACAATGGAGTTCCCAATAAAATTACATTTGTAAATACACAGGAGTAAATGGTGGTTTTACACAACATTCTACAACTATGAGCACCCGTGTCTCTCATAACTTCACACGCTCCTATCTACTGCCAAAATCCTAGAAAGAATTATGCACACTTTTACATTTACATCGTTCTTCAAAGAGAATAATGGATGGCGCTACCGTTTATAACTTTAAGTTAATGTCCCCACAGAATTTTACTTACGGGCCGAGATTTATCAAAGACCCCACTAACAAGTAAAACGATAAAAAATAGTTACATACAAATTACCGCTGTTTTTCCCCATCAGTGGAGACGATAATACGAAGTTGCACGGCAGGCAATTATTTTCTTCATAGAGAAAGATCCCCGTCTAACCGACTATTTATACACAGGGAATCACTTCCGCTGATCGCCTACGTATCTGCTAAGCTATCCACTCAGACCAATAGAAACGCTAGAAGAATAAAATACTTAGCGACCTACACCAATCAGATTTGAAAACACACAGACCGCGTGTCAAAATATGGCATCACGTTACGTGACGTTTCTGACGCGTCATACAGGCGTGCACGAAAATAGCGATTTTCGTAAACAACGAAAATCTACGTGATCGCGGAAAATAAGAAGAAAGTAAAACTGGTGGGAGTAAGAAATAAACCTACCGTCATAAACGAGCTCCTTTAATTACCTACACATAAATACCAAATACGATATATATATATTCAAATGAGAAGAAACATGGCAAACACATATAGTTACAAAGTGAAGAAGAATGGTGAAAACTCAAAATAGAAGAACAGAATCGGGCCTGTTGAAAGACAGAATTACAGTGCAGCATCACATTAATATATATATTCGCTCCTAATGTTCAGAGGGACGCACTAGCCATTGATCGTGACAGATACAATGGAAGTTCTGCCTTGGCAAATAGGGCTCTGGGTCTTTGAGGCAAGAGACCTTGAAACGTGCCGTTAACTGGCAATAATATAAAAAGTAAAACGAATTCCTGGAAAAATTCACAAAACTCTTGAGTACTTCGATACATTCGTAAGTATGGGTCTTCTCTTTACTTTAGAGACAGAACACCAGAAATATGCGTCCACCAAGCGAGGACCGAAATGTTACAATGTCTCAAGGGTATGTTTTGTATAACAACAAATCAACGCAACAAAAGTGCGTCATCTGCAATAATGGTGATGCAGAATAGTTCGCATAACTTTTTAAACAAAGTTCATCTATATCAGATGCGCCCACATGTGTGTCCCCTATCAAAATTAGACTGGCTTGTGAAAGTCTCCCACACTTAACTACCACGCATAAAAAGGACTTACCACTCTTCTATAACCTCATTACTTAAAAGAGCTTTGAGACAACAAAATGCAGAAGAATCATCAGATATAAGATTTAGATTCACACCTGTAATCCTAGCTTGAGGTGGTACAAAACAGAAAGAATTCTGTGGCCAGCATCAACTTTATTCCAGCTAATCTCCTCATTCATTGCATTTGTACTCGTATTATCTTCATGGTAGCCGCGCTGATGTATTGGTTACCAAACTGCGCTGGCGACCGGTGGTGACACAGGATCAAACCTGGGCGAGAACATTTGAAGATTTTTTTGTCGACCGGGATTTGGACTGGATTAAACTCGAGATCTGGCGAGTACATTTGAAGAAGTGTCATCGACCAGGGGACTGGCGGCTCCTGAGCTGACCCAGCTCAAATGGGGTACTCCGAAATCGGCGAGAATCTGCTTGAATGGCGGGGGACACCTTTCTCTGTACAAGAAAAAATGGATATGCACGTAAAATCAGTCTCAGGTTAGACATACTAACCTGAGATTTCGTCTCGAGTAATAGTTGGCGTACGAAAGAAAAAAAAATTGTTCTTCATTACATGTGGGTTCAGCTTCTCTATGTGGTAATCTAGATTTATCTTCTCTTGGTTTTTTCTCTCATGGGACTTTACTTTCTCCTATTCAAAATCAACATAGTTAGTGTAAAGCTCTCTGTGCTATTAAGAGCATTGCTCTATAATGTTCCCTGAGGGTGAATATATGATCTGCACATCTTCAGTTCTTTCTGAATCCTGCTTGTTCTTTCCGCAGTTTACGGTCAACTGCTTTCGAAATTCTCTGGGACAATTATCACGCCTAGTATTTTACTGGGAAGTGAGAGGAGAGTAATTCCTGTCCTACCAGTTTTTGCAGTTGCAAGGTCGCCCTTCTTGGACAACTTGACAATTGTTCCTTTATTCCACTCCGTCGGTGTTGTCTCTGTTTTCTAGACTTGTGCTGCAAATAGTGGTTCTAATAGTTCTGCTGCTTAGTTCAGGGTCTGTCTTAAATAACTTAGCATTGAAATACGCCGTGACCAGGAGCTTTTCTATTCTTTAACCCTTTGATAGCTGTGATTGATGATTTCTTCCCTTTGCGGAATGTCTGTATTAACATCTAGATCATTTTCAGCCTCAGGAACATTCAACCGTCTCTGGTGGTTCCTTATTCAGTGTTTCTCTGAAGTGCTCTACCATCTTGTTTCCCGCCCCCTGTGCTGTGGTGATTAGATTTCCTTGCTTGTCTCTTACTAACATAATATTGTTTGCAACCCATTTTTCAATGAATGTTTCAGTTATTTTATCCACTGTGCTTTGTTTCATTTCTCAGTGCTGCCTCTTCTGCCTGTTCTTGTAAGATCGTCTAGGAATTTCCTTTTGTTGGCTCAAGTTTGACATTTAACTTCCGTGTCCAGCTGACTGTACTGCTTGCTATATGTTTCCTTTAAACCTGGGAGACTTTGCTTCTATTTTCTTTATTTTCTACACGCTATGGTGTTTAATATTCCTGGTGTTATCCAATCTTGTCTCTTCCTTTCCCGGAATCCCAAGCATGATTTGCTGCTTTCCTTCTATATTGTTGAAATGATGTTGAATTTCTGGTCAACATCATCAGTCGTTGTCTTTTCCTAGCTATTGGCAATTTGATATCGTCTCTTTTTATCAACCACAAAAGCATTTCTAGTAAGGGGGTCCTTCAATTTGATGATGTCATACCTTCTCCATTTAGTTACAAACTGTCCAACAATTTATGAGTTTCACCTTCAGTCTTGCTACTACTCTTGATCATATTGTGGTCTATCTGGTTTCTGTTCCTGTCGTTAGGTGATTCCCCATGTTAGTTTGTGAATTACCTTCTGTGGAGAAAGCGTTCCTCCAATGACCACGTTGTTAATACTGCAGAAACTTATTAGTTCATCCCCATTCTCGTTTACTGCCCCGCTGCCACATTTCCCCATTACTCTTTCAGTATATGTATTGTGTGTAACAACTTTAACATTGAGGTCTCTGTCACGTAGGGTTTATATTCATTTAATTTCCTACATCTTCTTCCTATTCTTTCACCCGAATTCTCTCTTTTATTATCTCTGTATTTCCTTTTTCCTGTATATTTTTCATCCATTCGTTTTGCGAATATTATTTTCATATAATTCGCAAACTTTACCTGTTTTCCTTTCTCTAAAACTGAGAATCGCACCTGGGTGGTATTGCGTACATGTCAGTCGCGCTGGTCGGATGATAGGCGTGAATTTACAGCATTCGCTAGACATTCGTCTGAGGGTCTCTGGCCTGGGGCGTGAAAATTCACCCGAGGGACATGGAAAGTAGACAGAGAGTCTGCATTTCAGTAAACGCATGAGGTTTTTCATCAGGAAAAACCCGGCTTAGCGTGAAAATCCACTCCGCACTGCAGACGGTGGTCTGAGATTTGCAACTCATGCAAGCCCTCGGCCACTGATGGCTGTTACGTCACGCGATAAGCGGACGAAGGTGTTATACGGACAGGGGAGACTATTTCGCTTGGCGAAATAAGATTAGGATCCTGTGTCCGATTTTAAAGATATTGGCCAAGTTTGAAACTTTAATTTCATTCTCGCTCATAGACTCACAGTAGATAGGTTGCTCGTAAACAGAATAGCTGTTAGCGAAGATCTCAGTTTGTTCGGCAATTTGTCGAACTTCTAGACTTCCAGAAATATTTTCAGCATTTTTATTCTTAAGTTGTGCGACTACCTGTAATTCTGTGGTTGAGGTAATTAATATGATAGATATATAGATTTTGTGAGTGTTAAAGTGTTAAATCGCTTAATTCATTTAAATCTATTTCTTTAGCGCAGAAGAGAAATAAAGTGGTAGGCTATTATATTTTCTAGGGAAGCATTCAGTGGAAAGCAGAATAAAATTAAAATTTCTAGCTTATAACGGCAATTGTAGCTATTTATGAATTTAATTTAACCGCTAATACTCAGTCGAGTGTATTTTTCTAAACTAACGTATAAACTATAGAATCGAGCCTCATGAATGGTGTCCGAATACGCACTTGTTCCTAATTCATGAGGATTGCTGATTTTTAAATATAACTTACGTCACGGGAAGTTTAAATGATAAGCAAAGCTCTCTGCTTGCAAGTTTAAATGTAAGTTTTACCCAGTACAGATTCTGTTTATTATATTATATGTGTTATTTTTCCTCCACACAGTGAAAGTTTTGGGGTGACCCTAACTTTACCAGCACCTAGTAGTAGTTTCCATACTTGTGAAGAAATAGACAGTCCTTATTTTGAACCACGTGGGTTTTCTCACGTAACACTGATCTGACGGTGCAAGTTAGACAGAAATACTAATATCCCAATAACGGGTTTTCAAAGACTGTAATGATAAATACTGGACCTTGGAGCCAGCACTTAATTTCTTCTAGAAACTCTATATAATTTGCTGCCTGGTGGCGTGAATATTAACAATCATTTCCCGACTAGATTATATCTTGTGGACAAATCTGTGGTGTGACTAAAGTGAATCCTATACTGAGGGAAGGCACCGACCTGACATTCATCATTTTTTTTAGAAACCTACGCTATTGACACTGTGCTCTGCTAACTCCCGCGCCTGGAATAATTGTTAGGTGACTTAATCAGACATTTGAACAAATTTGCATACCCAAGTAGTCGTTCCCGGAGACTCCAAGTTAAATACGTCTTTTGGAACTGGGGACTTCTTGGCAGAAGACTGCATTTTTTTGAGTCTGTGTGAAAAATCTAAAATCAATGTGTTCCAAGAGGCAGCAAGCAAAGTCGTGAGTACAAGTATGAGAAGCCATGGCGGAATGAATGAGTGTACGCTGGTTTGAGTGATATTTTTCACTATTTTATCTTTGACACCCTGTTGCTGTCCTAATTTTTTTTTTCAATCTGCATAATTTGTTGCTAAGGCTAGAGTTCTTGTGTTTTTGTCTTAGGTTAAATCAGATTTTTTTTTTTCAAACTCTGTGCATATAATTACGAGATAAAACAAAGAAAAACTCTTAGACTCAAACCCTATGTATCTGTGACTCTGGCGCCATCATCTGTTCTCTTAACGGGGCCGGGCTAAACCTAGAGTTAACACTATAACGGGGCTATCATCCTTGCAACATTTCTTGATTTTTTATGACTATGTGTATATGTATTTTCCTTGATGTACTTTCTTTGATGTTGTGAGCCGATTTTTCCTGATATTAAAATCGCTCTTGAACTTAATAATCGTGTTTGGTCAGCTCGTTCTAGATAATATATATATCATTGTTATAGTTTTCCCACGTCTGTGTGTTTACCTGTCGTCACGTGTATGTGCGTGCCTGTGAGTGATAGAAATATACGTAATATGTATATTGGTGATCTATCATCTCACGTGTGTGGAAATTCTATTACCTTTCACTAACTCTCACTGAGTCTATCACCTATTCAAACCTATTCAGAAGGGACCAAACCTAGTCTTAATTCTCCTATCGAAAATCTACGACAAATGGGTTCTCGTCCGTAGGATTTTTGAACTTAGAATAGGAAGACGAGTACGACAAATGTGGACTCGTCTATCTGGATTTTGAACTTAAGATTCTGTATTCTGATATAGAGTAAGAGTGTGATGTCTTGTGACTGAGTATCTGTATAAAAAAAGAACTATTACCCCCTAGACTAGCGATCTGTTTACGGGCGGGCTGACCACACAAACTAATAAGTTTTTTCCACAGCATCTTTGAATAATATACATTTTGGTTACAGGTTGATTTGTCGGGATATATGTTAACTGCTGATTGTAATACTAAATGCTGGTAAAGTGGTGAGTGTATAACATTCACTGGGTACTGAGGCAGAACGGCGTTTGAACTAAGTTAAGGAGTGTGTTTCGGACTTTTTGTCCAGATTAATTCCCTCCCTTACCCGATCTGACTTCAGGGGCGAACTTATAGTGGATTTTTAAAAATTAAGGGATTATTTTTCTCTTTAATTTTTGCAATATTCTTTTGCTTTTCCACTGTACCAACTTATTTTTCAGAAGTAATCTTAACTACCATTTATTTGGCGTAGTCGTGTTTTGCATTAAGTGCTTTATTGCCGATAATAGCAGCGATAGTTAGATTTTAATTTGGAGGAGGTATCCCAGGGTTAAGGATATCATCTTTTGATTTTTGGTAATTTTTTTTCTCGTAAGTGGTAGGAACCAGTGTATCCTTTTTCCTATTTTCTTTCTCCACTAGTCTCAGTCACTGACATAATATGGCCGAGAGGGCAAAGCTTAGACAACTCCTCAGGGACGAAGCGAGAGAGGAGGGACTGGAAGGAGAGGAAGCGAAAGCTTTTGTCAGAGACGAACTTGAGAGAGATGATGCGGAGAGGAAAGCAGCTGAAGCTAAAGAGGAAAAGGAAGAAGCTTGGAGGAAAGAAGCAGAAGCTAAGAGGGAAGAAGACCGGCTAATTACAGCAGAAGAAGAAGATTGACGAGGAAATGGAAATTCGCAGGATGCAGAGCAAGAGAGAAGGAAAGAGACAGCATGAGGAAGAGAGAAGGAGAAGGAGAGACAGCATGAGAAAGGAGAGAAGGAGGAGAGACAGCATTTGAGGAAAGAGAGAGCAACATGAGGACAGACAGCACGAGTTGGCACTTAAAACTCTAGAATTCCAAAGTCGTGGTGCTGCCTCCACCTCCAGCAATGGAGAGTCTTCTCCTCATTCTTCCTTAACTGACCCTGCTAACACTCAATCTCTTCAACTAAATGCTATGTCTTTCACTCTTGAATCTTTTCCTTGTCCAAATGAGAAGATTGACACATGGTTAGAAAAATTTGAGAAAATTGCAACTCTGTACGGGTTAGAGAGGTCGCGTTGGAATATGAAACTTTCCCAGGCCCTAAAAGTTTCTGCTTATGATGTTTATTCTAAGCTGGAAAGTAGCCAACAAGACGACTACGATGTGTTGAAGAAAGCGTTACTGGAGCGCTTTGAAATGAACGCTCGCAAGTTTTTGCAACTGTTTCGCAACAGCCGGAAAGAGAATTCTGAAACTTTTCACCAGTTCTCATCTCGTCTTAAGGGATATCTAACAAAGTGCCTTGAGCTTTCGCAGCTCCCCTCTACCTATGAAGGTCTTGAGGAACTTGTTCTAACTGAACAAAAATAAAGAACACGTTGTCTGCTGATACCCGGAGATTTCTCGCTGAGCAGGGGGCAGAAAAACTTGAAGACATTTTGGAAAAGTCTGAGCGTTATCACAATGCGCTGGCTGAACTACCGGCCACAAAGCGGAAACCGACAGAGGAGCATTTTCGAAAACATAACCTAGAGCAATCTTCTCAGGCTTCTAACCAAAACAACACACAGAGAGAAACTGGACCTCAAAACCCCCCTCCTGAAAAATCCAAGTTCTACAAGAACAAGTACCCCAACCACCCCAAACAGTCTGATCAACCCGACCGCCCTACATGGCAGCGTAGCCAGAAAGGTGGCAAAGGGACAAGGTTAGGCAAAGGGAGAACCCCTGAGCACGGGACATATGATCAGACCGAGCACACCCGAGCCAAAACGCGCATCGGATGCTTATTGAACAGTCTCGCAAGGCGGAATTATTGACAGTGATTCCCAACCTGTTGGGGATAGATCCTCAACGCGAGGTACTGTTACTTTGAACGGTTCTCAAACTTCTTGCTTATTTGACACGGGGCTTTCTTATGATTGCATTGTTGCCAGAAAACTGGTTAAACCCGGTCAAGAGACAGGATGAGAACCGTCAAAAACTTTGTGGAGTTCGTAAGAGTGATGCACCAACAGCGCTTCCCATCGCATTGGTGGAGATACACTCTGACTTTGTCAGAGGTGTGATCAAAGCGGCTGTTATGGATGACCCCATCTGCCCAGTCATACTTGGCGGTAGATACGTGTCTATTGGGAAACCGGAAAAGCCGATTGTGGCAGCAGTAACTACAAGAGGGCAAACCAAGAAGGAACGGGAGCCTGCGCCCAATTTGTTACCTATGGAACTTAAAGAAGCGCAACAAAAGGACCCTACTTTGGCACCCTGCTTTAGGAAACTGCCCATGGCTAAGGAACCCAAACAGCACGGGGACATTTTTTCTAAGGATGGCGTACTTTATCGGAAACGGGCAAGCCTGACCAAGGTTACAACCAGCTCCTAGTAAGTCCCATCAACAGAAGCCTAAACCCTAGAAAATGTTTGGGGCAATCTCTTCTCTATCTTAGCGGGTCATCTACACATCTAACGCCACATACAAGAACCCAAATCTAGGAGAATAAACCCCTAAAAATGTCCCCTCTATCATCTATTTATCTAACTATCATCTTCCCAAACCATCTAAGGCGGGAACTAACTGCCATTATCTGATGTTACCTAAGGAACGGGCAAAAACTAACCCTCATCAACTTTAGGGTGTAACTAAATTCCACTCATGGAAAATTATCTGGCAGAACCATCCATATACTATAAAAACTAAGGTCCTAATTAGAAACCCAGTGGCTGTATCTATCAACTTTACGGACAACCCCCCCCCAGTTTGAAACATTCAACATATTTTAACATGGAACTTATAAAAGGCCAAGTCGCAATACAAGTGGAATTTGGCACCCTGCCAATTTATTTTTTTTACCCTACAACTGTTGAATTGCATGGCTAAGATATGTACCCAATGCACTAGCACGGGGACACAATTTTTCCGTATGAAAGTAGTGGAAACCATGCAAGCCATGGGTAAGAATGTTTATTCATACACAAACTGCTGCCCAATTGCTAACATTAGAAATCGTTCGTTCTTCCTAGTCGTTCAAAAACCAGTACAGAAGCCAAATCCTAGAAATGGGGCACTCTCTTCCCTTTAGCGGACATATGGGACAGAACGCCACAAACCAACGTATAACCACTCATTATTGGTGGCCAGGAGTAATACTGATATTATCAGATATGTCAAATCCTGTGCCCAGTGCCAACGTGTGCCACCCAAGCAACGGACACCCCAGATCCACCATGGGGTGAAATGCCAATAATGGGAACACCATTCGAACGGGTAGTGATCGACATTTTAGGGCCTTTCGAAAGGCCCTAAAAGAAGGAACAGGTTTATCCTGACCTTAGTCGATACATGCACTTTATGGGCAGAAGCTATCCCGCTAACATGCGCAGATGCCAAGCATGTCGCAGAAGCCCTCGTGCAGATTTTCACTCGGTTGGGACTCCCTCAGCAAGTGTTGACGGATAATGGATCTCCATACCGAAACCTGTTGATGGATGAGATCGTTAAGATCTTGAGGACCCAGCACATCCACACTAAGCCATATACTCCGGCCGGAAATGGGCTCGTGGAACGTGCTAATGGAAACCTCACCATGATGCTAAGTAAGCTGGCACAAGTGAAACCTGAAGATTGGGATCTCTGTATTCCTGCAGCATTATTTGGCTACAGAGAATCTCCTCATACTTCCACAGGATTTCCGCCAGCTACACTCTTATTCGGCAGACCCATTAAGGGCCCGCTTGAAGCCTTACTTCAGTCTCTGACAGACGAGAAGGCTGATGAGACAGTTGTCTCAGCCAGAAAATATGTGTCGGTTTTAAAGGAACGGTTGAAACTAGGGTGGGACCTAGCAACGACTAACTTTAAGCGAGCACGCACCAAGCACGCTAACCGATACAGGAAAGTCGCGGAAGAGAGAGAGAACTGGAAGCAGGAGAGAAAGTTTTGGTGTTGCTCCCTACCGAGAACAACCAACTGAAGATCGGATGGCAAGGGCCGTTTACCGTCCTGAAAAAGATTTCTAAGGCTAACTACCAGATCTCTATTGAAGGAAAGGAGAAGGTTTTCCATTTAAATCTCTTAAAGAGATACTTGGAAAAAAACCAGTGCCAACCTCCGACCATCTCCTGACGATCGCCAAAACTGACGAAGATGACGATAGTGGCAGGGATATTCCACCGCTATCACAGGAAATCTTTCAAAAATGTCAGAAGCGGCGACGCTCTTTCAAGCGCGCATATGAGACATTCCAGGGGAAGGAAACTTTGAGGAGTGGACTTGAGTAGGAATTGGACAGAGATGGAGGGGGAAGAGGAGAGGGAAGAAGACAGACACCCCGAAGCTACGGTTATAGGAAATTAAACTCCATAACGTAGACATGGAGTGCTTCCATATCTTAAAGGGGGGAGGCTCTGTCACGTAGGGTTTATATTCATTTAATTTCCTACATCTTCTTCCTATTCTTTCACCCGAATTCTCTCTTTTATTATCTCTGTATTTCCTTTTTCCTGTATATTTTTCATCCATTCGTTTTGCGAATATTATTTTCATATAATTCGCAAACTTTACCTGTTTTCCTTTCTCTAAAACTGAGAATCGCACCTGGGTGGTATTGCGTACATGTCAGTCGCGCTGGTCGGATGATAGGCGTGAATTTACAGCATTCGCTAGACATTCGTCTGAGGGTCTCTGGCCTGGGGCGTGAAAATTCACCCGAGGGACATGGAAAGTAGACAGAGAGTCTGCATTTCAGTAAACGCATGAGGTTTTTCGTCAGGAAAAACCCGGCCTAGCGTGAAAATCCACTCCGCACTGCAGACGGTGGTCTGAGATTTGCAACTCATGCAAGCCCTCGGCCACTGATGGCTGTTACGTCACGCGATAAGCGGACGAAGGTGTTATACGGACAGGGGAGACTATTTCGCTTGGCGAAATAAGATTAGGATCCTGTGTCCGATTTTAAAGATATTGGCCAAGTTTGAAACTTTAATTTCATTCTCGCTCATAGACTCACAGTAGATAGGTTGCTCGTAAACAGAATAGCTGTTAGCGAAGATCTCAGTTTGTTTCGGCAATTTGTCGAACTTCTAGACTTCCAGAAATATTTTCAGCATTTTTATTCTTAAGTTGTGCGACTACCTGTAATTCTGTGGTTGAGGTAATTAATATGATAGATATATAGATTTTGTGAGTGTTAAAGTGTTAAATCGCTTAATTCATTTTAATCTATTTCTTTAGCGCAGAAGAGAAATAAAGTGGTAGGCTATTATATTTTCTAGGGAAGCATTCAGTGGAAAGCAGAATAAAATTAAAATTTCTAGCTACAATTGCCGTTATAAGCTAGAAATTTTAATTTTATTCTGCTTTCCACTGAATGCTTCCCTAGAAAATATAATAGCCTACCACTTTATTTCTCTTCTGCGCTAAAGAAATAGATTAAAATGAATTAAGCGATTTAACACTTTAACACTCACAAAATCTATATATCTATCATATTAATTACCTCAACCACAGAATTACAGGTAGTCGCACAACTTAAGAATAAAATGCTGAAAATATTTCTGGAAGTCTAGAAGTTCGACAAATTGCCGAAACAAACTGAGATCTTCGCTAACAGCTATTCTGTTTACGAGCAACCTATCTACTGTGAGTCTATGAGCGAGAATGAAATTAAAGTTTCAAACTTGGCCAATATCTTTAAAATCGGACACAGGATCCTAATCTTATTTCGCCAAGCGAAATAGTCTCCCCTGTCCGTATAACACCTTCGTCCGCTTATCGCGTGACGTAACAGCCATCAGTGGCCGAGGGCTTGCATGAGTTGCAAATCTCAGACCACCGTCTGCAGTGCGGAGTGGATTTTCACGCTAAGCCGGGTTTTTCCTGACGAAAAACCTCATGCGTTTACTGAAATGCAGACTCTCTGTCTACTTTCCATGTCCCTCGGGTGAATTTTCACGCCCCAGGCCAGAGACCCTCAGACGAATGTCTAGCGAATGCTGTAAATTCACGCCTATCATCCGACCAGCGCGACTGACATGTACGCAATACCACCCAGGTGCGATTCTCAGTTTTAGAGAAAGGAAAACAGGTAAAGTTTGCGAATTATATGAAAATAATATTCGCAAAACGAATGGATGAAAAAATATACAGGAAAAAAAGGAAATACAGAGATAATAAAAGAGAGAATTCGGGTGAAAGAATAGGAAGAAGATGTAGGAAATTAAATGAATATAAACCCTACGTGACAGAGCCTCCCCCCTTTAAGATATGGAAGCACTCCATGTCTACGTTATGGAGTTTAATTTCCTATAACCGTAGCTTCGGGGTGTCTGTCTTCTTCCCTCTCCTCTTCCCCCTCCATCTCTGTCCAATTCCTACTCAAGTCCACTCCTCAAAGTTTCCTTCCCCTGGAATGTCTCATATGCGCGCTTGAAAGAGCGTCGCCGCTTCTGACATTTTTGAAAGATTTCCTGTGATAGCGGTGGAATATCCCTGCCACTATCGTCATCTTCGTCAGTTTTGGCGATCGTCAGGAGATGGTCGGAGGTTGGCACTGGTTTTTCCAAGTATCTCTTTAAGAGATTTAAATGGAAAACCTTCTCCTTTCCTTCAATAGAGATCTGGTAGTTAGCCTTAGAAATCTTTTTTCAGGACGGTAAACGGCCCTTGCCATCCGATCTTCAGTTGGTTGTTCTCGGTAGGGAGCAACACCAAAACTTTCTCTCCTGCTTCCAGTTCTCTCTCTTCCGCGACTTTCCTGTATCGGTTAGCGTGCTTGGTGCGTGCTCGCTTAAAGTTAGTCGTTGCTAGGTCCCACCCTAGTTTCAACCGTTCCTTTAAAACCGACACATATTTACTGGCTGAGACAACTGTCTCATCAGCCTTCTCGTCTGTCAGAGACTGAAGTAAGGCTTCAAGCGGGCCCTTAATGGGTCTGCCGAATAAGAGTGTAGCTGGCGGAAATCCTGTGGAAGTATGAGGAGATTCTCTGTAGCCAAATAATGCTGCAGGAATACAGAGATCCCAATCTTCAGGTTTCACTTGTGCCAGCTTACTTAGCATCATGGTGAGGTTTCCATTAGCACGTTCCACGAGCCCATTTCCGGCCGGAGTATATGGCTTAGTGTGGATGTGCTGGGTCCTCAAGATCTTAACGATCTCATCCATCAACAGGTTTCGGTATGGAGATCCATTATCCGTCAACACTTGCTGAGGGAATCCCAACCGAGTGAAAATCTGCACGAGGGCTTCTGCGACATGCTTGGCATCTGCGCATGTTAGCGGGATAGCTTCTGCCCATAAAGTGCATGTATCGACTAAGGTCAGGATAAACCTGTTCCTTCTTTTAGTCCTTTCGAAAGGCCCTAAAATGTCGATCACAACCCGTTCGAATGGTGTTCCCATTATTGGCATTTCACCCATGTCGACTGGGGGTGTCCGTTGCTTATGTGGTACACGTTGGCACTGGGCACAGGATTTGACGTACCTGATAATATCAGTATTCACTCCTGGCCACCAATAATGAGGGGTTATACGTTGGTTTGTGGCGTTCTGTCCCATATGTCCGCTAAAGGGAAGAGAGTGCCCCATTTCTAGGATTTGGCTTCTGTACTGTTTCGGTACTAGGAGCGATGGTTTGTAAACCTTGGTCAGGGCTTGCCTTCTGCACCCGATAAAAGTTTTCGCCATCCTGAATTGTCACCCTGGCTGCCATTTTCTGTCTCACCTTTGTATACGAAAAAAAATTTGTACATATGGTTCAAATTCAGGAATTCAACGTTGTTTCCCCACTCATTTTCTTGGCAGTTTCCTTAAAGCCATGACATAAATCCTATTTTGAAAAGTACATACATTTGTTCCCTTGTTATATAGATTGCGAAAGATTTCAAGATAGATCAGATAGCTTTCCTTCATTCCGGTGAATAGATAGACAGAAATTTCCCGCAAGCTAGATAGATGCTTAGGGGCAGATCAGATTAGATTTAGATCTCCCTATCGCTTGATTTTTTACAGTACTTCTGAACAGGGTGGGATAGATCAGATAGATAGATAGTACTCCAATAGATAGCATATTATCCTGGAAAGTAGATAGATAGATAGATTCCAGATACAGCCGCTTTAAGTTAGATCCATAATGACATACATGCAAGGAAACCGAATTCAAGTGGTTTTTTTCTCCCCACCTTTAGAATATGGTCACCAGGCCCGTAAGGAGGCTGGTTGTAACCTTGGTCAGGCTGTGCCCGTTCTCCGATAAAGTACCACCATCCTCAGTGCTAAATGTCCCCGTGCTGTACCGGGGTTTGAGGTTCGCATGGCAGTTTCCTAAAGCAGGGTGCAAAGTAGGATCCTTTTGTTTGCGCTTCTTTAAGTTCCATGTCAAGGTAACAAATTAGGCGCAGGGCTCCCGTTCCTTCTTGGTTTGCCCTCTTGTAGTTACTGCTGCCACAAATGGCTCTACCGGTTTCCCAATAAACACGGATCTACCCCCAAGTATGACGGGGTAGATGGGGTCATCCATAACAGCCGCTTTGATCATGCTCACCTCTGACAAAATCAGAGTGTATCTCCACCAGTGCGGTGGGAGGCGGTGTAGTTGCATCACTCTTACGAACTCCACAAGGTTGGACGGGCTCTCCTGTCGCTCGACCGGGTTTAACCAGGTTGCTGGCAACAATGCAATCGTAAGAAAGCCCCGTGTCAAATAAGCAAGAAGAAGTTTGAGAGTCCGTTTTCAAAAACAATTACCTCGCGTTGAGGGTCTTCCCTCAGGTTGGGAATCACTGTCAATAATTCTTTCCTTGCGAGACTGTTCATAAGCATCCGATGCGTTTGGCTCGGTGTGCTCGGTCTCTGATCATTATGTCCCGTGCTCAGGGGTTCTCCCTTTGCCACCTTGTCCTTTCTGGCTGCGCTGCCATGTAGGGCGGTCGGGTTGATCAGACTGTTTGGGGTGGTTGGGGTACTTGTTCTTGTAGAACTTGGATTTCTCAGGAGGGGGGTTTTGAGGTCCAGTTTCTCTGTGGTTATTTTTGGTTAGAAGCCTGAGAAGATTGCTCTAGGTTATGTTTTCGAAAATGCTCCTCTGTCGGTTTCCGCTTTGTGGCCGGTAGTTCAGCCAGCGCATTGTGATAACGCTCAGACTTTTCCAAAAATGTCTTCAAGTTTTTCTGCCCCCTCCTCAGCGAGAAATCTCCGGGTATCAGCAGACAAAGTGTTCTTTATTTGTTCAGTTAGAACAAGTTCCTCAAGACCTTCATAGGTAGAGGGGAGCTGCGAAAGCTCAAGGCACTTTGTTAGATATCCCTTAAGACGAGATGAGAACTGGTGAAAAGTTTCAGAATTCTCTTTCCGGCTGTTGCGAAACAGTTGCAAAAAACTTGCGAGCGTTCATTTCAAAGCGCTCCAGTAACGCTTTCTTCAACACATCGTAGTCGTCTTGTTGGCTACTTTCCAGCTTAGAATAAACATCATAAGCAGAACCTTTTAGGGCCTGGGAAAGTTTCATATTCCAACGCGACCTCTCTAACCCGTACAGAGTTGCAATTTTCTCAAATTTTTCTAACCATGTGTCAATCTTCTCATTAGGACAAGGAAAAGATTCAAGAGTGAAAGACATAGCATTTAGTTGAAGAGATTGAGTGTTAGCAGGGTCAGTTAAGGAAGAATGAGGAGAAGACTCTCCATTGCTGGAGGTAGAGGCAGCACCACGGCTTTGGAACTCTAGAGCTTTTAAGTGCCAATCATGCTGTCTCTCTCTCATTCTCCTTTCTCATGCTGTCTCTCCTTCTCTTTTCCTTCTCATGCTGTCTCTCTTTCTCCTTCTCTCTTTCCTCATGCTGTCTTTCCTTCTCTCTTTCGTTCGCCCTGCGAATTTCCATTTCTTCATCCATCTTCTTCTGCTGTAAAGCTTCGGTCTTCCACTTCTTTCCTCCTAGCTTCTTATTTTTCCTCTTTAGCTTCAGCTGCTTTCCTCTCCGCATCATATCTCTCAAGTTCGTCCCTGACAAAAGCTTTCGCTTCTTCTCCTTCCAGTCCCTCCTCTCTCGCTTCGTCCCTGAGGAGTTGTCTAAGCTTTGCCCTCTCGGCCATATTATGTCAGTGACTGAGACTAGTGGAGAAAGAAAATAGGAAAAAGGATACACTGGTTCCTACCACTTACGAGAAAAAAATTACTAAAAAATCAAAAAATGATATATTTAACCCTGGGATACCTCCTCCAAAAAAAAATCTAACTATCGCTGCTATTATCGGCAATAAAGCACTTAATGCAAAACACGACTACGCCAACTAAATGGTAGTTAAGATTACTTCTGAAAAATAAGTTGCTACAGTGGAAAAGCAAAATAATTATTGCAAAACTTAAAGAGAAAAATAATCCCTTAATTTTAAAAAATCCACTATAAGTTCACCCCTGAAGTCAGATCGGGTAAGGGAGGGAATTAATCTGGACAAAAAGTCCGAAACACACTCCTTAACTTAGTTCAAACGCCGTTCTGCCTCAGTACCCAGTGAATGTTATACACTCACCACTTTACCAGCATTTAGTATTACAATCAGCAGTTAACATATATCCCGACAAAATCAACCTGTAAACCAAATGTATAATGCTTCTAATGCTGTGGGAAAAAAAAACTTATCAGTTTGTGTGGTCAGCACGCCCGTAAACAGATCGCTAGTCTAGGGGGTAATTTTTTTAAAAGATACACAACTCACAAGACATCACACTCTTACTCTATATCAGAATACAGAATCTTAAGTTCAAAATCCAGATAGACGAGTCCACATTTGTCGTACTCGTCTTCCTATTCTAAGTTCAAAAATCCTACGGACGAGAACCCATTTGTCGTATCGCCTTAGGATTTTGGGTTCAATTCCCGGTAACGAGCGACCATTTGTCGTAGATTTTCGATAGGAGAATTAAGACTAGGTTTGGTCCCTTCTGAATAGGTTTGAATAGGTGATAGACTCAGTGAGAGTTAGTGAAAGGTAATAGAATTTCCACACACGTGAGATGATAGATTTTGATATAGTGGCTGTCTCTGAAAGCGAAAAGAATTCTTCTCTCTCTCACCTATCTTCTACAACAGTTGTTACAGCGTCAGACAGACTACACCAATATACATATTACGTATATTTCTATCACTCACAGGCACGCACATACACGTGACGACAGGTAAACACACAGACGTGGGAAAACTATAACAATGATATATATATTATCTAGAACGAGCTGACCAAACACTATTATTAAGTTCAAGAGCGATTTTAATATCAGGAAAAAATCGGCTCACAACATCAAAGAAAGTACATCAAGGAGAATACATATACACATAGTCATAAAAATTCAAGGAAATGTTGCAAGGATGATAGCCCCCTTATAGTGTTAACTCTAGGTTTAGCCCAGCCCCGTTAAGAGAACAGATGATGGCGCCCAGGTCACAGATACATAGGGTTTGATTCTAAGAGTTTTCGTTTGTTTTTATCTCGTAATTATATGCACAGAGTTTGAAAAAAAAATCTGATTTAACCTAAGACAAAAACACAAGAACTCTAGCCTTAGCAACAAATTATGCAGATTGAAAAAAAAAAATTAGGACAGCAACAGGGTGTCAAAGATATAATAGTGAAAATATCACTCAAACCAGCGTACACTCATTCATTCCGCCATGGCCTCTCATACATGTACTCACGACTTGGCTCGCTGCCTCTTGGAACACACTGATTTTAGATCTTCACACAGACTCAAAAAAATGCAGTCTTCTGCCAAGAAGTCCCCAGTTCCAAAAGACGTATTTAACTTGGAGTCTCCGGGAACGACTACTTGGGTGTGCAAATTTGTTCAAATGTCTGATTAAGTCACCTAAAATTATTCCAGGCGCGGGAGTTAGCAGAGCACAGTGTCAATAGCGTAGGTTTCTAGAAATGATGAATGTCAGGTCGGTGCCTTCCCTCAGTATAGGATTCACTTTAGTCACACCACAGATTTGTCCACAAAAAATATATATATATATAGTCGGGAAATGTTAGTTAATACTTGAAGTATTTCGCGCCACCAGGCAGAAAGATTACGTAGAGTTTTTTCTAGAAGAAATTAAGATCTGGCTCCAAGGTCCAGTATTTATCATTACAGTCTTTGAAAACCCGTTATTGGGATATAGTATTTCTGGCTAACTCGGGTTGCATATGCACTGTTAGACCAGTGGTACTTAAGAAACCCACGTGGTTCAAAATAAGGACTGTCTATTTCTTCACAAGTATGGAAACTACTACTAGGTGCTGGTAAAGTTAGGGTCACCCCCAAACTTTCACTGTGTGGAGGAAAAATAACACATATAATATAATAAACAGAATCTGTACTGGTTATAACTTACATTTAAACTTGCAAGCAGAGAGCTTTGCTTATCATTTAAACTTCCCGTGACGTAAGTTATATTTAAAAATCAGCAATCCTCATGAATTAGGAACACGTGCGTATTCCGTCACCATTCATGAGGCTCGATTCTAGAGTTTATACGTTAGTTTAGAAAAATACACTCGACTGAGTATTAGCGGTTAAATTAAAATTCATAAATAGCTACAATTGCCGTTATAAGCTAGAAATTTTAATTTTATTCTGCTTTCCACTGAATGCTTCCCTAGAAAATATAATAGCCTACCACTTTATTTCTCTTCTGCGCTAAAGAAATAGATTAAAATGAATTAAGCGATTTAACACTTTAACACTCACAAAATCTATATATCTATCATATTAATTACCTCAACCACAGAATTACAGGTAGTCGCACAACTTAAGAATAAAAATGCTGAAAATATTTCTGGAAGTCTAGAAGTTCGACAAATTGCCGAAACAAACTGAGATCTTCGCTAACAGCTATTCTGTTTACGAGCAACCTATCTACTGTGAGTCTATGAGCGAGAATGAAATTAAAGTTTCAAACTTGGCCAATATCTTTAAAATCGGACACAGGATCCTAATCTTATTTCGCCAAGCGAAATAGTCTCCCCTGTCCGTATAACACCTTCGTCCGCTTATCGCGTGACGTAACAGCCATCAGTGGCCGAGGGCTTGCATGAGTTGCAAATCTCAGACCACCGTCTGCAGTGCGGAGTGGATTTTCACGCTAAGCCGGGTTTTTTCCTGACGAAAAACCTCATGCGTTTACTGAAATGCAGACTCTCTGTCTACTTTCCATGTCCCTCGGGTGAATTTTCACGCCCCAGGCCAGAGACCCTCAGACGAATGTCTAGCGAATGCTGTAAATTCACGCCTATCATCCGACCAGCGCGACTGACATGTACGCAATACCACCCAGGTGCGATTCTCAGTTTTAGAGAAAGGAAAACAGGTAAAGTTTGCGAATTATATGAAAATAATATTCGCAAAACGAATGGATGAAAAATATACAGGAAAAAGGAAATACAGAGATAATAAAAGAGACTAAATGGAGAAGGTATGATATAATCAAATTGAAGGACCCCCTTACTAGAAAAGCTTTTTGGTTGATACAAAGAGACGATATCAATTGCCAATAGCCAGGGAAAAGACAACGACTGATGATGTTGACCCAGGAAGTTCAACATCATTTCAACAATATAGAAGGGAAGCAGCACATCATGCTTGGGATTCCGGGACAGGAAGAGCCAAGAGTGGATAACACCAGGAATATGGAACACCTTTGCGTTTAGAAAATAAAGAAAAAATAGAAGCAAAGTTACTCCCAGGTTAAAGGAAACATATAGCAAGCAGTACTGTCCGATGGACACGGAAGTTAAATGTCAAACTTGAGCCAACAAAAGGAAATTCCTAGACGATCTTACAAGACAGGGCAGAAGAGGCAGTTCACTGAGAAATGAACAAAGCACCAGTGGATTAAAATAAAAAAAACTGAAAACATTCATTTGAAAAATGGGTTGCAAACAATATTATGTTAGTAAGAGACAAGCAAGGAAAATCTAATCACCACAGCACAGGGGCGGGAAACAAAAACCGATGGGTAGAGCAACTTCCAGAGAAACACTGGAATAAGGAACCACCAGAGACGGTTGAATGTTCCTGAGGCTGAAAATGATCTAGATGTTAATACAGAATTCCGCAAAGGGAAGAAATCATCAATCAACATTTGCTATCAAAGGGTTAAAGAATAGAAAGTCCTGGTCACGAGCTATTTCAATGCTAAGTTATTTAAGAAGACCCTGAACTAAAGCAGCAGAACTATTAGAACCACTATTTGCACAAGTCTAGAAAACCAATAGACATCACCGACGGAGTGGAATAAAGGAACAATTGTCAAGTTGTCCAAGAAGGGCGACCTTGCAGACTGCAAAAAACTGGACAGGAATTACTCTCCTCTCACTTCCCATTAAAATACTAGGCGTGATAATTGTCCAGAAGAATTTCAAAAAGCAGTAGACCATAAAACTGAGGAAAGAACAAGCAGGATTCAGAAAGAACAGAAGATGTGCAGATCATATATTCACCCTCTGGGAACATTATAGAGCAATGCTCTTAATAGCACAGAGAGCTTTACACTAACTATAATTGATTTTTGAAATAAATGAGAAAGTAAAGCTCCCATTGAAGAAAAAACCAAGAGAAGAATATAAATCTAGATTACCACATAGAGAAGCTGAACCCACATGTAATGAAGAACAATTTTTTTTTTTCTTTTCGTACGCCAACTATTACTCGAGGCGAAATCTCAGGTTTAGTATGTCTAACCATGAGACTGATTTTACGTGGAATATCCATTTTTTTCTTGTACAGAGACAGGGTTGTCCCTCGCCATTCAAGCAGTAGATTTCTCGCGGGCGATTTCGGAAGTGGTACCCATTTGAGCTGGGTCAGCTCAGGAGCCGCCAGTCCCTGGTCGATGGACACTTCTTCAAATGTGTTACACGCCAGATCTCGAGTTAATCCCAGTCCAAATCCCGGTTCGACAAAAAAATCTTCAAATGTTCTCGCCCAGGTTTGATCCTGTGTCACCCGGTCGCCAGCGCAGTTTTGGTAACCACTACATCAGCGCGGCTACATGAAGATAATACGAGTACAATGCAATGAATGAGGAGATTAGCTGGAAATAAAGTTGATGCTGGCCACAGAATTCTTTCTGTTTTGTACCACCTCAAGCTAGGATCTACAGGTGTGAATCTAAATCTTATATCTGATGATCTTCTGCATTTTGTTTGTCTCAAAGCTCTTTTAAGTAATGAGGTTATAGAAGAGTGGTAAGTCCTTTTTATGCGTGGTAGTTAATGTGTGGGAGACTTTCACAAGCCCAGTCTAATTTTGATTGGACACACATGTGGGCGCATCTGATATAGATGAACTTTGTTTAAAAAGTTATGCGAACTATTCTGCATCAAAAAAACCATTGATTGCAGATGACGCACTTTTGTTGCGTTGATTTGTTGTTAAACAAATCATACCCTTGAGACATTGTTAACATTTTCGGTCCTCGTTGGTGGACGCATATTTCTGGTGTTCTGTCTCTAAAGTAATGAGAAGACCCCATACTTACGAATGTATCGAAGTACGACAAGAGTTTGTGAATTTTTCCAGGATTTCGTTTACATTTTATAATTATTGCCCAGTTAACGGCACGTTTCAAGGTCTCTTGCCTCAAAGACCCAGAGCCTATTTGCCAAGGCAGAACTTCCATTGTATCTGTCTACGATCAATGGCTAGTGCGTCCCTCTGAACATTAGGAGCGAATAATATATATTAATGTGATGCATTGCACTGTAATTCTGTCTTTAACAGGCCACGATTCTGTTTCTTCTATTTTGAGTTTTCACCATTCGTCTTCACTTTGTAACTATATGTGTTTGCCATGTTTCTTCTCATTTGAATATATATCGTATTTTTGGTATTTTTGTTGTAGGTAATTAAATGGGTTCCTTTTATGACGGTAGGTTTATTTCTTACTCCCACCAGTTTTTTTTACTTTCTTCTGATTTTCCGCGATCACGTAGATTTTCGTTGTTTACGGAAATCTCCATTTCATGCACGCCTGTATGACGCGTCCAGAAAACGTCACGTAACGTGATGCTATTTTTGGACACGCGGTCTGCGCGTTTTCAAATCTGATTGGTGTTAGGTCGCTAGGTTATTTTATTCTTCTAGCGTTTCTATTGGTCCCGAGTGGATAGCTTAGCAGATACGTAGGCGATTCAGCGGAAGTGATTCCCTGTGTATAAATAGTCGGTTTAGACGGGGGATCTTTCTCTATGAAGAAAATAATTGCCTGCCGTGCAACTTCGTATTATCTTCTCCACTGCGGGGGAAAAAACAGCGGTAATTTGTATGTAACTATTTTTAATACGTTTTACTTGTTAGTGGGGTCTTTGATAAATCTCGGCCCGTAAGTTAAAGTTCTTTTTGGGACATTAACTTAAAGTTATAAACGGTAGCGCCATCCATTATTATCTTTGAAGATCGATGTAAAATGTAAAAGTGTGCATAAGTCTTTCTAGGATTTTTGTCAGTAGATAGGAAGCGTGTGAAGTTCATGAGATTACACGTGTGCTCATAGTTGTTGTAGAATGTTGTGTAAAACCACCATTTATTCCTGTTGTATTTACAAATGTAAAGATTTATTGGGAACTCCATGTGTGTACGTTAAATTTTTATTGATGCCTTAAAAATGTGAGAAATGCAGTCGGAGGGTACAGATTTATGTTTATTAGTGAATTATACGGCTTAGGGGAGGTAACTATTCCTATAGCACGAGGCTTAATTTAAATTGGGGCTTAAGTCGGGAAACCCATGGTGTAATGAGAATTTCGGGTACAAAGTATTTTCCTAGGTGAAAATGTTTTGGAATCACGTGGTTAGCCATGGCGTAAACAGCCACGTAAACCGTCAGACAGTGTCTGGGGCTTTGTTTACTTTACCTGGCAGATTTAAGTTGAGGGAAGGGAGGAGTAGAAGGAAGTGAGATAGAAGACACGTGGGTAGGAATGTTTTTATGTATTGTTGTGCAGAACGAGAGAAGGGTAGTGAGATAGAGTGGAGTGAGATGAAGAGACACGTGTGGGATAGTTTTATTTTATGTATCGTTGGGCAGAACGAGAGAAGGGGAGTGAGATTGAAGAGTGACACGTGGTATAAATTATTTATGGATTTGTGAGTGCTTAGCGGGTGAAGTATTGAGTTGTAAAAATTATGGGAGCAATATGTTAGGAGATGCGTGATGTTTTTAGAGTGGTGTACATTAGGACGCATTTCCTTTTATTTCAGCGAGTCACGGCAAACAGTGGGGGAGCAGCATAATTTGCCAATACAAATTATCCACGGCAAAAGGGACCTATCTCAGGGGTCAGAGGACTCGAGTTATCGTCAGAAGCAAAAGAAAAATAACCTACGGTCTCTTGCAGTGATATTAAGTGCCCATGCTTTAGCGGGAACGGCGTTTGATTTATTCATAAAACCCAGAGCTCGTCGCTATTATAGTCTCCGGACAACAGCTCGTGGCCGGGGGACTGGTGTAATTGTATACAGCCAGAATCACTGCTGTGTTTTTCCTTTAAATCCGGAGCGGGTTTAAAAGTGGAAAGTGTATAGAAGCTATTCTGCAGCAGAGAAGTTTTCTACAGTGAATCAAGTACCTCATGCTTGATACCGAACATCATCACCGAATTCAGGAGCAGGTTGACAGGGTTACCATACCTGGGTCCTGAAAGTAACGAGGAGAAGAAGCGTAACGAAGACGCCGCATCATCCGAAGTCGAGTGTTAGAGAGACACTGAAACCTGGAGAGAGAGAGAGAGAGAGAGAGAGAGAGAAGGGAGGTAGAGAATAGACAGGACCAGTAGGGTCGGTTTTATTATCCCTTTGACGGGATAGACACTGAGCCATCGGTGTAAGCCAAGTCTATTATTGTAGCATTTCCAGTGGTGATAGTTAGCGCGCATACCGCCTAACAAGGTTTGAAGTGGTGTAGACGTTCGGTGAGGAAGTCAACAGGATGAGACCACAGAAATATTATTTGTTGTTAGAGAGTGGAGGCTAAAGTTGACAGCCCCACATTAATTAGAGTTGTTTAAATCACTAATCATATTATTGATCCCCAGCAGGGTGACAGGAGGACGTGAATGGAAAATTGGGGTTTTATCTAGTGTCTACCAGTTTAATTGTTCCTTTGTTTTTTTTCAGCCCGTGCAACAGTGCACGCTATTTATTGATTGATGTATGCTGAAATTTTATGGTTGTTTGTGAAATTAAATATATATATATATATATATATATATATATATATATATATATATATATATATATATAATATATATATATATTTACTATATTTATATTATATTGTCACATAATTTCTTTTGTTGCCGCACATGGACTTTGATGGAAAGTTAAACATAATAATTTTGTGCGCATTTTTTCATCAGCTTTTAAAAGTTGTAAATGGTGTGCAAAGGGGTGCAATGGAATGGAGGTGAACAGGAAGCCTGTACCAGAAAAAAGATGTCAGTTGGCCGGCTTTAGAAGCCGCATTGATCATATTAATCGTGCTCTCTTTAATGGTTTGCTGGCTTTTGTACAGCAGTTGTTTTATGGTTTCCATTTGGTAATAGTAGGAATTGGTTGATCGCTAGCAAACATATAAGGTTGATTTGCTATGACAATTTAGTGTGGTAGTTATTGCATTCGTACTTTTAGCATTGTTATTCCGCGCATAAAAGGGAGGATTGTCAGCACGCCTTTCTTAGATCAATGTACACTTTGTAATTAGAATGGCTTTTACAAGTATGATGATTGTGTTATGTTCCTCTCGCAGTTTGATTTAATGTGCTTTATTAAAATGGACACAATTTCATGAAGGTCTCCCACCGAGATATTTACTGTGACAGTATTTTTGGGAAACGTCTAACTGTAATTGTGAAGGGGTTGTGGTTTATAACAGGTGTATTTTTAGAAATTTATATCAGGTTTGTTAGTGACTTCTGAGTATCTGGAATATTTGTAGTATTGATCAAGTTTACAGTTGTCGAGGCTTTTGTTGGCGATTGGGTTGCATCCCATTATATGGCGCGATTGTTTTTTTATGATGAGGACATTTATGCAATCTGGTTTTGTTTATTTTGGTCGGCGTAAACAAGCCACAAGTTAACGTGCATTGACTCATTGCGCAGTCAGTATAAAATATTAGACTATGAAAGAAATCTAAGGTTTAATGAGTTCTGTCTGGCTGGGGCGACCGACGGATGCCCGTTCTTATTGTTAGTTTAGTTCCACTGTCACATGATTTGGTGAGCTGATTGTGGGTCTGTTAATAATTGTGGTGGAAAATTAGGCAGGTATTTGGTTCCTTCCTGGGCTAGGCGAAGATGTTTTAAAGTTGTCGTGTCGTTTGCAGTTGCTGCTGATTTTTTTTTGGATTATTCGGTTGTCCAGTTGGTTGGCTACCTGATGAGAGCACGAAAGGACGTCGCCTACATTGGTATTTTGTGGTACCACTATTTATGTGGATTACTACACGTTATGTACCTGCCAGTAATCATCTTACAGCTCGCCTCTACATGAATACGTTGCCTTGGCTATGTGCATGCTTATTGCGCGACTCTGCTGCAAGTGACTTTTTGTCCGCATGACACAAATTTAACTCGTTTTGGGAAAAATACTACCGGACTTCATTGTCGTGCTGAGAAATGTTCGTGATGAGGATACCTATCCACTACCACATGATTGGCCTGAACTTCAGCTAATATCAGTGAATGCTGGATGTCTGATATATAGCGTTGGACTGAGACAGAAATCTATTTGTAGTCATGAATGATTTATTTGTACGGTGAATGGCGGATACGGGGGGGGGTTCCACACCACCACTTGGTGGGGGGGGGGGACACATTTTCTGATGCAGTGGGTCAATTGTTACGCAGCTGATAAAAGACGTCGATGTCTTGGCTGATGTGGACTTTTATGTCCGTTTCCAAATACTGCAGCCATAGTCATCGGATAACGAATGATAATTTCTGGACGTCGCTGAGTTTACCAGTGTATCATTTATTATGCTGGTATAGCCCCATTTCTTGGTCACAGACATAAGTAGGCCAGTTACATTGGGTGTGGAATTTTTGAGAGCGGAAACGGATATGGGAAAATACTGAAACATTGATGAATTTTACCTTATTAACCACTACCCAATGGTGGCTTCACGGCTTCATGATATGAGAAAAATGACTGGACGCGATTGTAGATCTTGTCTTTGAATTTGTACATGAACATGTTGCTGCAACCGGTCAGTGCAGAGTGCTACTAATCGTAAACTCTGATTGTGGCACTAATACATTTGTCGGTCCCTATTCGTTGCTTTTGTACTAATGATTCATTATCATCATTCGATTGAAATGAAGACTGCTATTGGGATCTTTACAGGAATAAGGCTCAGATAAAGAAAGACAGTCAAAAAGAAGGTAGTTAATCACTTAACGTACAGGGGGGAGTCACATTGGCTGCATTAGTACCATACGCTATTAAGGGAAGCGGATAATTCATTTTACTGTCATGGGGGGTAAAGATAGACTTATATCGTCATGTTTTACAAAACCAGGTCGTATGGGAGGCATGGTCCCTACTATGCTCATAATAAAAAATTTGGGAAAGGAGTTTTTAGACGACGGTAAATCACCGGACATCATGTTAGAGTCACATGAACTGGTATTTGCATGTTGCTTTTCTTGAACATTTTTTTACAACGTGATCACGTTTCATATGTCGCTGATACTGTAATGGCAGACAATTAAATCATACAATGTTCAAATAATCCACCCCCCCATGATGATGAATTACAATCTCTCCTAATTCACATCCTAAAAAAAACAAACAAAAAATCAATTTAAATGTATATCTAATAAATTACAGTATGACAACACCCCCTACTACTTAAACTCCACATGGATTCCTCACATCCACAAGGGACTGTAGGCAAAACACGGTCAAACCATACGGATACTTGGTCAAACATTATTATCGAGGCCTTATTGTTCTAATACTTTACTTCATAGCTTTGATAGTGGAGACATACAAATTCACCATATTATACTCTTCATACTAAATCACTACAATTTAATCACCTCAACTCATCCTAATCATACAATCAAAAGAATCAATATATGTCTCATTAAATACCATGGTCATAATCATTCTAAATTATGTAGGAATTGAATGTGTTCTCAAATCTGATAATATTTTCTAGATACAATTCATATTACATCTTCCACTTTAACTTCTTAACCTCTTCAAAAATAGCAATCTCAAACGCTGGCTGGCAGTAGAATAAAATTCCTCTCCACCCCTTTAACTCACCTATTACTCTGGTCGATCCATAAGAAAATATCGCCCCTTTTCTTTGACGATGTAAACACTTCATTGTGGGAAGCGAAAAAAAGACTAGCCTTTGAAGTTTATAGCGGATGTCTAAAGCGGAAATCGCCGAATCTAAATCACGGACTTTTAAGTTGGGAGATAACTTTTATTTCCTCCAATATTCGTTCACGGGATCCCCCCACCAACCATTCTTTACCAAAACCAATTCCCCAACCCCTATCCCCACTACACCATTACCCACAACCACACCCTCACCCACTTTCCTTCCATCAACAACCCCTATCCTCCTATAACCCCCCCTAAATTCCACCTCCACTCCAACAACAATCCCTATTTTTAACCTCTTTAATCATACTCTAACTCTAAATTTACCCCCCCAACCAAAAACACCCTCAAATCCCAAAATCTTCCTACTCACTTCCTAACATACACCCCACACCTACCACACCCCCCCACCACCAACCCCACTATCAATCCACTTTACACCAAACCCCCCACTCCATCTTACCTATCCTACCCCCATCATTCTTATCTCATAAAACCCATTTACCTAAAAACACCCCCCCACATAACACCC